>MVGT01003327.1:95867-128697 GCA_002174775.1 Macleaya cordata | reverse complement strand
TAGAACATTTGTCATATTGTTCGCTTGTTCTGGGTAGAACATTTGTCATCGTGTTCCTCTATACCAAAAAGAACATTTATCTTATTGTTCCCTCGTACCAGTAAGAACAAACATCGACAGAGAAAAAAAGAAAAAGCATTTTTGAACATAAAAATCGAAGAATAAACTTGTTAATAGGTTGTCTTACCTCAGATTTTTCTTGTTTAATTGGGTTTGAAGATCTAATAATCTCTTCCCAAGTGTTTTGAGAAGAATCCTCCATTAATAGAGCTTTCTTCCCAAATTCATCACCATCCACAATGTTAATAACACCATAAGTGATATGGGCTTCCGGTGCCCAGAAAACTATGTTCGAAGGTTAATGAAGGAACAAAAATTGTATGAGGAAGAAGATGGGGTTTGGTTAGTACCCTTTGGAAAAGTGGTTAGTAAAAAAAAAACTTCCAGGGACCTCAAAATAAATATATAAAATTAGTGAAACAGCCCATATCACTTATGGCATTTATCCTATTTTGAACATCCCTTATCACCTCACAGCCCTTATCACCTCACAGCCCTTATCCAATTTTGGATGGTAGTTACTAGTGGCCAATATTTTTTATAATAAAATGTTAGGTTAATTAGTCTGAGGGTACCATATAATAGTCCATATTAGGATTTGAGTCCTACAAAAGACCAGCTTTGAGTGTAGGTCCTGGATTGACGGTTAACCGTCCAATAGGGTTGCACATGGTGCGGTTTTAAATCTGGTCCGAACTGGTCCGAACCGAAAAAAATACCGATAAACCGTAAAACCAAAAAACCCAAAACCGAAAAACCGAAAAACCAAAAAAACCGATATTTATGGTCTGGTTTTGGTTTCATGTTTTCAAAAAACTAAAAAAATCGAAACCGTAACAAAAAACCGAAACCGTAACAAAACACCGAACCGAAAGACCAAACCAAAAAAACAAGAAAAAAACCCGTACATATACATATATAGTATACACATGCATTATTATGTATAAATATTCATGCTAACTTATGAAAATATGAATTAAGGAGCCTGGCTCTTAATATAATCACAATTTCATAAGTCAATATATCTATGTCAATTTGTACCTTATATGAGGCAATACATATGTGTGATGTATGATCTCAAATTAATACATATTTATTAATTTATTTATAATATATTTATTATTTTATATAATTATTAATTTTATTGTGAAAAAAATTTTAGTTCCCGCGCGTGGAACGTTTGCTATAATGTGCTACTGTGCGGAGTAGAACATTACTTACGATGTTCGGTTCCCGGTTGGGGAACATATTTTATACCCTCTACTCCTAATAGAATTATTGTGGTGGAACATTTTCTCGAAAATTGTATAAAATGTGCTAGTAGATATACTAGGTAGAACATTTATCATTTTGTTCACTTATCACTAGTAGAACATTTGTGAAATTATTTCTTTTTTTTTTGTTTTAAAATATTTATCATCTTGTTCCCATATACGGGGTGGAGCATTTATCATTTTGTTCACTTATCGCTAGTAGAACATTTGTCATATTGTTCGCTTGTTCTGGGTAAAACATTTGTCATCGTGTTCCTCTATACCAGAAAGAACATTTATCTTATTGTTCCCTCGTACCAGTAAGAACAAACAGCGAACGAAAAAATAAATAAATGCAGTTTTGAACTTAAAAATCGAAGAATAAACTTGTTAATAGGTTGTCTTTATCTCAGATTTTTCTTGTTTGATTGGGTTAGAAGATCCAATAATCTCTTCCCAAGTGTTTGAGAAGAATCCTCCATTAATAGAGTTTTCTTCCCAACTTCATCACCATCCACAATGTTAATAACACCAAAATAATGCTTCCGAAAAATGCTACCGGTGACCGGAAATTTATGTCTGGAGGTTCATGAAGGAACAAAAATTGTATGGGGAAGAAGAAGGGGTTTGATCGGTGATGGTTTTCTCTTTGAAAGTGGGATAAAAACCATTTTTTCCAACAGCCCATATCCTAAGGTTTTTAAAATAAAATACTAAATTAATTAAGGACTTTTTTATAATTTTTAAAACTTTAGTTGTAGTCAAACTGGTTTGACCTCAGTTTGACTCACAGCCCTTATCCATATCCATATGGTCTATAACATGCCCCAAAATATTTTATATTAAAAAAAGTGTGAAGCCATCCCCAATCAAAACTTATTCTTTTTTTGAGCCGAGACACAACCGATCAAAATTGGCATTGGCAATAAGAACGGTCAAAAACAAAAGAACTTACATCGAGAGTTGAATTTCAGTAGACTGGGGTGAGGTAAGGAAGAAATCTGTATTAAGCAATTTAGTTTTGATTAATTTTCACTACTCTCCTCTCTCTCTCTACTTTCTCTCTCTACTTTCTCTCTCTTTTAAATTTTAACTTTTAGGTCTAAGCTTATCTTTAGCTAAACAAAGACGCTCAGATTATTACTCTTATTAATCAGGCTTTTATGTGTACGACCTACAAGCATCAGATACTTTCTCTTTTTCTTAGCAGGGCGACTGAGCAGAATAGGGGAAGGGGAAGGGAAGAGAGAGAAACAGCTCATCTACTCAGAGGTTTTGCTTTTGCAAGAACTGCTAAAAGCTAAACGAGAGCTGACAATTTTCCGGCCTCGAGCGTGATAGATCAAGAGCTTTAAAGGGACCTTTTTTAAAATCACAAACACAAGTACTGAAGAGCTCGTCATCAATGCAAAGGACTGCCTCCACCTGCACTCACAAAAAACCCTAATTCTCCTGCTACCATTCTAGAGAGAGAAAGACTTCATTTTTTTTTTCTTCTCGGGTGTGGAGCAGCAGACAGAAGAGAGAAGAAATTAACAAAGGATAAGTTAAAGAGAAGAAATAAGAAGAAAGAAAATCCAACCGCTTGATCTTGTTCTAGTTTTCTTGAGAAAGGCATGAAAGCGGTATGGAGGTGGACGAGATTCAGACACAGGCTTGTAAGTTGTCAAGGATTGGTAACTCTAGAAACGATTCCAACAAGATAGGACGAAAAGGAGGAGATCAGTACCAACAAGATGAAGACGAAGAAGATGGAGATCAAAGAAAAGGAGGAATTAATGGTATTACTGGTACTACTGGTACTGCTCTTGTTGGTGGTGGTTTTGATGTTGGAAGTGAAAGTGGTCGACTTCGGGCTTGGCACTCTTCTAGGATCTTTAGGGTTTCTCGAGCTTCTGGTGGGAAAGATCGTCACAGCAAAGTTTTAACGGCGAAAGGCCTGCGAGACCGTAGAGTTCGTCTTTCGGTTTCCACAGCTATACAATTCTATGATTTACAAGATCGTTTGGGATATGATCAGCCTAGTAAAGCTGTGGAATGGCTGATAAAAGCTGCTGCTGATGCCATAGCTGAACTTCCTTCACTCAATAGTGCGTTTCCCGACACTCCAAAACAACTAAGCGATGAGAAAAGGCCCAACACCGCATCGGAACCCAGATTTGACCTGGCGGACGTCGAATTAGATACGGATCCCTCTTATCATCAGCATCAGCAGCAGCAACAGCAGCACATTTCCTTATCAAAATCTGCTTGCAGTAGCACTTCAGAGACTAGCAAGGGATCGGTATTATCCCTCTCCCGTTCTGAGATCCGTGTCAAAGCCAGAGAGCGTGCCAGGGAAAGAACGGCAAAGGATAAGGAGAAAGAAAAGCCAGATGAGCCTTCTCATCATCATTCTACCCAACATCAACAGAACTCTCAGAGCTCTTCTTTCACCGAACTTCTCACTGGCTGTGGTCATAATAGCCATAACCCCTCTTTATCAGCAGCCCAACAGAACCCCAGTTTTCCTAATTTCGTTCTCAAGCAAAACCGGCATTTGCCTCCCACTCAGATAGATTATTTCACGGGGCTTTTTGGGGGGCCAGGCTCAATGAGGAATAGTCATTACTCTTCGGGATATTCCGGCCAAACCCACTTTGGAAATGCTCCTCCTACATCCCACTCAATGGCGGCACCACCACAGCCCTTTAGTGTTACTGGTGATCATCACCAGGAGCTGCATCAGTTCTCATTCTTACCAGATCAACTTATTCCAGATGCTGCTACCGCAGGGAGCGATTATAACCTGAATTTTACCATCTCTTCTGGCATTGCTGGTTTCAATAGGGGGACCCTTCAGTCCAATTCATCACAATCTCAGTTGCCTCATCAACTTCAACAGAGATTTTCTTCTCCTGCAGACGGACCAAACATGCCATTCTTCATAGGAAATGTTGCCGCGGCATCCGCTGCTGCACCCACAGAGAATCATCATCAATTCCCAGCTGGGTTTGATGGCCGCCTGCAACTCTGTTACGGCGACGGAGGAGGCAGGCATTCAGACCTGAAGGGAAAAGGGAAGAGCTGAAAGGCTCTAGAACATCAATACTGTCTCGGCTCGTCTTCTTCTTTACTTGTAAGTACTCAATGCACTGCATCTATAATCTGTTTTATTTTCTTTTTTCTCTTTTTTTTTATTATTAGTTCTTAACTTCATATTATTTCGCCCTCTGGTTTCTCTTCTCTTCACATGATTTTGTTTGCTTCTCTTGTTTCGTATTAATAAGTTTTATTTTGATTTCTAGTGATGAGATATGGAACTTTTTTACTCTTACTTGTTTTACTACCGAATTTGACTCCTTTCTTGATAGCACCCAAACATACTTTTTATGAATGTATTATATTGTCTGGTTCCCCTGCATTGATTCCTGCAAAAATTGGATCTGCTTGGTGTCTGTTTAGTTTTTTTTGTTCTATCTTTTCATTTTCTCTCTCTAGAAGTTGGCTTGCTCTGCCATGTGTCCGGCGATCGGAGAGCCATAGTTTCTTATCCTCAGTGCCCCTCCAATAGGTTGAGTCGACAAAAACCGAGATTCAGGTCAGCGCCACCAACATGTATGGCACTCCACCCGGCAGTAGACCGGCCCATTGTCGGAATCAGCCACGTTTCAGTCTCCTAGAGTTTCTTTCAGATTTGGTTTGTTTAGTATTTTCACGAAAAAAGAAGTATTTTTTCTTTTTTTTTTTGTTTGTTTTTGTTTTAAACTAATGCACACTTGTTGCACTTAAAACATGTTAATTGTTTTCATTATTATTTTAAAAAAAAACAAAACATGTTACCGTTTTCAAAATAATAAGTCAATACTTCCTTGTAATATCATTTTCCAATGAAAGGAAGTGTAGAAAAGTCTCCTCGGGGCATTTGTAGTGGGAAATCTAAAAATGGATCCCTAAAAATGAAAAATCCATGATGAAAAGGTGTTTTGCTCTAGTGGGAAATCTCTAAAAATGGGTGACGAAACAGAAAAAAAAATAAAGAAAAAAGAAGAGAGAGAAAAAAATTTTCAATTGAGATATGTTGTGTTCCTTTATTTAAGGAGAAAAAATAGAAAAAGTGGGAGAGAGAAATAGCTTTCCTAATATTTAAGAATTAAATATTGAGCGTGGAGTTAATGGCACGCTCATCCCATCAGCATGTCCATTAAGGATCCCTAGAACGGTGTAATGGGATCCATTTTTAGGAGTTAAGAGTTCAAGCAGTTTTCATGCTCCCACTAAAAATACCCTAACATAAGATATGTTGAAGTCATTCTTGTTTTCATGCTCCCACTAAAAATGCCCTAACATAAGATATGTTGAAGTCATTCTTGGACAAGTGCTACGCTCTCTCGGCTCTACTCATAATAATGAATGATTGATGGTCCACCCTCATGGACGTAATCACTAAAGCTAGTTTATTCCTCTATCATGTTTCATTAGCCCACCTAGGGCTAGGGTTAAGCACTAAAAAATTAGTGATTTTTAGATCCAAGCTTTCATTTGGGCTTCCATTCCCACTGTAAGGAGAGAGTCTAGATATAAGAACCCAATTAGGGCTGAAAAGATTGATGGGGTTTTCCGGATATATAAAAGAAAGGAAAAGGATCATTGGGCGGAATATTGCCCAATTTCATCACTTTATCTTCTCGGTTTCTTGGCCATTTTTCTTGATGTGACCCATGCATCTGATGCATCAAATCCGCCTTACATTAAGGTATTTTTCTTCTCAACCTTATTGTAGACTTGTGAAGTTAGGGTATTCTTCAATTAATAATGCCATAATGGTGTAGATAGGACTCAGAAATAGAATTTAGGGTTTATCATTTTTTTTATAAAATTAAGAAAATGAGAGAGGATGATAATAATAATAATAATAATAATAATAATAATAATAATAATAATAATAATAATAATAATAATAATAATAATAATAAAAAGGCCGATCAGAATACATCGTTAATTGTACATCGTTGTTCATACATTGAATTTGGGGCTCACATGAAGTTGATTCAAGGGATAATATTTGGTGAAGATTGGTGAGGATGTCATTCTCATCATGTTGATCATCCTCACCGAAAATTAGCACATTATAGAACTTGTAACCTCATCATCCGGTGATTAGAAATCGTAAAAAATAAATGATGATTGAGCTATTCATTTTACCGTTGATTTCAACCAATAGATGATGTAGTTACAAGGTTTAGAATGGGCTTATCTTTTGTGAGGATGATCTACATGATAAGGAGAATATCTTAACTTAAAATCATCCCTTAAATCATCTCTATGTGGATCCCATAGGCTAATGTATTCCCAAAGTATAAATAGCAATGTACTCGGATCCGTTCTCTTAATAATAATAATAATAATAATAATAATAATAATAATAATAATAGGAAAAATTAGTCAAAAACCATACTTAAAACGTATTTTAGGATTTAGCCCAATAAACATTCTCTTTTAGTCCAAGGCCCTCTGGATAATTGACTGAAACCCTCTCCGAAGAGGGTTTTAGTCTGTGTAAAAGAGAGTTTTAGCCTGTAAAATATTTTGGGTTAATTTAGTTTACCCCCTAGAATAATTGGCCAATCGGACTTACCCCCCTCAAAGATCAGATATTGAACTTACCCCCTCAAACTCACGGTTTCCGTGATTCTGCCGTTAGAAAGCATACATGCGTCTCGCACGCTCCATTTTTTAAGGGGGGTAAGTCCGATTAGCCAATTATTCTGAGGGGGTAAACTAAATTATCCCAAAAAAATGGTGCAGAGTATAAATTAACCCTGAGAGAGAAACCAAAATGGAGAGATGATGTTGGTGTTTAGAGATTTGATTAATCAGAATTCTTAATTACTTTTTTATCAGAATTCTTAATTACTTCTACTCCTTCACCACCACTTCATCTTCTCCATCCTCAAATTCATCATAAATTTTCAGAGAATGAGATCTACTGCTCTTCCATCTCTGTATTGGGTTCTTTCCAATGACATCAATGAATTGATTAAATCTAGACAAAAGCTTTAAAATTTAAGAGAACTTCACTATAATTGACCACATAAAAAAGATAAAAATATTAACCAATTGTTCTAAAGGACGAACCTGAAAGACCCTCTCATCAAAGACACTAGGTGAGATTTGAAGAGAATTTGAACTATTTCCTTCACTAAAAGCCCAAGTTCGACAAACAATGGTGATTCCTCCCGACCATCACTGGTGATGACGAAACGAGTGGAATTTGTACTGACGAACTTCATCTTAGGCAGCCATACGATCGGAAATCTGAACTTGTCACCGAAGTTTAGGTAAAGAAGAGCAGCTAATGTCAAAAAACTAAGGGGACCCTTTTCTTCCACAATGGTTCTAAAACACCATCACCCATCTCTCCATTTTGGTTTCTCTCTCAGGGTTAATTTCTACTCTGTACCATTTTTTTGGGATAATTTAGTTTACCCCCCAGAATAATTGGCTAATCGGACTTACCTCCCTCAAAAAATGGAGCGTGCGAGACGCACGTGTGCCTTCTAATGGCAGAATCACGGAAACCGTGAGTTTGAGGGGGTAATTTCAATATCTGATCTTTGAGGGGGGTAAGTCCGATTGGCCAATTATTCTGGGGGAGTAAACTAAATTAACCCAAATATTTTTCAAGTAGGGGTTTTTGGGCTACACACTTATGATCTAGATCAATTCATGTTGGAATACTTGGAACAAAGAGAACAAAAAAAATATTAAAAGTGCATCAAAAGAGTATTAGAGAGGTCTAGGATGAGAATTCAAACAGAAACAATCGGTCTTTTGGTTCTAACCACAATTTTGAGGTGTGTAGCTACCATTTCTTTGTAAATATTTAATTGAGATAGAAATTCCTAATTAGGGTAATAACTCCTTTCTTTAGTTTAAGTAATAGGGGATTTATTTGGATTCTAATTAAACTTGCAAACTTCTACAGAAGGAGTAGTAGTTTTATTAGGAACCCTAACCTCAGTAGACGGAAATAAACAAAGAAACAAAAAAGAACAATTAGCACAAAAACCTCTTAAACCACACAAATTCACTATTAATCAGAGAATTTTGTAGTACAACTCTCAACATTAGACATAATTCACCTAGATACAAAAAATAGACTACCTAAGGGGTTTTATAACCCTCTATAAGTTTAGAGTCAAAACAAAATTAGAAAATCTAATTCTACTGGGAACATGAGACTTATTAAAACAAATAGTTCCAAACATCACTCAGCACAACTCTATTTCCGAGAGAAAACCCGAAACCGGGAAAACCTCTCAAACCGCACAAATTCACTATTAATCAGAGAATTTCTAAACACAACTCTCAGCACTCTATATGATTCACTAGGATACATAAAACAGACTATCTAAGGGGTTTTTATTAGAGGTGGGATTAGGGTTGGGTCAACCCGACCAACCAGAACCCGACCCGGTATTTGGGCAAGTATGTGCACAGGATGCTGGGTATTTGGGAATATATGGGCATTATTTTGCGAACTTGTAGTTAAATTTGGGCAGATATATATTAATTTCTAACGTGGAAATATGTAGCCAGAAAAAGAAAACTCATTTTGCTAAGTATTTTGAAAGATATAAATGGATAAATATATTAAGTTACTAATGTAGGGATGAGGTATTAAGATCCAAAATAAAAACTTTCCTTTTGTCTCATTATATGTAAAGTAAAAAAATAATATTACTTAATAAGTAAAACTCAAAACAGTATAAAGACAACTGTGGATTTGGACTTCGTTGTTACTTTTTTATTTTGAAGTTATGGAGAATATTTATGTGAGCAGATTGTTAGTTTATTTATCTTTTGAAATTATGAAAGATATTTTATTTATTTAAGTTTATTATTTATTTTTATTAATTTTTTTATATTAATAATTCTATTCAATCACTTAAACTTATTGAAACATGGGCAACCCGAAAACCCCAAGAAACTCGAAGAACTCGAGAAACCCACTCGGGCCATGCGTGGGTAAATCTCTTATGAGTTTGTGGGTTCTATGGGCATTCTGGGCAAATGAGATACAATGTGGGATATGTCCAAAACCCGCCCAACCCGCCTGAGCCCCACCCCTAGTTTTTATAGCCCTCGACAAGTTTAGAATCAAAATAGAATATGAAATCTTTTAAAACAAAGAGTTTCAAACATCATTGGAGACCTATGCACATACACCAAATCCAACAAGGACATGAAAACCGTCACAATCATGAATACGAATACAAGAACCGCCACAAACACGAGTACGATTTATCAGACTCCACACTTCACAACAAGTTTTACATATTGGGTAAATAAGTTTGATTAGTTATATTCAATTTCGAGCTTGTTAAGCTTGATCACTTTGGACCTTTGCTTGGATTTTAGAATTTCTTGGTCACAAGATCAACTAATGTGTTCTTGGTGACTTCGTGTGTTCTTTGTAATGTGATATACAAATCCTTGAATTTCTTAAGGCATCAGTTGGTACCAAGTTCAAGTTGCAATGTTTGGTGTGATACCTCCAAGAAGACAGCCGCTGCGAGTAGTATGAATGGAGGAAATGAACATCTAAGATGCTTTGGTTCGAAGTGGAAAATCTTACGAGAGTTATCCCTAAAGTCATGGGATTTGATTCGACAACTTCGCTTTGGTATTCTTCAAGAAGTACCATGTGCACCTTGCCCTGAAGTAGAGGAGGAAGTTTAAGACAAGGACTTCAATAACCCATTCACTTGGTGTCATCAATAACAAAGGCCAATAATGGAAGCTTTGTGAGATAATCGTAACATACACTGATAGGAAACTCGTCTTAAAGTTGGAAATGCCATAATTTTATGTTAGTTACAATCGGAGGAAGAATTTCTTGATTGGTGAATGAACTAGTAGAGCTTATGGGGTTCAGGGGAGTACAAGAGGATAAGAGGGTATCTTTAGCAGCGATTATGGCACTGGTAAGCTAGCGTTGTAGTAAAGACACAAGCAGCAGGAATATGACATTGTGAGCTTAAGCTAGGGTCATGGGAAAAGATGAAGATGCATATGAGAGAAGCTTTTTTGCCTTGTAACTACAGTTGACAACTCTACCAAAAACTCAAAGTCAAAACTTTGGTTAAGGATCAAAATCCATAGACGATTACACCAAGGACTTCTATCACCTATTGGCGTGAAACAACTGGGTGGAATCAAAGGAGCAACTACTGTCTCGGTTTGTTGGTGGTTTACGCCAACAATTACGAAAAATACAAATTTATTTTGGTATTGTTCCATTTTGGACGTTCATTATTGTGCTCTAAACCTGAGTAGTATCCCGTGGTGCATAAGAGGAGTCTTTACATTATAAAAGTTCAAAATCAACTAAGGACTAATGTGAGCATGAAATTCACTCAATAGGTAAGTGATGGTGATCGTGGTAATGGACTGATTTTCAGTACATGTCTCATTTTATCTTGGAAAAGACCATTGATGCGGTTAAATGTAGTTCAACTCTACTTTCGAGAGGTTTCGTCAACTTCATAGGTTTCCTTGTCATATTGTGTAAGATAGGGATAATTCTTTCTCTGCTACTATTCTAGGATTTTGTGGTGTGTCTTGCAAATACTAAGCTTTCCTTTAGTAGCACCTGTCACCCTCGAACCGATAGGCAAAAGGTGGTGGTCAATAATCTTTTGGGGGATCTACTATGACGCTTGGTTGGAGAAAATTTGAAAACATAGGATCAAAAGCTTCTAGCCTGTTTGGTAGTTCTTTTTTGAGCCTCCAAAGTACTTCTTAAATTTTTTCGCCTTCATAAGTATTTGATAAAGTGAAAGACAAATGCTTATTTCAAACGCAATGACCTTTTACGAAGTAGGGGAGAGGGTGCGTTTCAAAGTTGTTTCTAAGTGCAGCAGAAAATGCTTTACGTAAAAGCTGTAGAAATACCAAAACTGGCCTCAAGTCAAGTAGTGTTTGCTTTCAACTGTTCAGTGAATCTGAGTACGAGGTTACGCCCCTATTACATTGTTTACTTCCAGAACTCCTATTGATTAGGCTTGGACTTGAAGCGGGTTCGTGTTGTTAGAGCACTGGAAAGTAGTGTAGGATTAAGTACATTCTACAACTTTGTGTGGGAAATACAATGTGAAAGAAGAGAGATGGAAGAATTTGCATAAAACTTGATTTGTTTGAAGGTGCAAAGTGCAAAAGGTACTTCCAATTACAACCTGATATTCAAATTTCTATTTCACACGGCATCAACTTGCATATTTGGGAGCTCAAATAAGAAATACTTTGAATGAGATGTTGCATTAGAGATGATGCTCTTAATCATTGAATTTGATTTTTGGGCTTTCACTAGCTCTTAAGTTCTTGTTTATGCAACACATCTCAGGAAATGCTTCAATTTTCAGTCTTACAAACTTCAATTAGTAGGTGAAAAACTGGCCAATTTTTAGTGGGATTGCATGTGGTATTTTTAATGAGTTGGCAATCTTCCTTGCAAACTAAGGAAATTCAAATGCTAGTAGGCTTTTATCTCTTATTAAGGCGGTTCTTTTACGTTATCCCTTGGAATTTTCTTATTTTTTCTTTCCACTTTTCTTATCATCAATTTTTAACCTGTTAGATATTTATAATATTTTTGCTATGAAAACCACAAGTGGTATCCGAACACATTGTACTAGATCAAGGGGGTTTTATATCAAATGATTGCAAACGAATCAAACATTTAGGTATAGAAGTTTGATAAGATAGAATTAGCTTTGGTTGGTTGTGAATATTAGTTTGCGATGTTGACTATACAAGGGTTTAAAGGAGCAACCTGCAAACATATCTAATTATGACTAGGAAGTCTTCCAGTTGAAGGTTACAAATGCAATTCGACTTTGTCGAGCAAGTAGCAAAGGAGGACATGTGCTATGTGGCCCAAGAAGATTCTTCGGTAGTTTGCACAAGATCTAAATCTTGTGCACGTAAGTGAATTACACGCTATAGAAGAATTTTGGGTCAAATTTGGACAAGTTTTATGACAGATTTTTGAACATTTCTTGAGAACATACCGATATTTACTCTCTTAGAGGTGGAGAAAACAAAGAAATGTTAGTGTGTTATAGAGAATATAAGTGAAGAGAAGAGTTTAGAGAAAAGAGAAGAGAACAATATAGGATCATATGTCCAATAATTTATGTAAGATTGAAATAGAAAATTATGTTTACAAGTAGATCACCGTCTTCTTGAAACTACGAAATATTCTCTATATTTAATTTTTATCAAACTAGTTTCTACACTAAGAAATTATTTTTCTCAACACTCCCCTCATGCTGGAGCATAAAGATCATTTACTTCCAACTCGGAACAAACTAGGTCAAGGATTTTATCTTCGGGTGAGAGAAATTTATGATGTAAAGAGTTTGTTTATGATTGACTTTGTTTTTTCCTGATGTAACCTTCATGGTGCCTCCTTGTCACTCTTTCCTGAATGCAATTTAGCCTTTTTCCAAAAGAAAAAACCAGGCCATAAGAAGACTCCTTTAGTGCCTTGGTGAATATGTCAGCAAGTTGATGTTTAGAAGGGACATAAAAAGTAGTTTCATAATTAATTATCAATATTTTTTCCCCGATGAAATGACAATATATCTCTTTATAGTACTGTGTTTTCTTGTGACACACATACTACAGACAATTGTGGTGTAACATCCTAAATTCAAATTACTGTATAAACCTGAATCCAAACTTATAACTCGATTCCTTAAGACCAAACTTAGAACTTTCAATTTAAAATTAAGTTCAAAACATAAGCCCTAACAAAAGTTAAAATAAAATGCAACTCATAAAATTTCCAACAACAACACACTAGCATATACAATCAAAGAAACACAAATGTCAATTCATCAACATCATCGACAACAACAACAACCTCAACAACAACAACATCAACAACATCAAAAAGTTTCTTATATTTTTTTATGCTGAACTGCACCGTGGCTGCCTACGTACCCAAACAGGGATTAAGCATAACGTAGTTCGAAAGAATACTCACAAGATGTCTAAATCACGTTTCAACTTTCATACGAGTTCAACCAACTTACACATTCTCCCAACAAAAAAAATGATCATCCCTACATCTAGCATCTGATATAGGTTATTGTCTCTAGTTAATTAAGTGGAATCTCGAGCTTTCAAGTTCTCTCAATCTATCCCTCTATCTATCTTCTCTATTTTCTGTGGTCCACAAGTTAACCTAATCGTGCACTGGGTGAACTTGTGTTAACATCGACCTTTCTCCTCTATATAGCAGGTTACCAGCTTCGGTCAAAGTACACCTCTATAAATCTCATATACAGTTCCTCGGTAATCGCTTAATCAAAATAAGAGAAGGTCGAGCCAACCACCTATTGTTGAGATCCACAACATCATCTCAAGTTGTTCACAATTAATTATCTAAATTCTTTATTAATTGGTACATCTACGAGTCATGATTAACAGTTCAGACTATTCTCGCAAAAGTCTTATCATCCAAAACTACAAGGTTCATCGCACATACATAACATGCTAAATTTCTATTTGCAGAGTAAGACACGCCAATAACTCAATTAGCAAAATCCCACAGATTGTATAAACAAGATTAGAATATCATCCAACATAAAAATATCTATTTTGGGAATTAATTATGATAAAATTCCAAGTTGAAATTAAACAAACTCAGGCCTATTTGAACGATATAAAAGTCTATGCTCCCAAGCATTTTAGTGATAAAAATCCACGATAAGAAATCCAGTGAAAATGTTAGAAAACCAAAACATGTGCATTCTGCCAAAATCCGTATCAGTGATATAAAAACAGTTTTATCTTACAGTTTATAAATTTAAACTTAGCGCTTTCAATTTTTGATGAAACTAGAGAAGGAGATCTAAAGTTTTTATTTTTTGATCGAAAATCAAAAATAAACTGAAAGTCTCGAAAAATGTGTCTAAACATACACCAACTGTACTGTCAGTAAAAATACAGCAACATTAACACGAAATTTGAACTTACTTCGAAAATAGTAATCAATACTCAAAAATCAAGAAATTTGAATTCAAGGTAACTTCGGATGTTATGAACACAAAGATATAAAGAAATAACAAAATCTCCTTACACTTTGAGAGAAAAAGTTGAATTAATCATAACTGGTCAGATTTTCTAGAACTTAAAACATCTAAGAAAGTGATCATAACTTGTCCGAAACTAACCTAAAGCATCTAATATCATCCCATGATAATTAATAAGTATGGATCAACTGTAAAATAAATCAACCAACATGATTAAACTACTCAAATAACAAATATACACCCACTATTATTGAAAGGAACTACAAAAAGGCTTAGGGTTAAGAAACTTATATGTACTCAGAACTTCCATCTTCTTCAACTTTACAGCCTAGGGTTTCTTCTCCTTAGTTGTTGATTTTCTTCTTCTCTCTCAACCCTCATGTTCCAATTAATATTAAAAAACAACCCTCATGTTCTAATTAATATTCAAAAACAACTCTAATTTTTGTACTAGAAGCATCTTGTTTATATAACTCTTAATAAAAGGACTTTAGGGCTTTCTAAAATACCTCTCAAACAGCTAGTACGAAAATAATAAAATTAGAAACTAAATTTGACCTACCACAAATAGATTTCCTAAAAAGTTGAATTTTTAAATAAATTAAATTTTCTAAATGTTTAGTTGTAGGAATAAGGGGAAACTATTACTAATGGGTCCCCTCACTTAAGTTTACAAGATTGGGTCTACATGATCTAGATTAGATTAATCCTAACCTAGTTTAGCTAAATTAGCTCAAAACACTAAATACACCCAACTTAAGTTATGTACACCCATACTAAATAAATACAAATCATAGAACATACTGCAATAAAAATATGGGGTATTACATGTGGATAGATGTTTGATAATCTAAATAGAGATTTATTTGCTTTGAAAAATGAACTCTTGTAACAGAATATGCATCCCGATGAGCTCATAGGTTGTGCGAGGAATAGCACCATACTTTGCCTCATTACTGAATTTAGCCATAACTGTTTGCTTTTTGATTTTTTCAAGTTAGTATGTTTCGTCCTACAAAGATACAGTGTCTGTACTATTTAGCCATAAAAAGAATTCTAATAAACATTGAGATTTTCCTATAGTGGTGACAACTAGATCAAATTTACAGCTGGACCTCTCAAACCTTTTCAGTGATTTTCCTTCTCATTTTATTAGTAACGACAAAAGTTGTAAGTAATAAATTTATGAATCACTTGATTTCAACAATGATAACTAAATTTACATGGAGTTTTCTGTTTTTTTAAATATTACATTTTTTCGATGTTTCAAAATTCTTCCTCCACAAATTTCCAAGCATTTCTTTTTATTTTGTTACAGTTAAATTCTTGCAAGGATTATTTTCCTTACCTCATGCTAGGTGGAAACTATAATTTGGCATCTCTTTTTGTTTTGTTTTCTTTGTTTTTTCGTTCGTTTGTTTTTTTTTCCCCAGTATTTTGGGTTTTGGCTGTGTCCATGATGCAAAGTCCTCATTTTTTGTCAAAAGATGTACATAATATTCACGTAGATATCAGATATCGCAACTGTTCGTAAATGATTGTTTCATAGTTTTTAAAGCAGGTGATAATTGAGCTTTTCGTGCCGTAAAATAGGCTACTTAATAAGATGTTGGTTTGTTGGAGTGTAAACTTGATATTTTTAGATTACTTTAGACATTGGATAATCGATATAGTTTAATGTACTTGGTTACTCTATATAATATATTTGTCTAGTTATATGTATCTGGCTTGTTAGATGTATTTTGTTCATGAATAAATTTGGGGAGATAATTGTATGTAAGATCATAATTTTAATTCAACATGGCCTAATACCAAAATTAGTTAAAAGCTGGATAAATGATTGGTAAAGCGTATGATATGAAATCTCTATCCGTAAGTTTTAGATGAGAATAGATAATATTTTTAACAGAAATACTTTTATCAATTATGGGACTTTTCAAGACAGGACCCAGATGAATCAAGACTTAAATATTTTTAGTACTTATACACAACCAAGTCTTAGCAAAGTTCCTTTACTTTTTCTTTTTTTCAATGATAATTGTCCTGAAATGGTGCTTTTATCAGATGTTGATGTCTCTTGAATCCAGTATGGGATAGATGTGTAATGAATACAATCTGAGTATATAAAAAGAATCTAACAGAATTGCATATGAATGATTTCGCTTTGTCAGAGTTCTTATTATGCTTATGTAGGAATACCTTGTAACTTATTCAATGGTTGCTGGAGTAATTGGTTGTGAATGAAAATTCATTTCTGTATTACCTGGCGGCATGAGTTAGCTTTGATGCTCTGAGTACTAATATACTTGAAAATGAATCCATATCTATGTTGGATATTTCAATTTTAAGTACCAACACATTGGGATTCTGGACTAAAGCCTGCTTCATCCTCCTTCATCCTTATGCTAGTTTTTAATAATCACCTTGATTAGGCAAACCATAATCCTGCAAGTTCTCCTATAGTCTGAAGTACTATGCTGTGGAATTTGTATTACAAGTTGCAAATAAACCATCAAATCTGCGAATCGTGTTGGATGAGAGGTTTAAGACTCCAAAGTTGTAGAGATGTGGAGAAGATGTATTCTTTGTAACTTTGATTCCACTCACTTGCAAATGACAAGATTACACGTGGTAACATCAACTAAATCTTATCAAGTTGGCCCTTCTATCATCTAAATCTTCAGCCGAATTATTATCGAGATATAGCCCTTAAGCTTGAAATAATTAGATGATGAATAAAACAACCTATGATCAAGCATGCCTTAACATAGAAAAGAATCCTTTTAGCTACTTTTGTATCAGTCATATCACAATAGGAGCTTCCATGTAGCGATTAAAAAGTCCAATTCCTAAGAGCATGTCTGGCCTTGCATATTTTAAATATCTTAAGATTCTATCTGAAGTTTTAAAGGTGTTGGATTCAACATCTTTCTTTGATGATTTGATAATTTGATTCCACTTTCCGCGGGCATGTTCATTCGCTTATAATCGAACATCTTGAACATCTTTAAAATAATTTTAGCATAGATTTGTTGAGATAAGATGAAAATGCCATCCTTGTGAGCGAGCATGTTCTAAGGACTCTCCATAAATCCATTGGTTTGGAAATGTTTATTTAAGTCTTGGTGCTTTTGGTTTAATATGATAGTTTTGTTCAATTTTAGGACTTTTACTTCTTGTCCTTTCACAATATAGTCCATTAGCTAGTTCAATATACACTTCTTGAAGAAATCAATTTAAGAGCATTGATTGGACATCCTCCTTATGGATTTCCCAACCATTTTGTGCGGCCAAAGAAATAATGAAGTCTTTCAAAACAAGCAACAGGTCCATTTCACCACCATCGTTTCTTGTTTGTCTAGTAAAACCCATTTGATTCCAAGTGTCTTTTGCCCTTTAGAGAGTGTGGCAGGCTCCAATCTGTTTTCCTCTTTGTGGTTTCAATTTCTTCATCCATGTCACCCCTCCATTTTTCATCTTGTTTAGCTTCTTCAAAGCCTAAAGATTTACAATTGGCAGAGACAAAAAAGAGTTAAATCACTAAGCTTCAATATGCCTCTTCGATTTCATCAAAATTCTTTTGAAGGCTCCTCAAGAGTTTCGTATTTCACTTGAACTTGCTTATTTGAATGATGATGGACTAGATTGCCCAAGGGTGGATGATGGAGGTGATGAAAGCAAAAAACTTATAATCTTCTTATAGAGTGTTCCAATCCCATGAACCTTCTTCATGAAATTCAACATCTCTACCGATTATGATCTTGTCATTGTTTGAGCTTGTATCCTTTGGACCTAGAGTCATACCCTATAAAGACATTTTTGTCACTGCTGTCATCCAGCTTGTTCTGTTTCTCATCAGCACATGTGTGTATGCAGTACTTTCAAAAACACGAAGTCAAAAGTACTGGGTTTTCCTCCATTCCATCTTTTGATGTTGTGTCTTGCACACTTCAGCAGGGAAATGATTTGACAAATAAACAATCAACAGCTTCAGCCAAAATTCTTTGGCATTTTCTTGCTTTTCGTCATAGTTCGAGCCTTGCTAAGAATGTTTCTATTCTTCCTCTCTGCCACTCCATCTTGTTGTCTCTATTGGTCATTTTATGAACCTTAACCCTAAAAAGCAAATACAAACCTAAGTAAATGCCTAAACCATAGTAGAACTTAACAAGAACCATTATTTCAAATGAGAAAAGATGGTTCAAATTTCCAAATGATTAGGAATGTTTCAGTTTGATTTGCCTAGTTTGTTTTGGTATTGTTCATGATTGTTCTGGATTGTTTCAGAATGTATCAAAATGTTTTGATCGCAATGTCTCTTTATTTCAACTAACCGAAACATTGGATTGAAATGTCTCTTTGTTTCAACTAACCAAAACATTGGATTGAAACGAGATTCTTTACATTGGTTATGTTCGATATATAATGTTTGAAAATCTTTGGCCATCAATCTCAGGATTAACTTGAATCATTTGATCACATCATCAAATGTACATACACATGCTTTTCTGTGTTCTATTTTTTTTTCTTCTCAGTAAGAGCTATTGTCTGTTCTTAGTTGTTACATGTATAAGCATTGTTTAGTCTCATCATTGAATTCAAGTAATACTCAACATTTGCAGGACCTTTTTTGCCGATTCTGATATTAAGAATAGTTGGTTTGTTGAGCGGCAGTCTTAAAAGCATATATTTCCGATCAAATAATCTTTTCTTTTCATTCTGAAAATGGATTCAACACATTTTTCTTATTTCCTCTCTGAGTAGTTTTCTAAATTTGGTCTAATGAAATCTAAAACCAATTGTTGACTTGGAGTAACAAGCAGCAACACTTCATTTTAGATGGAGTTCAATGAGAAACACAATACATATCTGAAATGTACCAGCTATGATCTCTCCTAGTTCAGTGTTTGTTTAAATGATTCGTTGTCTCATTTCTGCACTTATGTGATCATATTAATTTGGCTATGTTGGTAACTTACATATACACTGATATCTCTAGAATGCAATTGATGCAGGTAAAGTGAAGAAAAGTTCGGTGAGCCATGGCAAATGAATGAACGCGCCTTCCCTACCTCAGGCCATAAAAAGAAAAAACAAACCAAAAAAAAAGAAAGAAACAGACAAAACATTATGAAGCGCTTCGAAATTTATTATCATTTCTTTCTTCTTCGTCAATCATATCCTAAATCAGCTCGCATTCAATATATTTGGTAATTTATATGCATTAAGGAATTGTGTTTTTCTTTTTGTGATGAGATATAACAGTAAGCCATCTCAATTCCTTCTTTCTTCCTGTATTGTTTTGGTCATCTTTCATTGTTTTGAACAATATCCTTATATAAATATGCATCTATATTTCTCTCTCCCTCTCTCTCTCTCTCTCTCTCTCTATATATATATATATATATAGATTCTTTCTAATTATGCAGGAAATACCCATCACTGAATTAGTACTGAGAAAAGTTGATCAACTTCCATTATTTAAACATTATTGCCCAACTTGTTTTTTCAACTTAGAGTAGCACAATTTTTGCAGAAATGCTGCCATGTGAGTTGAGGATGCGAGTTTGGCAGTAATCTGGCGGGCTGAGTAGCATTCCTCATTGCTAAAATGTTTGTTAATTTCAGGTCAAGAAGCCATTAACGCCTAAACAGATTTGCATAGCTGCATGCAATGCCGCAAATGAAAGAAGAAAAAACCAAATTACGATTGTAGTCCATGTCCTGATGAATTATAATATAGGTGTTCAACACCATATCTGTCACACCCCGATTTTCGGTACTCTAAATTCGACCCGATTCGCCGAGTCCAAAAATCAAGACGTGATTAATGTAATAGAAGTGTAAGTTTAACTAATAAATAAAACTCATTTGCTTTATTTTGAAAGACAATGAATTTAAAACATTTAGATAATGATCTACTTTAGTCAACATTGGTTACTTTAAGGTCAGGTCCAAGTCAACTAGTCAAGATCAAATTATATCAAGGTCAAGTAAAATCACTGTTTAGGTCAAGCCCCTTGACTCATCAAATTCGTTAAGTCAAAGAAAGATGAAAAACAAATGTTTGAAAATAATTTTTAGTGTCAATTGCACACAATTGAGTAAATTATTCATAACTGTCTAACCATAATTCAAAATAATACAAATGAAACCATTCTGAAAACTAGATTTAAAGGTCTACAACTTCCTATGAAATAATCTGAAGTCAATTCTGATAATTAAGGGCCTAAAAATGTATCTGAAGTACTGATATAGATGGGTATACGAATTTTAGAAAATAATATCAGATTTTTAATAATAATCGGAAATCAGTAAATTTGAAGAGCAATTACTCTCTAATTAGAAATTCGAAATACATGGTATAATATCTTTTTGAAAAGAAAAAATCAAGATCTATAATTTTTTCAGAAATAGTCTCGGCTCAATTTTGACCAAAACCTGTCCAAAAATACTATTTTATAAATCTGACGGTATACATTACATGATTTATACAATTTAATATAAAAACCTAATTACTTCAATTATTTATGACGAAAATTAAATGTATATTAATGCATCAATTTAAAACTTAACATCTGAGCTCACAAGAATGTTAAAACAATAAGAATTCTTATAAAGTAACCTTTAATCGAAGTGTTAGAATAATAGTTTAATTCATTAGCTACATTTATATCACCTTGAATAACTCAGGCCATTTGCTTCTTAATCCGTACATCCTAGTATCTTTCACCTTCAACGTAACCTGTGGGGGATTTAAGGGTGAGTAAACTCAGTAGACAAATGTCAACCCAAAAATAATAGATTAAAAACATGATTCATCAAAATCACAAGAATAATTAACTGGTGAACTTGTAAATAAATTACCATTAAATGATTTATTTTCCAACCATTTAATATTTCATCTTGCATTAAATCGGATAACAACCACTTCCTCAGTCGGAAACAACGGTCAACCGCTTCCTCAGTCAGAAACAACAGTTTAAGGGAGTCTCCATTTTTCTACCCATTTGATTATAGTTTACATAATCTTTTTTAGATTTATTATCAATCTAAATCAATTTTTATCACATAAAAATAAATAGTGATTAAATTAATAAAATGCATATTTAATTTATAAATAATAAAAAATAATTCATCTCCATGTATTTTCATAAAAAATATAAAATAAATTCTAGTTATAATAGAAGGAAGTTTCACATATCCACCTACCTTATTCACTATCTCCAAATCTAATGGATCATTAAATTTTATCACCTTGTTGATACCACACATATATATATATATTGTTACTTATGGTATTTATAGGTATAATCTCCTTATAATATCGAAAATATGGGAGAGTTATAAACAAATATGTTAGAGGGAGAGAGAGAGTGAGAGAATGGAATGCAAATTGGAAGAAGAAATGGGAGGTTTGTATAGTTTTTAGGTTCGGGTACTGTAGAGGTGGGAATCACTGTTCCAATAGTGAACAATGTACAAATTGCGGCTACTGTACACTGTACAAGTTGCGACTACTGTACAAATTGTGGCTACTGTAGCGGTGACTGGTACTGTAGCGGCGGCTACACTGTACCACGTGTAAGACATTTTACTGTAGCGACTGCTTGAGTATAAAATATGTATACTTATTACGTATGTGACACTGTTCAATTATACGGTACTATTCACTTATGACATAAAATACTTGATTTACTTTACTTGTAAATCTAATTCATGTAGTACAATTTGGTACTAAGCATACATATCATATTGTTATGTATACGATACTACTCACGTATGTATGTTACTATTCATATATACAATACTGTTTATAAAAAATTATTCATCAAATTCTGTTACTAGACTATAATTTGTGAAGTATTATTTGTAGAACACTATTCATATAATAATTCTAAAAGAAACCTAAAAACCTAACTCCTACTTGAACTTGAAATCTATCATGTATCTTATATTTTACTGCAAATTGAGTCCCAACTTTGTCCGCGCTTCAATCCTAAATTGCTCAAACTTTTCTTGTAAATTAAAGCGCCAAATTGAACATTCTATTAATGAATTAGAAACTCTCTTTCAATAATTAGAAACTTTGTTGATAATTACTCTTAAACCAGCTTAGGGAATGGAAATTACTCTAGTTGATTAATTATTAGAAACTCTATTGATTATCATTAGGTTGACTTAAACTTTAGGCCTCAAAAATTGGGGGCCATGGCGGGGGACGGACATGCATATAAATTAGCTGGAATTGGTCCTTAGGCATACAACGCCTAAGAATACAGAGATTTACAGGCTTCTAACAAAGGTGTATATCTTAATTTCAAATTTCAATAATATATCGAAATAATTAACCAATTTCAAATTTCATCATAATGTTCTGATGCCAGTAGCCAGTCATCCTTATATTGCCATCACTGTTACCATGGCCTGTGGGGCAACATGAAGATGAACCAATAGCTGGTTTTTGTGAGAATGTCCTTCTCACTATTTAGATCGTTCCCACAAAAAATCAGCTAATTCTAAAACATGTAACCCCATTATCCATTGATACAACTTAACGGTAAAAATAAATAATTTAATAACCATTGATTTTCAAAAAATAAACCCTTAGTTCATCTTCATTTGGACCCCACAGACCATTGTAATACAAAAATGTCACTGTGATGGCAATACAACAATGTCAATCGAACCACTCTCTCATAGGATCATATTATGTGGTCCCAATCAAGTTTAGCTATCCATGTCCATTGGTCCACTCGAACCGTCAGATTCATCAAATTGGCATAATCGTGTTTGTCACTCCACCATCAAGCGTGATGAGTACGTGCAATTAGCGGAGCGACAAGGAATTGGATAGTTAGGCCCAATTAGAAGTGGTTTATATTAGTTAATTATTATTTTAGAAATATAGAATTAATTATTTTAGGGAGAATGTTATTTATATTTTTAGTACGTTTTATTATTAGAAGTTCCTATTTTATAAGATTGTTATTTTTAGTATGACTAGTATTCCCTTTTCTTGGCGAACAAGTATTGTAATTCTTATAAATACCCTATCTAGGTGATCCATTGGAATAATAAAAAGAAGAATTATTTTGTTACTGGTTATAGTTTTGTGTTATTTGAGTTGCTCGTGCTGGCCTCTCGGTAAGAACTAAATCGGTTCTTATCACTCTTTCATATATATATTCAACCTAGTTCTGTCCAATAAGACATGAATATTGAGGTTCAAATGAAACCAATTAATTAAAGAATATGATGGATACTTGACCTGGGTCTTAAAAAGCTCCTAAAAACCTTGGTCATAGGGTCCTATAGTGAGGACGTTTACCGCACCAAGGAGATCATTCTCACAAAAAATCAGCCTATTCTAAAATCTCTAACCCTATCAAAATTTCACTAACAAATGGTTGGAAAACAATAGAAAAATAGACACTATTTTTATTGTTGATTTCAAATAAACTTTTGATGAGATTTTAATGCTGTAAGAAACTTGGAGCATGGTGAGGTAAACATCATCATCCAAAATTAGCCCTTGGATCATCTCATGTAAACCCTAAATATGTAAAGGTCAGTGTATCCCCACTCATTAAAAGAATAATAATTAGTACGAGCAATATAAACTAATAAGTTTAGATTAATGGGTCCCACTTAATTAAATTTTACTCGGTCAAAGACGTTTCCAATAATCCCCCACATGAATCAGTATTGACTGACAAGATGCAAAAGACGATGCAAAACTAGAGACAGTATATTTACAAAGTTACTTTATCGAGAGATGTAGCTTTTGGTCTTGAACCCTCCGCAACTATCAGATTTACTAGTTAATCAGTGAGCATGATGTCTTGAACTGTTCAGCCATAGGTGTAAACCAAGACAATAAAACTCACACTGCTTCTTTCTGGACAGCTTCTTTCTGGACAAAGATGATTCTTGCGGTTTTGTTCATTTCAGCCCTGAACAATTTCCTAGTTTTCATGAGTGTTTTAGACAATTTAACCTTAATAATTCTCATAGAAGCGACCCTCACATACTCATATAGGTGATTTCTTATTAAGAGTACTCTGCAATACCCCACTTGTATTTTAAGTTATAAGAATCATTAAAAGTAGATATAGCTTATCCTTACACATATTACAAACAACACTGTTATCTTCCTGGAAATGGGTAAGAGTATAAACTCTTCAGTTTTACTACAGAATTACACATAATTTGATTGTTCCATTGAACCTAGATCTTAGAATCTCCAAGTCAAATAGGTTGGATTTTCCATTACGTATACTCTTGGATCATAGGCTTTAATCACATTCCCCTCGATGATTTATAAACTTACTCTCTCGTGAAATCTTTAGTAAATAGATCTACTAGCTTTTCTTTCAATTTTATATAATCAATAATTATAATCTCATTTAAAAGCAATTTCTTAACAGTATTACGTCTTATACAAATGTGTCTAGATTTACTGTTATATATTTTCTGATCTGTGCCCTACCAATAGTTGATTGGCTATCACAATGTATACAGATTGCAGGCACAGGTTTTGACCACACTGGCATATCTTCTAAGAAATTTCGAAGCCATTTTGCATCTTTTCTGGCTTTATCCAAAGCAATGAATTCAGATTCCATTGTAAATCTAGCAATACATGTTTGATTTGAAGATTTCTAATATACAGCTGCACTACCAAGTGTAAAGATATATCCACTTGTGGATTTTGTGTCTTTAGTATCTGATATCCAGTATGCATCACTGTATCCTTCTAGTACAGTTGGATATCTTATATAGTGCAGTCCATAGTAGTTTAAGGTATATCGTAAATGTCTTAGAATCCTAATTATCGCTTTCCAGTGATCTCTTCCTGGATTACTCGTATATCTACTCAATTTTAAATTGATTAAGCTATATCAAGTCGCATACAGTTTGTAATATACATTAAACTTCCTATAATACGAGAATACTCTACTTGAGAAATTTTCTCCATTATTTTTGGTTAAGTGAAGATTTAGATCTACGAGAATTTTTGCAATATTGTAGTCGTTATTAATGAACTTCTCTAATATTTTCTCAATGTAATGTGATTGAGATAATACCAGCCCATTTGATGTTTTAAATTTTTTAATTCCTCATATATATAACATCCGTAATCCCCAAATCTTTCATGTCAAATTTTCTTGTTAAGATTTTCTTAGTATCTTTTATCATATCATTGTTGCTGCCAATTATTAACATATCATCTACGTATAGGTATACAATAACATATTCTTTTTTAGTGTTCGTTGCATACACACACTTGTCACTCATTAATCTTAAACCCATTTGATATCATCACGTCAATGGTGTCATTGTTTAGGTGCTTGTTTTAATCCATACAATTATTTAACAAGTTTACACATCTTTTCTTTTTCAGGAATTATGAAACCTTCTGAATTGATGTTATTCTTGTTGTGGAGCCGGAATCCAGCACCTCCCAGCGCACTCACACTCTCCACCTCCGAAGAAGAGAGAGAATGAACACGTGGGAAACGCGAAATAGGATTCGCCCACGCGGGGTGAATGGATGTGATAAGGGTATGGAGTCGCCACCTGATTTATGGGAATCAGGACCCAAGATTTTGGAAAATCACCTTAAAACTAGTTTTCCAAGAAAAACCGTGGCGATAATCCAAATGAAGGTCTGCGGTCAGAGAAATGGATAAGGGGATCAAGGTACGGGTTGGGAAGGTGTTAGGCACCCAACAACCGCCCGTCCGTAAGGACGGCCTGTACTTCGTGATTAAAAGTTTTCAGGGGATAAATGATTAAAACTAAGCAATGCTATATATAAACAACAACTGACTAAATAAATAAATAAATGAATAAAGAAAAAGCCCCCCTAAATCTACGTGTCATGATAGGTAGTTCTGGGGCGAAAAAGGTGCATACATTCATCTGGTTGAATGCAGCAAAAGAAAGCGACACGCGCCATCAGTAGGCTCGTGCGCAAAAAGCAAGGTGACGTGGATGTGCTCTACATCCACGCACAAGCAAAGGGTGTGATACGCGTAATATGTACACGTACAATCAAGCAAGTGACATGGTGCTGTATACACCATACACTGAAGCGATCACGTGCAGTATGCCACGTGCGCCGAAGAGAGAGTCATGTCCTTGAACATGAAACTCAGGCAATTCACACGTTGTATACGTGCGTCGCCAAAACAGAGAAGTCACGTCCTTGAACGCGATTCTCACAAACGGGGCGAATATGTCCTTAGACATATGCCAAAATGGAATCACGTTTTGTATACACGTGTCCGAATAAAATAGGGATCACGTTCAACATAAAACGTGCCCGAGAGGGATCATGCGCGATATTCGCATGCCCAAAAGAAGAGAAGGATTCATAACATCCGTAGATGTGAACCTCAATAGGGATCACGTGATCAGGACACGTGCCCAAAAAGGGATCACGTCTGATATGAGACGTGCCTAGAGAAAAGACAGACTCATAATACCCTTAGGTGTGAATCTCATGACGGGATCACATCCAACATAGGACGTGCCCAAAAGATGAAAGGGTTCATAGCATCCGTAGATGTGAACCTCAAGAGGGATCACGTGATTAGGACACGTGCCCGAAAAGGGATCACGTCTGATATAAGACGTGCCCAGAGAAAAGACAGACTCATAACACCCTTAGGTGTGAATCTCACGACGGGATCAATAGGACATGCCCAAGAAAAGGGATCACACCATGCACGTGTGCCCGAAAAGAAAACGAACGTCGATAGGACGCGATGTATGCCTGCCCTACGCTCTAATATCGCACGAGAGTTTCTAAAGATCCCTAATCTATTTTAGGAAGATCTTGACCCTATATGCATGAAATCCTAAGCTAAATGAGATGGACTTTGAAAAACATTTTCTTTCAAAACTTCAAAACATTTAAAACAAAGGTGAGAGTAAAATAGGAATTTCAGCTCATGTGAAACCCTAAATCCTCTTGAAAATAACACGAAACCCTAGGCTAATGCAACCTAGGAATCTAAAGCATCAAGCCCTAACCCTGGAGGGGAACTAAACTAGAGACCTTAAACTCTATTATTATTTGTTTTTAGGGTTTGGCGATCTATCGAACCCAGACATGGATCCTTAGATCCAAGTGAAAAGGTAAGGCTCTTACGGCCTAAAGATGAAATGGGCTATGTGCTCGCAAGAAAGAGTTGGAGTGATAGGCCCAACAAAAAAGGGGGGCTTTGGGCCCACACCCCCAGGAAGGGTTTTGAGCCCAAAAGGAAGAGCGTAGGCACTGCGGCCAACAAAAGAGGAGAGATGGGCCCTAAGGCCCAAACGGGGTGATAGGCCCATTAGGCCCACCATAAGAGAACGGGCTTGAAAGCTCGAAGGTAGCTTATTGCAAAGTTTATTCGATTTCCACCTAAAGCTATCAAAGCAATTAAAACATGAAAAACAAGGCTACTAATTACTCGAAATTAATAAACAAGTAAAATGAAGTAACCTAATCCCGCATGCGCAATGCTAAAAGCTTTAAACACGAAAATGAATGTGAGCACAATAAACATATCGAATAAAACAAGAAAGACACCAACAATGCCTATGAAATCATAAGTATGAAATCAAGCATACTATGCATGGAAGCAAGCATGTAACAAAAAGAGAGCAAATGAAGCCTCAAATTTTCATCCTCAAATGCATTCTAACGATCCACACCGTTCATCATGTTCATTATGCCAAAAACTATGTAATCATCATGAAGATCAAGGCAAATGTTAACTTATTAACATTAAACTGTTCGCTTTTTGCTCTCTTTTAATGAGAGACTAAAGACATGCTTCTCCACAAGTTTCATGCTAATCAAGAAGACACCAACATATAATGGCAAAATTCACATCATGGAGATTTCTTTCTCAACAAAGAGGATCTAAACTTTACATTCATGCATTAGTAAAAAGAGAGCAAAAATAGCTTCAATCTTTAAAACCAACATGAATTTGCACGATCCAAACCGTCTAATATGTTCAACATGTCAAAAGGCAAGAGATTAATAAGAAGATCAAGGCAAATGCTCACTTTCTAACATCAAAACCTACACTTCTTGCTCTCTTTGATGAGATACCAAGAACCTACTTTCATGATAATCAAGCATGCACCACCTCATTATGGCAAAACACACATCATGGAGACCTCTTTCTCAAAGATATGGATCTAAATGATATATTCATGCATCAATAAAAAGAGAGCGAAAATAGCTTCAATCTCTAAATCTAAGATGAATTTAAACGATCCAAACTGTTCATAATATGCATTAGGCCATAATTGAGCTAAATAATATGAAGATCAAGATAGATAACATAGGATCAACACATATCAAAGCCTTGTTAGCTCTCTTTTTATGTGACAAACAAACAAAGACATGGAGAAAAATTCATCCCCATGATATTATCAATAATGATATGCTCATAACATATTATGTATATGAAAATATGATAATATTTACTCATATCAAAAAATAAACATACCATCCTCATGTGAGACCAAAAGAGACCATATCATCACATATTTCATCCATATCATCCATATATCATAGTTATGGAGCATTCATCATAAAAACATTTAAAGCCAAGATTTACATCCATTTAGCATGATACATCACATACATACATGCATGTAAAAAAAAACCTCATATAAAAATATACATCCATGCATTTCATGCTAAATAACATAACATAAACATCAAATTAGAATTTACACCAATTTATAATCAAAACCATGCATGAATTTCATTTTAACCTTTAAATCCTTCATTACATCATGGTTTCATCAACATATACTACACCATCTTATACATCATCATCTACACCATTACATACATCATTCCATACATCACAACATACATCATCTCATAATTTACATGCTTTAAACACAAAATACAAGAGATGAGATGAGGAAATTTTTACCTAGCAAGCATAGATCCCAAGATGCATGAGAGCCTCCTTTGGTTGGAGTGAATGGTAGAGATTTTTCCTTCAAATTACAATTTCCTCATCTCCTTTAATAAATGAGAACCAAAACTAAAAGAATCTCTACCCTTTTTATTCCTCCTGGAATTCTCAACTAATTCTCTCTCTCAACTCTCTCTCACACCAAAAATGGTGTTTGAAACCTAAGAAATTCTCTACCCAAAATAGGAAACTCTCCCACCTAACCAAGCTCCCTACGTCACCCTCTCTTCTTCTCTCTCTCTCTCTCTCAAAACTACTCTCTCAGACAAAAACCCTAAGAAGAAAAGGAGAGAAAGAGAAAAAAGAAAAACCAAGAGAGGAAAGAAGAGTCCCCCAAAATATCTAGTCTAATACTATGTATAGAAAAACCCTAATGTTCTAGAAGGACGCATGTGTCCTTGGGATTAGCTAATCCCAACATTCCACCAGATTTTGGACAAGTGTCCAGTGGGTGACAAACACCCAAGATTCCTCCTTATCCCGTTAAAATTTATGGCTAGAAATTGTTCAGATGAGGTGTATAGATAAGATCTAGGATGGGTTTTTTTGAAAAAGGAGGGACTGGAGAATAATTTAGGGGATAGTTAAAGCAAGGACCTATTTGCAATTTTGCCAAAATAAGTAAAATAACGCGTAAAACACGTGTGGGTTAAATTGACCCACATGTGAAGGTGGGTGAATTTGGGCAAGAGGGCCAAACCGCACACTTAGTGTGCAGTTTGGGCTGCCACGTCACCCATGGGTGACGCAGCCTCCATTTTCTTTTTTTTTTGTGTTTTCCCTTTTAAAAAAAAACAAAAATAAAAGAAAAGGAATCAGTTTTATTAAAGTGGGTCCCTTAGCTTTTAAACAAAAATCAGATTTTCTATATTAATTGAAACCTAGTACTAGCCAATCCCAAGGTGACACTCGTCAATGCCTAAGCACCTAGAACCAAGAAGACTCCCTACGGTTCCTAATTTGCATTGGTTCTAACCCAGATTTGAGATTTCTTTGACTTTGGTTCTCATTCTAAGTCCGATTTCGTACCGAATATTGGAGGAACGAAGTTAGGCTCGCTTGGTCATGTTAAGCCGATTTTGACTAAATTTTGCACGCAAATCGAGGCACACCCAAAATGGGTAATTTTCACTGGTGTGCGAAAATTTGGCGTCTACAGATGCCCCTCCTCATCAGAGACCGCTTGCGGACGAATGACGAGGCCGACGATGCCTGATTTTCGCGCACCAATTGAACGGTCAGTTCTAAAGTCCAATGATCTGGCTCATGAATTCGGCTAACCATTCGTAGTCAGCCGTAATCGGGTACGAATTTCTCCAGTTTGCTTCCGAGCTAATTCGACCCTTACAATTGAGTGAAGGTTTGTGTGGTACTGCCGACCTTGATCGGACAGTCGCTGGACCTGCATGCTTCTGGTTGCTCTGGTGCGGAGAGAAGTGGTCCGCAATTCTTTTGGCATTTTGCCGGGTTCTACATGGTCTGAGTGGTGGTTTTGAAAACCAGATCATTTTTCTTTTTGAAAATTCCATTTTAACAGTTTTTAAATACCCAGATGGTGAGGGGGCTCTCGCTTGTGGATCATCTTGGGATCTGAACACATTGCTAGGGTTTTTACACCACTCGATTTTATCACCACTTCAGTCTTGTTATCTCGACTTGACGTGAGTAGTTGACTGCTTCCTTGCTTGGCCTTGACCTTTGCATTTTGACTTGACTTTACTCGCCGATTGCTTCATATTGATTTTAACTTAATTTTCTTGGACTTGGCCAATTTGAATGCTTTTGACTTAATTTCTTGGCCTTGATATGTTTGAAGGCTTCCTGTTGATTTTGACTTGATTTGACGCTGAGGTTGACCAGCCTTGACTCTTGATATCCGAATTTTTCTTTTGCTTTGGCTTTGTTTAAAATTTGGTCCTTTGAACCTTGATGGACTTTTGACTTTAATGTTCCGCTCCTTGGAGGTTCTGCCCTTCTGTTGACTTGGAGAATCTGCTCCCTTTCTGCTTTTGTTCTGCAATTCTCCCTTCCTTCGCTCTTTGCGAGTTGGAGATTTATTTAAGAACTTTTTTTTTATCCCGGATGCTTCTTTATGCTTGGGATTCCTTACAGCCATTCTTTGCACTTTTTCTATGAGCAGTAGGTTAAAGATCTTTGACGGGGATAATTCATTCTTTGAGGATCCCCTCACTCTTGACTGGCTTTGCCCCTTCATCCTTTCTATGAGCTTTGCCATGTGATTTTTCTGAGCCTCCCATGCTCGTAATGCAGCAACGAGTCAAATAACATGAAACGATGCTCGATTCCTTGGCATCCTGCAAAACCATTTATGGATCTAGAAATGTGCATTTTTACATTTGAAATTTTTTATTTTAAAAATCAATTTTGTTCTTAAAAAGAAGGTATGGAAATACCGACAAACTATACAAAGCTTGCAATTTAGAAAACTTGGATGAATACTTCACCTAAAAAGCTTCAGTTAACTTCAAGTGAAGGTACCATTACCATGCTTTGGAATATTTAAAGGCAAATCAAAATTTCTCTTAGACTTTCCCTTTTTGACCTTGTCGGGATTAGGTTGACCCTTGCTTATGGATAGGTATCTGACCTCACCACCTTCTTGGTTGGGGACAACCTCCGTTGCCTTTAATTCCCTTTTAAATGCATAGCCTTCTGTTGCCCCTTGATTTGTCTCTTTGTGCACGATATTCTCCTTATTGAGTTCGAGATCCGACAAATACTGATCAAATTTTCCCAAGTCTTTATTTTTCATACTACGTTTTCTATTTTTGACCTTTTTTATCTTCTTCATTTTTTGAAGGATCCATCGTTCTTCCTCTCAACTTGGGGCGTTCGTTGCTCACAGGATTCAGAGAGGGCTTTTGTAGGTGATAACGGGGCTTAGGACAGGCCAGTATGGATGGTTATGGCCCAAATTTTGACTTTTTTTTAAGTATTGGCTTTCAAGGGTATCTCTCTCCTGAGGCATTTTAACTCATCGAATTTTCAACTTTTTGAATTTTTTAGGGCTTCTTTCTGCCCCTTGGATTTGAAATTGAAGGATTTTAACTTTCTTAGGGATAATTCTGCCCCTAGTTTTGGACTTTTGATACTTTTGAGTGGATTTTGACATTTGAGTTTGAAATGGGGGAAACGTTTTCCGCTTGCTTGAATTTCATTTTTTTTCATTTGAACTTTTTTTTTTAGGTTGGGAGAGAGATTTAAATTTTTGGGTACAAATGAAAGGCTTAGGCTCAAAATTGGGTACTAGCGGTAAGGATTTTTCATTTAGGTTCTTTTTCAGGATAACTGGCTATCAAAGAAGGCCTCTCTTTTGGAATCTCTATCGGTGTTCGTTGCCCCTTTCTTCAAGGTTGAACAACTTACCTTATACGTAGTTTATCTTGAGTTGACCAGCATTTGTCAGCCT
>MVGT01003327.1:79703-95523 GCA_002174775.1 Macleaya cordata | reverse complement strand
ATATTTAGGTTTACTACCCTTATTTCCTCCTCAACAAGGTTCTGACCCTTTTCCTTTGGCGCCCTATAGACTTCAAGGCTTATATTCATTCTTGGTTTCATCATCCAAGCACAGTAAACTCTGTCGATATTTTCCATTTTGGAAAAGAAAGCTTGAATTTTTTTGGAGTTTTTTTTTTCAAAGAAAATGTAAAATCTTTTTGTATTTTTTTTACTTTTGAGAAGGAAGGTAAAACCCTTTTTTGTTGTTTTTTTTTCGTTGGAAAGAAAGGCAAAAATCTTTTTTGTGATTAAATTTTTCTGAAAAATCTTTTTATTTTTTAATAGAAAGTGAAATCTTTTTGGTTTTTTTAAGAGAGTCCACTGGTGCTATTTTCCTGCAAAACTTGTTAGTTGCCACATAATCAAAAAAGCAAGAGGAATTCCATGGAGGGAGTTTAGAATGTGCGCACTGATGCAGGACAGATTTCGTGGGTCCGTCCTAAATTTTAGCATAATTAGGAATTTAGTAATTTTTAAATTTTAGCTAGTAATTTTTATTATTTGGGTATTTTTATTTTATTATTTAGCAGTTTCCTTGTTAGATTAGAAGTTTCTTTTAATTACAATTTTATTAGATTTAGGAAACCCTTATTATTATATAAGGAGATGTAGTAAACAATTTATTGATATAGAATTAAAAAAAATTCAGATATTTGAGTTTTCTCTTAATTTGAGAGTTATTTTGGTGTTCTTCAATTCTAGGCGATGAACTAGAACTTTTATCTTTTTTTTCGCTGCGTCAATTGGTATCAGAGCGAGGATTCGCCTGGCTCGGTAGCATATTACAAAGCAAAAAAAAAAAAACCCTACTGACAGTGATCGTGGGGAAGATTAAACTTAGCATTGATCGATGGATTTGCCAAAGATGAACTATGGGAGATCTAATCTATCCAAAAAAAAATAAAATATCGCAGACTTGGGTTTATCCTTTGGAAGAATTACAGAGAAGGGCTAGAAAGAAGAAGGGACGGTTTCGGGTTGTTTCCCAACATTCACATCACCGACTTAGAGCATCAACTCACGAGGCTGCTGCTGGTTGCTTCACGGTAAGAGTTTTTAGAATCCTTAGTTTTCTATTCGTTAAGTGAAGAAGAAGAATGAGGTGAAGGTTACCTACCCCATAAGATTTAAGTAAGTGGGTCACCATTCTTATTATAAGTCCAACCTACTTATATCTTTAAACCCAACAGTATATAACCCATTATCTTTCATTAGTTTCATAAACTTCCAGGCCCATTTGACCTACTTAATCCCGTCCTTTTATTAATACTCAAGCCCACTACTCACTTATACCTTTGTTATTTAAACCCATAACCTGTGGGCCCATTTGATTTAATTAACTCCAAAGCCCCATAAGCCCATTAGTAAGTTGTCTCACTTAAGACCCGTTTAAGTTAGACCAGTATTATATTTAGTTAGTCTCCCCTATTGTTTTGTTCAAGCTGTCCAGCCATGTTAATCCAACGTCCTGTCACTTAAGCCCATATCAAGTACCAATCTTCTAACCACCGAACTCTTTTAGTCAGCCATAACCAGTTCAGTCCAATGATTATTAAAATTGATGATTTTGATAATTGTCGTAAAGCATTTAATGACGTGGATGGTGAAGATGTGCAAGTGTTTTCTCAATTCATCTCCAAGCCACGATTACATTGGGATGAACAACGTGATATGCGACTATATATTAGAGAATGACGTCAAAGAGTACAGGTTCACAAACAGTCCAAAATTCCACTCTTTGATTGCCAATATCATATTGATTTTTGGCTTGAAAAGATTGAAAATCATTTATGGAAGAACAGGATTTGTGATGAAGATAAGGTGTTCGTAGTTGAGCAACATCTTTCGAAGGCAACTTATGAAGGATTCAATGCTATGCAGTGGAATCGGCTTGACAGAGGAGATGCAATAATTAGTGATTGGCCTACGTTTAAGAAGATAATACGGATTGTATTCCTTCCTCAGGAGGACCATACAATGGTTAATTCGGCTATTAATCATAGGAAAAGAGATCTAGGTCAAGAGCTAGATGAGTTGAAGCAACAGGTTCAACAATTCATCTTGGGATTGAATGTCAACACTAATCTAAAGCAGGTTTCAACGGCCATCACAAACAAGGTAAACTCTAATCCTGTAAATTTACCTATCATTGATGATGTGGCAACTAAAATAGAGATCTCCGTGGAACGAGTTGAAGAGGAAAACATAGCTGATGATTCAAAAGATTCTGAGGTAATATCTAGTTATGTTTCTTCTATTGCTTTGCCTACATGTGATGATATAATTTTAGAAGCCAAAATTCTTGCTGAACAAGATGATGAGCCGATCAATCTCAAAGAGGAGGGCATAGAAGGTACGATTGATCCACCCACAATTGAGACTATTGATGTTAATACATTTCAAGAGGTGAATCATGTTGAATCAAAAGAGGAGACATATGAGTTACATCAGATGGATGTCACACCACTTAATTTCCATCCTTATGAAGATCCTTTTGATCAGTTTTGCACACCCACTATGGTTTCATCTGGTTATCTACGAGATTTAACTAGACAATCTCTATTGGTGTTTGTCGTAAATGATGACTTTGTTACAGATATCTTCAAATATTTCAGAAGTTTTAAAGAGAGCTTTAAGCCGTGGAGTTACAAATTCAGAAAGAAAATTCATCGAAGTATTTTGCCGCTTTTGTTAAGTCATGAACTACTCATCATTCCTATGCATAATTCAAGAGAGAGTCATCTCAAAGAAGCAGTTGGAAGAGAATATCAAATTCTACAGGATGACTCGGGACGAGTCTTTCTCAAGTGGGGGAGACTGATGCAGGACAGATTTCGTGGGTCCGTCCTAAATTTTAGCATAATTAGGAATTTAGTAATTTTTAAATTTTAGCTAGTAATTTTTATTATTTGGGTATTTTTATTTTATTATTTAGCAGTTTTCTTGTTAGATTAGAAGTTTCTTTTAATTACAATTCTATTAGATTTAGGAAACCCTTATTATTATATAAGGAGATGTAGTAGACAATTTATTGATATAGAATTAAATACAATTCAGATATTTGAGTTTTCTCTTAATTTGAGAGTTATTTTGGTGTTCTTCAATTCTAGGCGATGAACTAGAATTTTTATCGTTTTTTCCGCTGCGTCACGCACCTTCGCGGTTTTTGTGTTGGATAAATTCATCAACTGCACCATTGTAATTGACTTCCACGTGCCACATGTTGTGACTCTTCCTGCTTATTATGAAAATGCACATGTCTTTTGGGAAATTTGCCTCAGATGCCTAAACCAAAGCCATGCAGAGCATGTCCCTAGCATCCTAAATTTATCCTCATTGGCTCCCCCGCCGGATAAGGTTCTTGCAAACGAAACCTAATTTTTTGTTTTAAAGGTCTTTTTCAAAAAATGATGAAACAAGAACACGATATTTTGTAAACCTCGCTTGCCTTTTGGAGATTTTTCCCTCAGATGCTTAAACCAAGATCATGCAACACATGCCCCTAGCATCCTAAATTTATCCTCATAGGATCTCCGCCAGATAAGGCATTTGAAAACAAAACTTGTTTTATTTTAAAAAAAATCTTTTCTGAAAAAACTGATCAAACAAGAAAAAGGTACTTTATAAACCTCCCTTGCCTTTTGGAGATTTTTCCTCAGATGCCTAAACCAGGGTCATGAGAGGCATGCCCCTAGCATCCTGTTAGGTCTATGAGTTCACTCATGTCATATTTGTCGAATTTCGTGTCAAAGGTAAACTCAAGATGGTCAATGTAACTTGAGTTAGAGTTAGTGAGTCATTCGGTTCGTTGCGAAGCAAAGACTCCAAGAAGCTCAACTCACCACCGGAACTCATNACGTGCATATCTGAAGCACAGTACGACCTATGAGGTTCCTTTTGAAATGTTGTTGGAAAATGGACACGTGCATTTGGAGCACGTATGCGACCTACGATGTACATTTTGAAATTGGACGCGTGTATATCTGGAGCACGTGTACGACCTAAGAGGTACATTTTTGAAATTGGACACATGCATATTTGGAGCACGGGTGCGACCTACGAGGTTCTTTTTGAAATGTTGTTGGAAAATGGACACATGCATCTGGAGCACGTATGCGACCTAGGAGGTACATTTTTAAAATTAGACGCGTGCATATGTGGAGCACGGTGCGACCTACGAGGTACATTTTTGAAATGTTATTAGAAAATAGACACATGCATCTAGAGCACGTATGCGACCTAGGAGGTACATTTTTGAAATTGGACACGTGCATATCTGGAGCACGTGTGCGACCTACGAGGTTCTTTTTGAAATTGAACATGTGCATATCTGAAGCACGGTACGACCTACTAGGTACATTTTGAAATTGAACACATGCATATCCGAAGCACGGTACGACCTAAGAGGTTCCTTTTGAAATGTTGTTGAAAAATAGACAAGTGCATTTGGAGTACGTATACGATCCACAGGGTTCATTTTTGAAATTCATTTTTTAGAAACTAGACACATACATATGACGCATGTGTGTGACCCATAGGGTACATTTTTTAAATTCAGTTTTTTAAAATTCATTTTTTGAAATTGGACACGGCATATCGGACGCACGCGGACGACCCACGGGGTTCATTTTTAAAATTCATTTTTTGGAAACTGGACACATGCATCTGACGCACGTGTGCGACCCACGGGGTACATTTCTAAATTTTTTTTGGAAAATAGACACGTGCATTTGGAGAACGTGTTCGACCCACATGGTTCATTTTTAAAATTCATTTTTGAAAACTATACACATGCATCTGACGCACATGTGCGACCCACAAGGTACATTTTTGAAATTTATTTTTGAAAACTGGACACATGCATCTGACACATGTGTGTGACCCACAGGGTTCATTTTTAAAATAGAGAGAGTGTAAGAACTGACTCTTAAGTTTTTTGAAGTCTTAGACCAATTTTGAAATATAATTCACACAATGGTAGTGGAATATTTTGCTCCTAGTCGAGCGTAAAATTTTTGAGGGACTAGAAAGAGTAATTCTACAGCAGAAGAATCCTCAGGATAGTTCTCTCAAGGAATATTCATCTTATGCCTCTGAATGAGTTGAATGGTTTGAGGGAGGTGGGAGGGTAAATCTAGAGAGATAAACCCTTCTATCTCTTCATTAAGATGATTATTTCTTTTTCTTCTTATTTTGCTCTTGAACGAGCTTTTCTTTTTTGGAAGAGGGTCGAGAGGGTCAATCTAGGAAGAAGAACCCTTCATGAGTATCTCATTCTCTTTTCTTCCTCTTTTCATTTTATGCTCTTACACAAGCTATCACTTTGAGGATGGTGATGCGGGCTAATCTAGAAAGAAGAGCCCTTGGACGCCCCTCTAAGTTTTTATTTTTCTTGCTCTTAAAAGAGAAGAGTTTTCAGGGGTTCAAAGAGAGTGAATCTATGAAGAAGGACTCTCAAACATGCGCCCCTAGCGAAAGATTTTTTTTTTTTTTTAAGTTGCAAACACAGAGAAAACTAGTTAGTATCACAAAATTACTACTGTGAATTATGCCTCGGTAATTGTGCGGTATGAATGCAATCCTTTGGGTTACTCCTAGGGATACATCTATCGCCACTATATGCATGCTGGGCTTAACTAGACTCTGTATTTGGGTAAAGGCTTGGGTCACCTCGGCAAGATATACCTCGCAGTCCGAAGACTGGTCGTTAGTACAAGGCGGAGGGTGTGGAGTTTCGGTCGTTATTCCCATATGACCACCTGGTCGGGACGAGACCTACCGCAACCACAAGTTTTATTTCCTATAGGATTACAAAGAATATGAAATGCAAATGCAAATGAATGGGTGCGTGCAGTGTGTGTGTGCATACCCGAGAAGTGTATAATCATTTATCCCCTAAAAAATTTTAATCGCTTTTCGAGTCTGATCCCTAAAATCCCCAGTGGAGTCGCCAGACTGTGGAGCCGGAATCCAGCACCTCCCAGCGCACTCACACTCTCCACCTCCGAAGAAGAGAGAGAATGAACACGTGGAAAACACGAAATAGGATTCGCCCACGCGGGGTGAATGGATGTAATAAGGGTATGAAGTCGCCACCTGATTTATGGGAATCAGGACCCAAGATTTTGGAAAATCACCCTAAAACTAGTTTTCCAAGAAAAACCGTGGGGATAATCCAAATGAAGGTTTGCGGTCAGAGAAATGGATAAGGGGATCATGGTACGGGTTGGGAAGGTGTTAGGCACCCAACAACCGCCCGTCCGTAAGGACGGCCTGTAATTCGCGATTAAAAGTTTTCAGGGGATAAATGATTAAAACTAAGCAATGCTATATATAAACAACAACTGCACTAAATAAATAAATAAATGAATAAAGAAAAAGCCCCCCTAAATCTACGTGTCATGATAGGTAGTTCTGGGGCGAAAAAGGTGCATACATTCATCTGGCTGAATGCAGCAAAAGAAAGCGACACGCGCCATCAGTAGGCTCGTGCGCAAAAAGCAAGGTGACGTGGATGTGCTCTATATCCACGCACAAGCAAAGGGTGTGATACGCGTAATATGTACACGTACACTCAAGCAAGTGACATGGTGCTGTATACACCATACACTGAAGCGATCACGTGCAGTATGCCACGTGCGCCGAAGAGAGAGTCATGTCCTTGAACATGAAACTCAGGCAATTCACACGTTGTATACGTGCATCGCCAAAACAGAGAAGTCACGTCCTTGAACGCGATTCTCACAAAAGAGGCGAATATGTCCTTAGACATATGCCAAAATGGAATCACGTGTTGTATACACGTGTCCAAAGAAAACAGGGATCACGTTCAACATAAAACGTGCCCGAGAGGGATCATGCGTGATGGTCGCATGCCCGAAAGAAGAAAAGGGTTCATAGCATCCGTAGATGTGAACCTCAAGAAGGGATCACGTGATCAGGACACGTGCCCAGGAAGGGATCACGTCTGATATGAGACGTGCCCAGAGAAAAGCAGATCCATAACACCCTTAGGTGTGAATCTCACAACAGGATCACGTCCAACATAGGACGTGCCCAAAAGATGAAAAGGGTCCATAACATCCGTAGATGTGAACCTCGAGTGGGATCACGTGATCTGGACACGTGCCCAGAAAAAAGGGATCATGTCTGATAAGGGACATGCCCAGAGAAAAGACAGACTCATAACACCCATAGGTGTGAGTCTCACGACAGGATCACGTCCAATATATAGGACGTGCCCGAGAAAAGGGATCACACCATGCACGTGTGCCCGGGAAGAAAACGAGCGTCGATAGGACGCGATGTATGCATGCCCTACGCTCTAATGTCGCACGAGGGTTTCTAAAGATCCCTAATCTGTTTTAGGAAAATCTTGACCCTATATGCATGAAACCCTAAGCTAAATGAGATGAATTTTGAAAAACATTTTCTTTCAAAACTTCAAAACATTTAAAACAAAGGTGAGAGTAAAATAGGAATTTCAGCTCATGTGAAACCCTAAATCCTCCTGAAAATAACACGAAACCCTAGGCTAATGCAACCTAGGAATCTAAAGCATCAAGCCCTAACCCTGGAGGGGAACTAAACTAGAGACCTTAAACTCTATTATTATTTGTTTTTAGGGTTTGGCGATCTATCGAACCCAGACATAGATCCTTAGATCCAAGTGAAAAGGTAAGGCTCTTACGGCCTAAAGATGAAATGGGCTATGTGCCCGCAAGAAAGAGTTGGAGCGGTGGGCCCAACAAAAAAAAGGGGGGCTTTGGGCCCTCACCCACAGGAAGGGTTTTGAGCCCAAAAGGAAGAACGTAGGCACTGAGGCCTACAAAAGAGGAGAGATGGGCCCTAAGGCCCAAACGGGGTGATAGGCCCATTAGGCCCACCACAAGAGAACGAGCCTGAAAGCCCGAAGGTAGCTTATAGCAAAGTTTATTCGATTTCCACCTAAAGCTATCAAAGCAATTAAAACATGAAAAACAAGGCTACTAATTACTCGAAATTAATAAACAAGTAAAATGAAGTAACCTGATCCCGCATGCGCAATGCTAAAAGCTTTAAACAAGAAGATGAATGTGAGCACAATAAACATATCGAATAAAACAAGAAAGACACCAACAATGCCTATGGAATCATAAGTATGAAATCAAGCATACTATGCATGGAAGCATGTAACAAAAAGAGAGCAAATGAAGCCTCAAATTTTCATCCTCAAATGCATTCTAACGATCCACACCGTTCATCATGTTCATTATGCCAAAAACTATGTAATCATCATGAAGATCAAGGCAAATGTTAACTTATTAACATTAAACTGTTCATTTTTTGCTCTCTTTTAATGAGAGACTAAAGACATGCTTCTCCACAAGTTTCATGCTAATCAAGAAGACACCAACATATAATGGCAAAATTCACATCATGGAGATTTCTTTCTCAACAAAGAGGATCTAAACTTTACATTCATGCATTAGTAAAAAGAGAGCAAAAATAGCTTCAATCTTTAAAACCAACATGAATTTGCACGATCCAAACCGTCTAATATGTTCAACATGTCAAAAGGCAAGAGATTAATAAGAAGATCAAGGCAAATGCTCACTTTCTAACATCAAAACCTACACTTCTTGCTCTCTTTGATGAGATACCNACAGGGTCCATGAGGTCTTTTAGGTTGTAGCGTGGCTTAGGTTGGCTACAAAGAAGGAATAAAGGCTCAAAGAATTGATGAGTCTAACTTTCCAAAGGATTTTCTCCTTTCTTTATTTCTGCCCGTTGTCTAACTTAGGGCTCATCAGACATTTTATTGCTTTTGCTTTTTGGATTTTTCTATTTTCTTGGATTTATGGATTTTCGATTTTTTTTTGAGTTTTTGAAAATATTTTGATTTTTTTTGATTTTTTGAAAATAAAGGAAAACTTAAAGCAGAGACAAAATTAGTTGGGGCCCAGGAATCTCCCTCCTCAGACGAGGGTGCCCCTGGTCCCAGTTGACACAAGTTATTTTTGGGTGCCAGATGCTATGGTACCGGAAGGCTTACCTGCAAAAGGGTTAGTACTGACAATAATATTATCATTAACTGAACGAACAAGGAGATGAGTTTGAAAGTCATATCGACCTGGTGCATACCTACACAGCTTTTATGTGATTGTTCCTCCTCCTCACTGTCATTATCGTCAGTTACAAAGTTAACCTCTTAGTGGCAGAGATGGTAATCTTTAGCCGATTAATTACCTTTTGTTGGCCTAAGTACCTTTCGGTAGGCCAATAAGGTCATCTGATTCTTTCTTGAACAAATTTCATATGGGCCTTAATTGGCTCACATGACCCCAAAATGGAGTTTAATATTAGGTGAATCTCANAATACAAGAGATGAGATGAGGAAATTTTTACCTAGCAAGCATAGATCCCAAGATGCATGAGAGCCTCCTTTGGTTGGAGTGAATGGTAAAGATTTTTCCTTCAAATTACAATTTCCTCATCTCCTTTAATAAATGAGAACCAAAACTAAAAGAATCTCTACCCTTTTTATTCCTCTTGGAATTCTCAACTAATTCTCTCTCTCATCTCTCTCTCACACCAAAAATGGTGTTTGAAACCTAAGAAATTCTCTACCCAAAATAGGAAACTCTCCCACCTAACCAAGCTCCCTACGTCACCCTCTCTTCTTCTCTCTCTCTCTCAAAACTACTCTCTCAGACAAAAACCCTAAGAAGAAAAGGAGAGAAAGAGAAAAAAGAAAAACCAAGAGAGGAAAGAAGAGTCCCCCAAAATATCTAGTCTAATACTATATATAAAAAAACCCTAATATTCTAGAAGGACACATGTGTCCTTGGGATTAGCTAATCCAAACATTCCACCAGATTTTGGACAAGTGTCCAGTGGGTGACAAACAACCAAGATTTCTCCTTATCCCTTTAAAACTTATGGCTAGAAATTGTTCAGATGAGGTGTATAGATAAGATCTGGGAGGGGTTTTTTTGAAAAAGGAGGGACTGGAGAATAATTTAGGGGATAGTTAAAGCAATGACCTGTTTACAATTTTGCCAAAATAAGTAAAATAACGCGTAAAACACGTGTGGGTTAAATTGACCCACATGTGAAGGTGGGTGAATTTGGGCAAGAGGGTTTCCATTTCCTTTNTTGGGCTGCCACGTCACCCATGGGTGACGCAGCCTCCATTTTCTTTTTTTTTTGTGTTTTCCCTTTTTAAAAAAAACAAAAATAAAAGAAAAGGAATCAGTTTTATTAAAGTGGGTCCCTTAGCTTTTAAACAAAAATCAGATTTTCTATATTAATTGAAACCTAGTACTAGCCAATCCCAAGGTGACACATGTCAATGCCTAAGCACCTAGAACCAAGAGGACTCCCTACGGTTCCTAATTTGCATCGGTTCTAATCCAGATTTGAGATTTCTTTGACTTTGGTTCTCATTCTTAGTCCGATTTCGTACCGAGTATTGGAGGAACGAAGTTAGGCCCGCTTGGTCATGTTAAGCCGATTTTGACGAAATTTCGCACGCAAATCGAGGCACACCCAAAATGGGTAATTTTCACTGGTGTGCGAAAATTTGGCGTCTACACTCGTTACTGGTGAGTATGTATCGAAATAATCGATACCTTATCTTCGGTTAAAACCTTTAGAGGCCATTTGGCAACCACTTAAGAAGTTACTTTTTGACTTATATAAGAAGTTACTTTTTGACTTAAGAAGTTGCTTTTTGACTTATATAAGTCAAAAAGCAAAGAAGTTTGTATGGTAACATTTTTTCAAACTGACTTCTAGAAGCAAAAATGTTACTTCTTTTTGGAGCAAATTTTTTTTTACTTTTCTACTTCTTAGAAGTTGCTTCTCCTCAAGTACCGTGTAACAACTAATAACTCATCATTTTTTTAGACTTATAAGTCAATAGTTTACCATACTAACTTCTCCTTATTTTTTACGTCTCAAAAGCACTTTTGCTTTTTTTAGAAGCAGAAGTACTTCTGCTTCTGGTTGCCAAACGCCCTCTTAGCTACCAGTCTTGCTTTGTATGTTTGATTGATCCATCAGATTTTATTTTTCTTCTAAATATCCATTTGGAACCTAATGTTTTACAACCAGGAAGAAGATCTACTAATTCCCATGTATGATGTTAGCTTCTTTCCAAAGAGGAGCTTCAGGTATATACACTGCTTTCTTAAATGTCAGAGGTTCATTTTCTAACAAAAAGGTTAAAAATTCAGATTTAGATGTTCTAGCCCTTTTACTACATCTAGGTTCATCTTCATTTTTTACCTCTTCTACTTGATGATTATTAACCATATCATTATATGTTCTTTTAGGAGTATGAAAAAATCTACCCTACAATTATCAGATCTAACCATAATAAATTGTAACTACGATAAGGGATCAAATTATCACCTAATAAAAATTTCAAGTGTAAAGTCAAGACTAAAAAAAATATCTAGAAGAGTATTGACTTATTCGATTCTTAACTTATGGAATTAAGAACAGAATCGAATATTTCAATCTCTAAATTAAATAGGAATTTGACAGATGAGATTTTTGTTAACGAGAAAAACCCAAACTAGGAGAAATCCTAGGACCAAATCCAGTCAAAGGTCCACTAAGAATTAACGTAAACTTACAGACCAATTTACCACTCGACAGACACGATTGATGACTCCCTCAACGTTTTGATTAGCAAAGCTTCAGTTCAACCACAGTTTCGATTCCACGAACTGCTCCTTAGTTGATCACGATGCGTCTCCAACTTAGAAATCAACCAAGTCCCACAACTTATATTCCATTCGCATCCACGAGCCACACTTGAACTCCTTATTCAAGCAATCACCAACTGAAAATCCACCGGTAAAACCTAATTCTCTAAGGTTTAAGAAGGAAGGATTTGTTTAGGCTTCTAAACATATATCATGATTGATTTAATTACTAGATATGTAATTGTATCACTTCAACTAATCGAATCAATCAAAATAAGCGCTCCATAAAGTATAAGATACTTACTAGAACTTGAAAACCCTAAGGTATGTGTAGATATCTCTAAGCTCTTCTATTGATGTGTCTCTCCAAGTCTTGATGTAAAATCATCATTATATAGGTATTAGGGATGTACTAAACAACTTATGGTAGGCTTAGGATTACTAAAGGTCAGTTTAGAAGAATCCCAAATCATTAAAACACTTTTTAGACTTTTTTGCACAGCTGATAGCATTAGGTTCGAACTCAAATTCAAACTCATAGTGAAATTGAAGCTACAAACACAATACATGAACTAAAAGGGTTCAAACTCATCGGGTTCGAACCTGATTCGAACTGAATTTGTTCTCATTTGTTTTTGGTTCTCCAAGAGTGTTGAACTTATGGCTGCCAACAGGATCAAGTTAGCTAGGTTCGAACTCTAACACTAAATCATGAAATCTAAGGTGTTTTACACCTTGTAACCTATTCCTAATATTTTCTCAAGTTGTATCAAACATTCAAAATAAGCAAACTATCTAGTTTGTGCTAACCACCTACTGTTCATGAGTTTTCTAAGTCACTTACCATCCTAAGATGAATTCCTGTAGTGAATTGAGTTGTTGGTGAGATTTGTCTCTTTTGCATTCATCATTTCTTTTAAGGTACGATTTTTACGTTCAGCAATACCATTTTGCTAGGGTGTATAGGGGGTTTTTGTTTGATGAATAATGCCATGTTCTAAACAAAATTCAGCAAATGGTGAATCGTATTCACCACCCTTATCACTCCTTAAAATTTTTATCTTCTTACCAAGTTGATTTTCAACTTCACTTTTGTATTGTTTAAATACTTTGATTGCTTCGTCTTTACTTCTTTATAAGTACACATGACAATATCAATCGTTAATAAAAGTAATTAAATACCTTTTTCCTTTTTTGGTTTGCAAAGATTTGAAGTCACATACGTCGCTGTAAATTTATTCAAGAGGTATAGTACTTTTTTCTATAAAATGAAAAGGAGATATGATAATTTTGATTATGAAAATGTACACACAAAGGACTCTTTAAATAGGTGATGACAAGACTAATGGGAACAGAACAACCCGAAATAAACAAACAAAAGGTACTGAAAAATTAAAAGAATCTATTCAATAATGAATAAACACCAATACACCAACCAACACAAATGGTTCAAGTCTATTCAAGTTGGATATTGACTTAATTTTCTCATTCACTCTTAAAATTGGTATTGATGAGTAGAAGTATGGACCCACATCATTAGCCTAATGGGTCCCACATAATTAAATTTTACGCTGCTCTTGCGAGGTAGCTTTTTTGTTCCATGATACCTCCTAGTTATTTTCAGAGAGTTGTGCCAAGAAAGGTTGATATTTGCAGTCGCCCTAAAATTTGAAGCATTTTCATTATAGAAGTTAATATTTGAAGTCTGCTTAAACTGCAAACATTCGAGGCATGGGAAACATTCTGTTAATATTTGCAGTCGCCCCAACCAAACACTTGTAAAGGAGTGAATAAAACTGCTGCTGTGAACACAAGTTCCAGTAACTCATATAATATTCATCTTAAAACTGAATTACATGAAGGGATTGGCACCATTTTTTATAGGCTATGCCTTAACAATCAAGTAAATACTATAAAGGTTTACTAAACCTAAAAGGAAGCAAATAACATCTCCTAATTTCTTTCAAAATTAAATCTCCGAATAAACATAGAAAATTAACTAAATAAAAGGGACCTACTTAAAATAGAAATAAAATATTAAAATAATACAAGTTAAAAATCTTAAATACTAGGTAAAAAGAAAAGGCTATTAAATTTGTGGGCATCCAACTCAAAATCAATTGGCTTTGAGTGGAGTGGCCCAGGATCATTATGTATTGGGTTGTAAGGCTTTCATCTTCTCATGTGGGACTTTTCTTAACAAGCCTCATCACGTGTGACGTTATTTTGAGCCTAACACATGGAACTCTATTAGGTGACATGGAACACTTGCGGCTTTTGGGCCTATATCACGTATGAGCCTACTCTGATACCATATTAAATTTGTAGAATGGCCCAAGATCATTATGTATTGGGTTTCCAGGCTTTCAGAAGTCGTGCACATCATCTCAATCTTGTGCGTGTCATATATATGTGTCATACTTTTCAAGTACATCAAAATGAGTCCTTGCTCACTAGGGGATAAACGTGCAAGTATCAGTGATAAAGTAACATATTTAGCTGTTTAGTTAAGCTACACAATTGGCTTTCCTATTTACATAAAAAAAGGGGGTATCATCTTATAGGACTTTTAATCTGTAATTCTTGAGCCCACATTTGTAGAAGATACCTGTGGTGCTACCATCGTTCTTGTGGTTGTCGTGGATACTATTTTATGAATTTATCTTTTCTCATCTTTTTACTCAATTGTTCATTTAATTATTTTGTTAACTAGTAAACCTAACCCCTTACTAGAACTAGATTAAGGGGAGTGCCCTTGTAATGGTAAATCAATGGGAGTTTAAGAGAAAGCCAGAAACAGTATTGATCTCCAATGCTAAAAAATGGTTGTTATATTGGTAATAGCGGTAGGCCACTATGTTATATCACTATAACACTTTTATATGATAATGACCATTTTCAGTGTTAAAATAGTTATAAGGGTCGTTATTTTATAAAAAAATTTGAAAAATAACATAAAACACCATTTTAGCCTCTTAACATTTTAATTTTTTTTAAAACATCATTATTTTCTATTATAACAAGTGTTACTTTTCAGTTATAATGGTCGTTTTAAACGTTTTTTGATGTAACACAAATTTCAGTATGAGCTTTAAAATTATTATATTGGTAATAAGGGTAGCGGTCACCTACTGTTACACAGTTATAGTAGTCGTTTTCAAACATTAGTTATATCTAAGCAAACCGAATGAATACAAAATCATATATGTAAAACTACAAGACGCTGTCATATAACGTAGAAATGTAAGGTGAACAAGTTTGTGCGAGCAAAATAGAATTTTCCTTTTAAATATAACATTCAAAATGTTTCGTACGTCTCTATCACTTTTGCATAATTCTCCTATATGAAATGTCAATAGGTAAATCACTAAGACCAGTTATGTTAAAGAAAAAAATAAGTTACTTAAGACCAATTAAGAGGTTAGCCATTTATATATAACCATGAGAAACTATTCTGTTTGAATCACAAACACCAATATCAAATATTAGTCACTTCAGTACACCACGTTAATATTATAAGTAGAAGCACAAAATACATATTACCATGAATTAGGGGAGTCAATACGTACCCGTTTACTGGGAATTGAGCGGAATTCGAAGCGTCTACAACAGTTCTGGATTCCAATCTTTAGGCTCTATTTGGCCGCACTGAAATATGTCACGCCCCACTCACACGTGTACCAATATTGTCCCTGCTTTAGCCACCACACGTGGTACAGGGTTTTGTTCTTGGCGAGAGCCCAACCCAGTCCTGGCCCAACTTAATGATAACCAGTCCAACCTAAGCTCACCCAAAAGGCCTCGGTACCCTGTAAGATAGTTTGTGAACTCATAGCCCAGTCTCCGGATACTCTCCTAGGCGATGTGGGACTTTACACTACCCACCACCCCATAGGATGAGCGTCCTCGGCTCTGATACCATAATGTCACGCCCCACTCACACGCGTACCAATATTGTCCCTACTTTAGCCACCACACGCGGTACAGGGTTTTGTTCTTGGCGAGAGCCCAACCCAGTCCTGGCCCAATTTAATGACAACCAGTCCAACCTAAGCTTACCCAAAAGGCCTCGGTACCCTGTAA
>MVGT01003327.1:29172-78186 GCA_002174775.1 Macleaya cordata | reverse complement strand
ATTGGCTATATTGAGTTTGATTTGACACGCAAATTGACAAAATCAATGAGGGAACTTATGGACCTTACAGTATTCCCCACGCACCAATAATTCTCCTAAAACATGCTTAAGAGGGAATTTGCAAAAAAATGAAAAAGAATCACTTTACAGCTCATAAAAACAGCTGAATCGCGCATATCTGGGTGTTGGTTTCGAAACTAATATATTTGGTTCGAAACTAAGAAGGCCTAGAATGCAATAGTAACTTTGGTTTCGAAACCAATATGTTTGGTTTCGAAACCAAAAACCATCTGACATCATTCTGTAGCTCTGATTTCGAAACCAACCAGCAGTTTCGAAACTAAAAACCATTTGTTGGCATTTTTTAACTTTGGTTTCGAAACCAAAATCCTCCTAACATCATTTTTCAACTTTGGTTTCGAAACCAATAAGTCAGTTTCGAAACCAACCTTTGCCACAGTACAAATGGTCACAGTTTCCCAAAAAACTGTGGTATTTTGACATCATTCTTTCAAACACTAGTTTTAAGGGGTTTTGACATCTTTTGTCATTCTGTACTTTCTCATATGATCTAATATGAGCTAACCACCTATGGTATTGAGTTTCTAAGTCACTTACCATCCTAAGATGAGTTCCGGTGGTTCTCATATGATCTAATATGAACTAACCACCTATGATATTGAGTTTCTAAGTCACTTACCATCCTAAGATGAGTTCCGGTGGTGAGTTGAGCTTCTTGGAGTCTTTGCTTCGCAACGAACCGAATGACTCACTAACTCTAACTCAAGTTACATTGACCTTCTTTGAGTTTACCTTTGACACGAAATTTGACAAATATGACATGAGTGAACTCATGGACCTAACAATCTCCCCCTTTGTCATTTTCGTGACAAAGCCATACATAAGAAAATTGTATAAAGAACCTTCCCCATTACAACACATATTTTATTACACATGACTCAATGGAACTTAGAACACGGATTGTAATAAACAACCTATTTCCTGCACATGCTCACAAAACAAGTCAAGGAATATTATAAAATATTAAATACACACCTTGAAGAATGTTTTGAGCATTTAATCAGAGTAGAGATAATATCTCTCCTCCTTTGTCAAAGCTTATCCCATCTTAAGATATCTTTCAATGGTGGTGAGTTGAGCTTCTTGGAGTCTTTGCTTCGCAACGAACCGAATGACTCACTAACTCTAACTCAAGTTACATTGACCTTCTTGAGTTTACCTTTGACACGAAATTCGACAAATATGACATGAGTGAACTCATGGACCTAACAATCTCCCCCTTTGTCATTTTCGTGACAAAGCCATACATAAGAAAATTGTATAAAGAACCTTCCCCATTACAACACATATTTTATTACACATGACTCAATGGAACTTAGAACACGGATTGTAGTAAACAACCTGTTTCCTGCACATTCTCACAAAACAAGTCAAGGAATATTATAAAATATTAAATACACACCTTGAAGAATGTTTTGAGCATTTAATCAGAGTAGAGATAATATCTCTCCTCCTTTGTCAAAGCTTATCCCATCTTAAGATATCTTTCAATGGTGGTGAGTTGAGCTTCTTGGAGTCTTTGCTTCGCAACGAACCGAATGACTCACTAACTCTAACTCAAGTTACATTGACCTTCTTGAGTTTACCTTTGACACGAAATTCGACAAATATGACATGAGTGAACTTATGGACCTAACAATCTCCCCCTTTGTCATTTTCATGACAAAGCCATACATAAGAAAATTGTATAAAGAACCTTCCCCATTACAACACATATTTTATTACACATGACTCAATGGAACTTAGAACACGGATTGTAGTAAACAACCTGTTTCCTGCACATTCTCACAAAACAAGTCAAGGAATATTATAAAATATTAAATACACACCTTGAAGAATGTTTTGAGCATTTAATCAGAGTAGAGATAATATCTCTCCTCCTTTGTCAAAGCTTATCCCATCTTAAGATATCTTTCAATGGTGGTGAGTTGAGCTTTGCACAAGTCTTCTCTCCTTCACTATAAGTCTTTATTGATTAGAAATGTAGAGACAACTTGCTAACTCTCATTGACCATATTGAGTTCGATTTGACATGCAAATTGACAAAACCCATGAGGGAACTTATGGACCTCACAATCTCCCCCTTTGTCAATTTCGTGACAAAACCCATTCATAAGGCTTAATGAGAGATAAAAGACAAAACTCCCCCAAACAAATAGAGACATTAAACTCTATGGGATGTCTTAACTTGTTTCCTGCACATGTCCACAAGACACATCAAGGTACCATGGAAGTCATGAATATAAATAATGAATAAACTTACTCTCCCCTTTGATAAGTGCTACAAGAATCTTTCCCCCTATGTGATAAATCTCACATCACATAGTATTCCCATTACAAAGATAAGAGCACACAATTCTCCCCCTTTTTGTCACAAAGAGACAAAGAATAGAAGATAAAAGTACAAGGAGAAACTGAGAAAGACAATGTATGAAAACACAAATACAAACCAACCAACCATAAGAATAAATATCTAATTAGTTTTCAACCAAGTAGATAGTTAGATAGACAATAAGAAAGTATGGTGGAAGGAAAGTAAAAAATATATCACACACTACAAAATTTATCAAAGCTAGTTACAAGGTGTATCAGAGCTAAGATAAAAACTAAAGTGTGTGAACATGCCCTAGTTTTGAAAACCAATGGAGAAAATGCATATTTTTATATTTTTTAAATATTAGCCTAATGCAAATAATGAGCATGCATGTATAAGTATATACAATTAAACAAAACATGCAAGCTCCCCCTCAACCAGATCATGAGAAAGATTTGAATCTTAAAACTAATCAGGTTCAACATGCATCAACACTCAACAAATCTACAGTATCAATGTATGCAAGTAGAAAAGTTTTGTTGTGTCCAAATCATATTGTCAAGGCTATCAATAATATAATACACAATCACAATCAAAATTTCATAATCATGTCATTGCAAAAAATTATTCAAATATAGCCAAGCTAGTTCTCAATCATAAAAATCACAACACTCAATATCCTGATTATGGTGTGTGTGTTTTGAGAGAACAATATCATTATGTGAGACCATCCTAAAAGGAAAATAAGATAAGGTTATCCATATTACCAATTTCATCAAATCTGAACCTTACCCGGCATGAAAGAACTATCTCACATTGTTACCTATTAATGACCTTCATGTTTGAGTTTGAATGAAACTTGAGGACCTCAAGAGCATGAGACATAAATAACCAACTTGTTCCCAATATTTTCCTTAAACTTGCAAGCGACTCTTATCCGAGGAGACACAACTAAGAAAGTACCCGTATTGGAACCAAGTGGGTCACTATGAGGTCAAGAAGAAGAATAAAGAACATCGAGTTCCCAATCTTTTTGCGGGATCTCACTCTTTTTGATGTTCAAACACCGAGTTCAATATTTTTATGAGAACTCACTCTTTTGGTGTTTCACCAAGCTCAAAATATTTTACGAGAGCTTACTGTTTTGGTGATGTTTCATAACATGATATAACAATATTTTCCAGCACTTCAACAAAACACAATATCCTAGTTAGAGATAGTTCAACTAGCTAGTTCAGTCCATCAATGAATCAGGAGCAATATTTCTGACCCATCTAATGATTCAACTAGGATAAAATCACACTTACTCAAGAAACTCTTATGTGCACAAGATTTAGAGATCAGTCAAGAGAGTATGTAGATTTACAGAAGAGATTCACAAGCAACATCGAAATAAAGTAAAGCAATTCAAATTTGTGAAAATCACTTATATGTTCAAGTATTCTATAAAGGATAGCCAATAACAACAAGAAGAACACTTAAAATACACTTGTATTTGAATGCAATTTGTGAAAGCAAACTAATCTTCAAAACTCACTCTTCAACCCAAAAATAATATGCAATGCAAAACAGGGGAAAAGTGAGAATACAAACCTACAGAAAAATTCTGCTTGATGTGGTTGACCACCAATAGTCACCACTTGTGTAGTAGCTTGTTTCTCATCCAATAACAAAGGTTTATATACTTTATTCAGTATTGACAAGAAAAACAAGACGACAAACAAAAATATACACACATGTCCCAAAAATGATTTGACAATAAATAGACATGCTGAAAAGTATGATACTTAGTAGATAGAATGTCATGTTCAAAAGCAATAAGAACATCTCTACAAGTACATACTACAAACACTAGAATGCATAACAAACAACTAAAATGCAAACTAATAGGACACTCACTCAACTAACCCAATAATATATGCAATCAAAACAAGGGGAGGAGTGAGAACATCAACAATCAAGTAATGGTACGATCTTCATTTGATTCAAGTCCATATGAGTAGAATTGGTTGACTCAAATACAACTTTTTTAGTCTTGTTTCTCTTCCTTTTCTTTGAATAAGATTTTGATCCAAATGAATACGTACCTTGCTTGTTGTTGTTTAGCTTTCCAATCTCTTCAGCCAATGCTTGAGCGTTGTCACTCAAAGACTTGATTCTTTTTAAAAGATCTTGATTGACATTATGTGACTTTGTGAAATCTTCTAAAAAGAATCTGCATTTGTTCTTCAAATGTCCCATATAACCACAATAAGAACACACATTAGTAACATTAAAAACTTTAGGCTTGCCTTGAGACTTACCAACATGATTTTGAATGTTCTTTCGAGATGGAACAACTTGAGCAGGAGAGTTCTTTTGAACTGAAGAGATCATTTGGGCTTGAGGCTCTTTGGCTTTCACGTACTTGGTTCCTTGTGTTGGATTAGAACTAGTAGAAGCTTCGTATCCCAAACCTCTCTTATCTCCTGTATAATTGGTTGCATTTAATATGTTAGAAAGTTTGTTAGAGCCAACATTAAATTTCTCAAGCATACTATTAGACAAGGTTAAATATCTTTTTGATGTAGTGAGTGCAGACTCAAGAGATTTAATCTTGTCAATGGCTTTTCCATGTTCTAGCTCAAGAAATTTCAACTTGTTAAGAAGCCCAACAACTTCTTCATCAAGTATCTTTTCATCGTGTGTAGCTTTCTCAACTTTGAGTGCTATGCTATCCTTTTCAGTTGTAAGAATTAACAACTTATCTTTTAGGACTTTGTTTTCCTCTTTTTCAACAATTCATCACACAATTCTTCTAGATCTACATCTTCATTACTCTCCTCATCATCACTTGATGATTCATTGGATTTAGCTGGTATTTCATTGAAATGATCTTTTGGAGGTAAAGATGCAGCCATGGCTTTTAAATCTTCATCACTTGAACAACTTAATTCAGAGAGAGAATCATAATCATCAAGCGAGACTTTCATTGCTTTCTTATTTTTGGCCGGAAACTTGTTTGGACAATCATTGGCCATATGTCCAAAACCATGACATTTGAAGCATTAAGTTATAGTCGACTTTCTTTTCTCATATTGCTTGTCGAACTTCTTCACTTTGTCATGTGGCCCAAGCTTGGAAGATGAACCAAACTTTGGTTTTTGATATTTCTCCTTTTTGTGTTTCAAGAACTTCTTGAATTTTTCTGTGAGATAATCAACTTCTTCATCACTGGAGATATCCATTTCTTCCTTTTTTGTAGTATTTAAGGCTGCAAAAGCAATGTCATTAGATTTTCTTGAAGAATGATAACCAGCTTCAAACGTCCTCAGATTTCCTGCAAGTTCTTAAGGAAGAATAACATCAATATCCTTGCTCTCCTCAATAACCGTAACTTTGGCTTGAAATCTCTCGGGAAGAGATCTCAAAACCTTACGAACTATTTTGGAGTTAGAAATAATTTCACCCAAAGCAAAAGAGTTGTTGACAATATCATTAAGTTTAGCATAAAACTCATCAAAAGATTCATTGTCATCCATTCTAATAGTTTCAAATTGGGTGGTCAACATTTGAAGCTTTGCTATCCTAGTACCTTCATGGGTTACCATTAAAATGTCACATGCCTCCTTCGTTACTTCACAATTAGATATGCAACGAAATTTGTCAGCCATTACAGCAACAAAGATGGCATTGAGAACCTTGCTATTTCTAGTGGCAGCCTCACTTTCTATGGCATCCCATTGATCTTCTGGTTTGGGAACTTCTCTAGAATTGTCTCTAGTTCCTACAATCATAGTAGGTGGAGACCAAGCAACCTCTATAGTTCTCCAAACCCTTTGGTCTATAGACTTTAAGAAAGCTCTCATCCTAGCTTTCCAATAAGGATAGTTATTTCCATTGAATAATAGAGGTCTATTTACTGCACTACCCTCTCTTTGTGATTCCATAAGTCACAACAAGGATCACACTTAGGTTGTTAAACCCTAGAAGTGAACTTGCTCTAATACCAATTGAAAAGTCTAAATGCCCTACGGTTAAAGGATTTAACCGTATGTCAATGTGACTATGGTTAAGGATCACACTATCCCCTAAATAAAACTTACTAAGGTGATAAGAGTAAAACAAAAATCTCTAACAAGAGTATTGACTTATTCGATTCTTAATATGCGAAATTAAGAACAAGAATTGAACATTTCAATCTCACAACAAGTATGGAAATATGCATAAGAGATTTTGTTAACGAGGAAAACCCAAACTGGAAAAAACCCATGGACCTAGTCCAAGAAAAATCCACTAAGAGTTATTGAAAACTTATAACTCGATTTACCACTCGATGGACACGAATTACGACTCCCTCTACGCTCCAACAACTACGGTATACAGTTCTTCCACAAATTCGAACTCCACGAATTTGCCTCTTAGTAAATGATGATACGTCTCCAACTTGAACTCCACAAGTTCCGCACCTTAAACCACTACTCGACTCCTCGAGTATATCACCACAAGCTTGAAATTTCAAGCTCAACCACAGGAAATCCACCGGCAACAAAACTCAGGTTTTGAGTTAAAATGGGAAGGATTAAACCATGTACAACAAGCTTGGAAGCTAAAGAATTAGAGTTGAAACTCTCCAAGAACTTGTTGATAAATAGGGTGAATGGTTGATTAAACATTGATGGTTCAATCCCTATTTATAACTCAAAATGTCCAGCACAAACCCAGAAATCTCTAGGTTGTATTAGGTCAAAAGCTAGACACAATAATGGAGATGAGGAGACATTCCATTGATCCCTCATCCCATTTAGAGGTGTTCCCCACGCACCAATAATTTCCCTAAAACATGCTTAAGAGGGAATGTGCAAAAAAGTGAAAAAGAATCACTTTATAGCTCATAAAAACAGCTGAATCGCACATATCTGGGTGTTGGTTTCGAAACCAAGAAGGCCTGGAATGCAATAGTAACTTTGGTTTCGAAACTAATATATTTGGTTTCGAAACCAAAAACCATATGACATCATTCTGTAGCTTTGATTTCGAAACCAACAAGTCAGTTTCGAAACCAAAAACCATATGTTTGCATTTTTTAACTTTGGTTTCGAAACCAACATGTTTGGTTTCGAAACCAACCTTTGCCACAGTACAAATGGTCACAGTTTCCCAAAAAACTGTGGTATTTTGACAGCATTCTTTCAAACACTAGTTTTAAGGGGTTTTGACATCTTTTGTCATTCCGTACTTTCTCATATGATCTAGCATGAACTAACCACTTATGGTATTGAGTTTCTAAGTCACTTACCATCCTAAGATGAGTTCCGGTGGTGAGTTGAGCTTCTTGGAGTCTTTACTTTGCACCGAACTGAATGACTCACTAACTCTAACTCAAGTTACATTGACCTTTTTTAGTTTACCTTTGACACGAAATTTGACAAATATGACATAAGTGAACTCATGGACCTAACACTTTCAATCTCCCCCTTTGTCGATTTCGTGACAAAAACTATTTATAAGATAAATACAAAAACTATCCCTTCCCCATTACAACATAATTCCTCTTACAATGAACTCAAAACACAATAAAGACACACTCCCCCATAGTTATGACATCTAAACCTTCGGAGTAGTCTTTTGAAAATTTCCTGCAAAGAATTCAACCTCATTTCAAAACAAGATAGTATATATAAGTAATGAAACAGAGTATCTTGAAAGAAACACATGAGAACATAGGGATTTCAACCACTCCCCCTATGTGAATGAATCCTCTCTCCCATATTTATACATACTCCCTGTTAGGTTATCATTCAGAATGATAATCACTTCTCCCCATTTTTGTTAGAAATAGACAAAGGCGGGAATAACCAAACCCTGCCAGAAGATATATTAAGGTACAAATGGAGAAAGGAAAACTCTGATGCTTTTATTACATAAAACTGAATCATCCATCATTTATTCTATTGTTTCAAAAAATCAGATAATAAAGTTTTAAAGAGTGAAATATGAAGCCGCAAAAGAAATAAGAAGAAATGAAGTATCATTCACACTTAAATTAATAAAGAGAGAAAAAAAAGAGTAGCATCTAGCTATCCATCGTATCAGCATCGGAGGAATCCGCAATGAGATCAGTAGGAGCATGCAGAGGAACACTCGTATCTCCATCAGAACTGGAGGATGCATCAGAGGAATCCTCATCTTCAGTGTCATCATCCGGCTCAATAGGGCGATCATGACTGGTCTTGGATCTCCCCTCTTTTGGCACAACAGGAATACCTTCAACCCCTACCTTGGCAGCAATGGCATTCACAACAAGGACCAACATCTTCATGTATGCAAGGATGGTGTTGGTGGTCTGTGCTTCTGCTACTCGTGCCTGTCGTCTAATCTCCCTCTAGGTATGCCTTGATGTACCAGCAAGTTCAGGACTAGGAGGGATCAAAGGAGATGGCCCAGTCGGAGCAGGAACAGGTATCCCTGACTCTGGAGCAGCAGCAGGGGCAGGGGCAGGAACTTCCACAGTTTTTAGGTGTCCTGTGATGCGTTTGACAGTACCAGCAGAGATAGTGCCCATGGATTCAAGAACAACCTCTTGAGTGGGTATGCCAACTCCCCAATGTTAAAAGATTCTTTCAATTAGATTAGGAAAGGGAAGCAGGTGATTATATGTGGCATACTTGTTGATGGTGATCATTTGATAGATAATGAAGTTAGCCATCTTAAGTTTAGTCCTAGTTCCCAAGTGATATAAAAACTCAGCCATGTCATCACTGAGTTTACTCCTGTTCCCCGAGCATGGAAAGAGATTTGTTGCTGCAATGTTCCCTAATACTTTATAAAACAATGTGCATCGTGAGGCAGAAAAAGATCTCCTCCAACCAAATCGTTCCCCAGCTAATTCTTCAGCGATGACTTCAGTACTAGGAAGATATTATTCCTCTGTATTACGCTCGGGAGGGAATTGAAGAGCCTCTGCATCGTTCCCCAGCTAATTCTTCAGCGATGGCTTCAGTACTAGGAAGATATTATTCCTCTGTATTACGCTCAGGAGGGAATTGAAGAGCCTCTACATCATCCTCGAAATCTAGAAGAGAGGCAATGAGATCACTATCCACCATAAAGTGCTTTCCACATACCATAGTCGAAAACTTGAACCCATCTTCATTAACATGGTGAAAATTCGAGTAAAATACTCGAACAAGTCTTGGGTAGGCATTTCCTACACCATTAACCAGCCTATCCCAGTTACAAAAATTCAATCTCGATTGAATTTATTGGAGAGTTGCATCTTTGTACCAATTAACTTGTCTCTCAATGACAAGAGGTCTCTTTTGAAAGTTCTGGATATAAAGATGGTAACAATCTGTCGAATAAAATTTTTCTTTAGTTCTAGGGCAGATGAAGGATTGGGACAAACCCGTAGAGGATCGTGGCCTCTTGGGGTTGGGAGTGGAAGAGGTGGAAAAGTTTGTGTGTTTTGAAGACATGATGGACGAGAAACACAAAATAAAACTAGGGTTTTAACTCTAGAAGACAATGAAAATCAAAGGAGAAGAAATAAGGCTTACCAAGAGGAAGATTGCGTGAAAAGCCTAGCACTTTGATCAAAATCTTTTTGCAAAACCCTTGAAAAACACCCATTGATCCTTTCGAAACCCAAAAATAGATTAAAAGAAATCGAGTGGGTTTCGAAACCCTTTTATAAACCTTATAAATAATCTCCTAAAACTACCCCTGAATACGCGTGAAATATGCGGTGGTTTCGAAACCAACAAGTTTGGTTTCGAAACAGAGACAAAAAGTGTCTTCAATTAAGTTTTGGTTTCGAAACCATTTTGAAACCAAAGACAGAAAAAAAATCTTCAGGTAAGTTTTGGTTTCGAAACCAACCTGTTTGGTTTCGAAACCAAAGACAAAAAAAAACTTTCTGTGGACTTTTGGTTTCGAAACCACCCTTATTGGTTTCGAAACTGAAAAGAAGATTGTTTCCAGGTCATGTTTGGTTTCGAAACTAGTCATTTTGGTTTCGAAACCGAAAGACAGAATCACCAAAAATATGACAAATTTCCCATAAAACTCTTTTGAGAAAAAAACTTTTGATGGAATCAAGGTATGTCCAAGATAAGTGACCTGTTACACAAGGCTATAAAGAGGATAATACAATTAACATACAGTTTTACAAGCAGGATTTTGCTAGACCATATTCGAATATAGCCTTGTAGATTCTTAGAACAAGTAACACCACAATATTCTTTATAGATGATCAATGAGTGTGTGTGTGTTGAGAGAACAATATCATTTATGTGAGATCATCCTAAAAGGAAGATAGGATAAGGATGTCCATATGACAGATTTCTTCAAATCTGAACCTTACCTAGCATGAATGTACCATCTCACGTTGCATCCTATAAATTGACTTATATGATTGAGTATAAGATAAAACTTTTGAGGTACTCAAGAGCATGAGACATAGATTATCAACAAGACACCAGTATTTTCCTTGAACTTGTAAGCAACTCTTATCCGATGAGACGCTTCCAAGAAAGTACCCGTATTGGAATCAAGTGAATCACCATGAGGTCAAGAAAAATAAAAGAACATCGAGTTCCCAATCTTTTTGCAGGATCTCACTCTTTTTGATGTTCAAACACCGAGTTCAACATTTTTACGAGAACTCACTCTTTTGGTGTTTTCACTAAGCTCACAATATTTTACGAGAGCTTACTGTTTTGGTGAAAATTTTAAAGATATGACAATATTTTTCAGTACTTCATTAAAACACAATATCCTAAAGAGAGATAGTCCAACAAGCTAGTTCAGTCCATCAATGAATCATGAGCAAAATTTTCAACCCATCCAATGATCCAACTAGGATAAAAACACACTTACTCAAGAGACTCCTTATGTGTACAAGAACTAATTGATCAATCAAGAGAGTATGTGAGTTTATTGTAGAGATTCACAAGCTATATCAAAATAAGATAAAACAACTCAGCTTTGTGAAATCTCTGAATGTTCAAGTATTCTACAAGATATAGCCAATAGAAATAGGAAAATCACTTGAAAACACACCTATTAGTATACAGAGTTTTTGAAAGCAAACTAATAAGCACAACTCACTCTTGAACCCGAAAAGATATGCAATGCAGAAACCGGGAAGGAGTGAGATGGAAACAATTAGTTTACAGTAACCACACCAATAGATCTTCTAAGAAGTTCAAATCGAAGAGTATCTAGAGGTTTAGTAAGTAAATCAGCTAATTGTTTCTCATTAGGAACAAACTCAAGATGAATCACCTTGCTTTCAACCAAGTCACGAATGAAGTGATATCTTATGTCTATGTGTTTAGTCCTATAATGTTTTACAGGATTCCTAGCATTATCAATGGCACTGGTATTATCACAAAGCACAGTCATAACATTATGTTCAATGCCATAATCAGATAACATTTGTTTCATCCACAATAATTGAGTACAACACGAACCTGCAACAATGTATTCTGCTTCAATAGTTGACAAGGATTGTGAATTTTGTTTCTTATTTTGCCATGCAACTAAATTATGTCCAACAAAGTAGCATCCTCCTGAAGTACTTTTCCTGTCATCAACATTACCAGCCCAATCTGCATTAGAATAGCCTACTATTTCAGAATTTGTATCATTAGTGTACCACAAGCCAAATTCAAGAGTTCCCTTAACATAACGAATGATTCGTTTAACTGCTGTTAAGTGGGACTCTTTAGGATTTGCTTGATAGCGGGCACAAGCACCAACACCAAAAGAAATATCAGGACGACTAGCTGCAAGGTAAAGAAGACTCCCTATCATGCTTCTATATTATTTTTGGTCTACTTTCTGTCCGGCTAAGTCCTTTATTAACTTAGTAGTGGTTCCCATTGGTGTGCGAGCTTCATTTGCAGATTCAATGCCAAATTTTTTAACAAGATCCAAGGCATATTTAGATTGAGATATAAATATCCCATCCTTTTGTTGCTTAACCTGCAAACCAAGAAAGAAGGTTAGTTCTCCAACCATACTCATTTTAAAATCCATATTCATAAGATTTGAGAAGGATTCAGTTTGTTTGGTTGATGTAGAACCAAATACTATGCCATCTACATAGATTTGAGCTATAAGCACATCATTTCCAGCCCATTTAATGAATATGGTTTTATTAGCTCCCCCTATTGAGAATCCTTTTCTAAGAAGAAAAGTAGTTAATCTATCATACCAGGCTCTAGGAGCTTGTTTCAAACCATAAAGGGCTTTCTTCAAGCGGTAAACATGATTAGGATTGATGGGATCTTCAAATCCTTTCGGTTGCTCCACATACACTTCTTCTTGAAGGATGCCATTTAGAAATGCTGTTTTGACATCCATTTGGAAAAGTTTAAACTTTAGATGACATGCAACTGCCAATAGTAGCCTTACAGACTCTAGTCTTGCAATTGGAGCAAAAGTTTCATTAAAATCCACCCCTTCAATTTGAGAATATCCTTGTGCTACAAGTCTAGCCTTGTTTCTCACAATAGTACCAAATTCATCAGATTTGTTATTGAAAATCCATTTGGTACCAATGACATTGGTATTCTTGGGATGAGGTACAGGAGTCCACACATCTTGTCTCGTGAATTGGCCAAGCTCGTCTTGCATTGCTTGTATCCAATTTTCATCCTGCAAGGCATCAACCATGTTAGTAGGTTCATACATGGAAATATAACATACATGATTTACTATATTTTAAACTTGTCTCCTTGTTCGAACACCGATTTCAATCCCTCCAATGATTTCATCGGGATCGTGCCATCTTTGAGCCCAAGTGGTTGGATGTTCTTGAGATGAACTTCTAGGTTGAACATCTTGGTTGTTGACGATCATGGTTTGTGGACAAGCTTGTTCAACCTTATCTTGTGAAGAAGATGCAACATCATCTTTGATAGATCTATGTTCAGTTTTTGCTATCTTATCTTCAACAAGATTATCAACTTCTACTACATCATCAGGGGAAGAGGTGATAGAATCATTAATAACAACATTAATAGATTCCATGATAATTTCGGTTATTTTGTTGTATACACGAAAAGACCGACTGCCCCAGGCATACCCAATGAAGATTCCTTCATCACTTTTGGAGTCAAATTTTCTAGTATTCTCTCTATCCCTGAGGATGTAGCATGGACTACCAAAAACACGAAGATAACATAAATTTGGTTTCTTACCAAACCAAAGTTCATAGGGGGTATTGAGCGTTTTGGGTCTTAAATAAACTCGATTAATCAAATAGCATGTTGTGAAGACAGCTTCACCCCAAAATCTTTGTGCTAGATCTTTGCTATGTAGAAGGACTCTAGCCATTTCTTGAATCACACGATTATTCCTTTCAGCAACCCCATTTTGTTGATGACTTATGGGTGCTGAAAATTCATGATTTATGCCATTTTGATCACAAAAGTCTTCAACTTTTGAATCTTTGAATTCGGTACCGCGGTCACTCCTAATTCGTTTGATTTTGCATTATTGCTAATTTTGAATTCTCTGGCATATAATAAAAAACTCATCAAAGGTGTCAGATTTTTCTCTAGGAAAAGTAATCCAAGTATATCTTGAAAAATCATCTACCATAACAAGTATATATCATTTTTCACCAATACTTTCAGTTCTCATAGGACCCATGAGATTCATGTGTATTAATTGTAATGGTTTGGTGGTAGCAATATCTTTTGATGATTTATGTGTACTTCTTATTTGTTTGCCCTTTTGGCATGGTCCACAAATTCCATCAATAGACTTACTTACCTTAGGCAGTCCACGAACTAGCTCTTTGTTGGCAATTTTTGATAGATCTTTGAAGTTGACATAACCTAGTCTTTGATGCCATAAGTGAGTAACATCAAGTTTAGACAAATTGCAAGTTAGGTTAGGAGATGCATCAATCATGTAACAGTTGATACTGGATCTCCTACCCATCATTACACATTTTTCCTTATCATTCATGATTTCACATTGATTGGAAATAAATTTCACTGAATGATTAGAATCAAAAATTTGACTAATACTGAGAAGGTTGACTTTCATACCTTTCACATAGAGTACATCCTTGATTTCAGGAATACCGGGTAACATAATCGTACCTTTGCCTTTGACATGGGCAGTGCTTTTATCACCAAAGGTCACAAACCCTCCATCTTGACTTTTGAAATGACTAAAATAAGATTTGTCTTTAGTCATGTGTCGGCTACAACCACTATCAAGAAACCAATCAAGTGAGTTACATGCTTTATAAGCAATTAAAGCAACATTATCCTTCAACTTACCCTTCTTAACCCAAATATATTTTTCTTTTGTATTGTCTTGGGTGGGTTTAGTGGTCATAAGAACAACATCCAAAGATTTAGTTGGTTCCTTCTTTGATTTGTAAGGAGTTTTACCTTTGGGTGCATTACCTTGTGTACATCTTGTGAGTTTTGAGATCTCACTAGATAGGTTTCTTGCTTTTGCTTGCAATTCTTTGTATTAATAGAGAAGATTTGCTCTTCTTTATTCATTGAAAACATCTTCCATGTAAAATTTGCACGTGTTTTGCAAGTGACCTAAAATACCACAATAAGAACACATTTCAGCAAAATAAGTACCTTTTGTCTTACCCAGATTTTTGCTAGCTTGTGTAGATGTGCTCTTTGGAAGGATCTTTTGGGCATGTTGCTCTTTGGCTTTCACAAACTTTGTTCTTTGCAGTGAGTTGGAACTTGTTGCAGCATCATAACCCAATCCTTTCTTATCATTTGCAGTTTTGGCTACATTCAACAAGTTAGATATAAAATTAGAACCATGATTAAATTTATCTAACAAGTAATTTGATAAGACCAAGTCTCTCTTAGTTACATCAAGAGTGGAATTAAGAGACTTGATTTCATCTAAGGCCTAAAAGGCATCCAACTCAAGAGAGTTGATCTTGATGAGTAGCCTTGAAATCTCCTCTTCAAGTTGCAAAGTTTTGTTGAAGCTTTCTTGCAACTTGATCATAGCTTCATCCCGTTCAGTTTGCATGAATGACAACTTTCCATCTAGCACTTTATTCTCCTTGGACAGGTCCATACTCTTTTTGAGGAGATTGGTACACAATTCCTTCGGGTCTATTTCCTTATAACTCTCCTCATGTTCACTAGAAATGTCAGCATTTTTGAATATTTGAGAGAGAGTAGCAGTCATAGCCGTCATTTCCTCCATTTCTTCTTCACTAGAATCACACTTGTTGGAGGATGAGTTGGAGTCATCAAGTGTGACCTTCATTGCTTTCTTAGCTTTGGCTGAAGCTTTGTTTGGACATTCATTGGCCATGTGACCAAAGCCATGACATTTGAAGCATTGAACTTCTCCAGAGTTCTTCTTCTCAAACTTTTTATCAAAGTTTTTGACTTTGTCATGAGGCCTTATTTTGGAAGAGGAACCAAATCTTGGTTTATGAAACTTCTCCTTTTTATTTTTCAAGAAACTCTTGAATTGTCTTGTGAGAAGAGCCATTTCTTCATCACTTGAGAAGTCATCATCCTTGGAACTTCTTAAGGCAGTAAAAACAATGTTCTTTGATTTCCTTGAAGATGGCATTGAGAGCTTTGCTATTTCTAGTAGAAGCCTCAGTTTCATCGGTGGTCCATTGGTCTTCTGGTTTAGGAACTTCTCTAGAGTTGTCTCTGGTACCAGTCATCATGGTAGGGGGAGACCAAGTAATTTCTACACTTCTCCAAACCCTTTGGCCAAGGGACTTGAAGAAAGCCCTCATTCTGGGTTTCCAATAAGGATAGTTGCTGCCATTGAATAATGGTAGTTTGTTTACAGCACTCCCTTATCTTTGTGAATCCATTTAGACACAAATAGGGATCACACTTAGGTTGTTAAACCCAACAAGTGAACCCGCTCTGATACCAATTGAAAAGTCTAAATCCCCTACGATTATAGTTGGGATAACCGTATGTCAATGTGACTAAGGTTAAGAATTACACAATCACCAAATAAAAATTAAACTGGTGATAAAGAGTGAAACTAAAATCTCTAATCAAGAGTATTGAATTATTCGATTCTTAACATACGGAAACAAGAATCGAATATTTCAACCTCATAGCGAATATTAAGATATGCACAAGAGATTTTGTTTACGAGGAAACCCAAACTGGGAAAAACCCCGGGACCTAGTCCAGAAAAGAATCCACTAAAAGAAATAAAAACTTACAAACCGATTTACCACTCGATGGACACGAATTACGACTCCCTCTACGCTCCAACAGCTACGGTGTACAGTTCTTCAACAAATTCAAAATCCATGAATTTGCCTCTTAGTAGACGATGATGCGTCTCCAACTTGACCTCCGTAAGTCCCGCACCATGAACCAATACTTGACTCCTCAAGTATCACCACTAGCTTGACACTTCTAAGCTTCACCACCGGAATGCCACCGGTACACAAATACAGAGTTTTTGGGTTTTAAAATGGGAAGGATTTGAACTAAGTTCAACAAGCTTGAGAACTAGAAATTTCTAGTTTGGAGACTCTCAAGAGCTTGTTGAGGTGAGGGGTGAATGGTTGATTGAATACAGAAGATTCAACCCCTATTTATAGTGAAGATGTCCAGCTCAATCCTAGACTAAATTATTAGTTCGAAGTCTAATGGTAGACACCATTATTGAGCCTTTCTTTCCACTTAGAAATATTTTCCACGCTCAATTATCTCCCTGAAATAAGGCTTAGAGGGAGACGAGCAATAATGTGCTAAAAAGTTACTTTACAGCTCAGAAAATCGCATTTGCAAAAATGAATCTGGGCGTTGGTTTCGAAATCAAGCCAGTCAGTTTCGAAACCAACATGTGGTTTCGAAACTGACTTGATTTGGTTTCAAAACCAAAAAGGATCTGTGATGGTTTTTGTCTTTTAGTTTCGAAATCAACAGGTTGGTTTTGAAACCAAACTTCATCTGAAGACAGATGAGTTTTGGTTTCGAAATCAAACTGAGGTTGATTTCGAAACTAATTTTTCTTTATTTAAAAACAACCATCATTACCGTTGGTTTCGAAACTAAGATTTTTGGTTTCGAAACCAAAACTGTCCAGATTCGGTTTTTATCTTTTAAAACACTTTTTAACAAATTCAAAAGTGTGGAAAACACTCTTAACAATCGAACCACCTATGGTACTTAGTGTTCTAAGTCACTTACCATCCTAGGATGTCTTCCAGTGGTGAGTCGAGTTCTTCGGAGCCTTTTGTAGATTTCTTTCAACTGATGTGAACCAAGACTCTCTAGACTCTAACTCAGATTTGCAAAAGACCTCTTGAGTTTAACTTTTGACATGAATTTCGACAAACAAAAAACATGTACCTTTCAGCCTTAACAAACCATGGAAGGTCGTTAATAGCTACTGAGAGAGGAGAGAGTTGCAGAGAAAGGGGGAAAATGAGAGAGAAAGGATAAGATCTGTGGCCACCATTCTTGCAGTCTGTCTTCTAATGATGAGGATAAGATGGCGATGAGAACTTATTTAATCTTCTTTGTGTTTTTCTTTTTTTATAGATTTTTATGCTTCTTTGTAATCGTTAATGGCGATTATTTATTTGTTCCTTTTAATGGGGGTCTTGATTTCTATGAACATTTATTCTATTATCAAATGGATATTGTTGTTTTGGATGTTGTGTAGAGTGTAGACTCCATGACAGACGAATGGGTGATCTCTCTTTTTAATTAGGTTAGAAATGAATCAATGATTAGGTTAAATGGTTGGACTAAAAAAGTAAAAATTGACTCTCTCTCTCTCTTTCTCTACAAATTTTAGAGTTAACTGACATTGGTTTGAATGGTTTTGATTACACACACAAAAATTAGTTTATTTTATCAGATCCTTTTTTCCGCCCACAATTGTCGATTACAGTTCAAATAGAAGAAAATAAAGTTCCATTATCAAATTAGTCAGACGAAAAAAGACAGAAAGTACTCTTATGTCATACTATCGAGAGTCGAACCTGGATCTATTGCTTGGAAGAAAGTGTTGCAAAGTTGTAGAGAAAGGAAGAAAATAAGAGAGATGGTGAGATCGAGAAAAGATAGAGAAAGTACTATGTTCCCCCCTTTCCCTCTAGATCTCCAGTCTCCTTCTTCGTTATGCAATTCCTCCCTCTTTTTTCTTCTTTCTATCTCGTCTTTTTTTCTCTTTCTTTCTCTCCCTCTCTCTCATTCTCTCCCTTTCTCTGCAACTATCCCCTCTCACTAGCCGCCATTAACAACCTTCTAAGGTCTAATAAGGCTTTATTATTTCTTAGCCGTTAGATCAGAATGTTATATCATGGCCCTCAGATTGAATTAATAGGATGATGTCAAATTGAAGAGACCCAAGGGTACTCTGGTGTTTAGATAATATGATCCTTAAGTAATGCACGTATATAACATGTGAGGGTATTTTGGTAAAAGCGCCTATCACGTGTTGTGCACATGATCACTTGCCGCCATTTTTTTACAATAACCGTGAACTTGATGGTGTACAAGGTTTCCTAGCTAAACCAAAAAAGCGCACGCAAAGAGTTTAGAGAGAGGTTATAGAGCATCCGAACATCTTGCTCTGATGGGTATCTACTTAAATGGGTTTTGTGGTAATACATAGATGGTTACGGTGGGACTTGAATGTTCGACTAATTTTTCTAGGATGATGTCGGGCATATTGTATAGGGTGAGGGTGAAATTGAGTATAAATGTGGTCGTTTTCTTAACTATATATCATCGTCCAAGTTTTGTGGGTTTTTTTTAGATTTTGTGTAGACAGCAAAATTTCTTTCAACAAGCTGTTGTTTTTGAAGTTTGCTGCGAAAGAACAAGTATTAATTAAGTAGTCGTCAATCAATATTTTTATTATAAAGGAAAATTTTGGGTTTAGACCCTAACTTTTCACCGGTTTTAAAGTTTGGACCCTAATGTTGTCAAATTCTAAGTTTTGACCCTAACTTCACGATTTCCATCCAAATTTCGTCAATCTTTTTTTTTGTTCCAAATTTACCATTCGTCCTTTAACTCATTCATACTGCCATGCTGACACTGACAACGAAAAGGCTGTCACATCAATGACATTTTTTAATAATTCTTATTTTAAACATTTTTTTATTATCCTTATTGTTTTTTACTTTATCACCCCAACTAAAAATACCTAGCAAATACACCCCACCACCCCAACTAAATACACCCCACCATCGTCACCGTTACTGTCACCACCACCACCACCACCATTACCATCACTGCCACAACCATCTCCACCACCACACCATTAGCAGTAAATAGACCTATTTTTTTCAATGAAATCAAAGAAGAAACAACTAAGGCTTTTATTACCTTTGTGGAATCTTTTGATGATCTCTTAGAAGATTTATATACTGATTCTGAAGATTTTCTTAATATTTTTAGAAGCAGTAAAGAGAACAAAACTAAATTATGGGCTATGACTGCCTCCGTTGATCACTCTAATTATCACGAAGATGATATACAAACTGAATATGATGACTTTTGAAGTGATAGTGAAGGTGATGCTGATCCTACAGAGTTGTTCTCAAGAATTCTTGAAAATAGTAAGAGCTTGTCAAAGGTAAACAAAGACCTCAAACTAAAGAATTCAAGTCTTAAGACCGAGAAGAATGATCTTACTCTTCAAGTGGAAGAAGCTTTTAAGAGGAAGGCAGAGGACGAAGAGATTCTTGAAGGAAAAAACAAGGAAATCAAATTCCTCAAGAATGAGCTAATGGTGGCTAATAAGAGAGTCACATCTTTCCTTGAAGAGATGATAAAAATGAAGGATGAGCTGAAAGAGTCTAAAGAGATGCTCATAAAGTTCAATCATGGGTCGAATAACCTTGTGTCTATGTTGAAAGGATCGAAGAATTCGAGTGACAAGAAAGGACTCGGGTTTGATCCAAGTAAGGTTGCTAGCCCTTCAACGTCAACGACCTTTGTGAAAGCTAAGACTCCTCCTCCTCCTCCACAAAAGAGAGCAGTTAAGCAAGTTGTCAAGCAATATGTCCCAACACAAGCTATAAACCACAAGGTAAGCCTAAAGTTTCTAACATTAATAATATGTGTACTTATTGTGGTTATAAGGGTCACTCGAAGAACAAATGCAGATTCTATATAGAAGATCAGAAGTATTCTCAGAATATCAATAAAGATCTTCTAAAAAGAATCAAGTCTTTGAGTGACAAGGCTCAAGCATTGGCTGGAGAGATTGGAAAGCTAAACAACAACAAGCAAGGTACATATTCCTTTAGATTAAAATCTTATTCAAAGAAAAGGAAGAGAAACAAGACCAAAAAGGTTATATTTGAGTCAACCAAATCTACTCATATAGACTTGAATCAAATGAAGACATTCAAGAAACTCAAGGCCATATGGGTAAGAAAAAGTGATTTGACATGTCTTGAAACTCTCACTACATACAATACCGGTAAGTCATCTAAGTACTTATTGGTTAGTGTTAGTAGTCGTACCATTACTTGATTGTTGATTTTCTCACTACTCCCCTTGTTTTGAATTCATATATTGTTGGGGTAGTTGAGTGAGTGTTCTACTAGTTTGCATTTTAGTTGTTTGTTATGCATTCTAATGTTTGTAGTATGTACTTGTAGAGAAGTTCTTATTGCATTTGAACATGACATTCCATCTACTAAGTTACATACTTTACAACATGTTCATTTATTGTCAAATCCTTTTTGGGACATGTGTGTATCTTTTTGTGTTTGCTATCTTGTTTCCTTGTCAATACTAAATGAAGTGTACAAACCTTTGTTATTGGATAAGAAACAAGTTACTACACAAGTGGTGACTATTGATGGTCAACCACATCAAGCAGAATTTTTTCTGTAGGTTTGTATTCTCACTTTTCCCCTGTTTTGCATTGTATATCATTTTTGGGTTGAATAGTGAGTTGAAGATTAGTTTGCTTTCACTAATTGCATTCTAATACAGGTGTGTTTTAAGTGTTCTTCTTGTTCTTATTGGCTATCTTTTGTAGAATATTTGAACACATAAGAGATTTCACAAATCTGAATTGCTTTACTTTATTTTGATATTACTTGTGAATCTCTTCTATAAATCCACATACTCTCTTGATTGATCTATGAATCTTATGCACATAAGAGTCTTTTTGAGTAAGTGTGATTTTATCCTAGTTGAATTATTGGATGGGTTGGAAATAAAGCTCATGATTCATTTGTGGACTGAACTAGCTAGTTGGACTATCTCTCACTAGGATATTGTGTTTTGATGAAGTGCTGGAAAAATATTGTTATATCATGTTATAAAACATCACCCAAAATAGTAAGCTCTCGTAAAAGATTTTGAGCTTGGTGAAACACCAAAAGAGTGAGTTCTCGTAAAAATGTTGAACTCGGTGTTTGAACATAAAAAAGAGTGGGATCCCGCAAAAAGATTGGGAACTCGATGTTTTTTATTCTTCATCTTGAAAGAGTCGCTTGCAAGTTCAAGAAAAATATTGGGAACAAGTTGGTAATCTATGTCTCATGCTCTTTAGTTCCTCAAGTTTCATTCAAACTCAAACATGAAGGTCATTAATAGGTAACAATGTGAGATAATTCTTTCATGCTGGGTAAGGTTCAGATTTGAAGAAATTGGTAATATGGATAACCTTATCTTATTTTCCTTTTAGGATGGTCTCACATAATGATATTGTTCTCTCAAAACACACACACACACACACACACCATAATTAGGATATTGAGTGTTGTGATTTTTATAATTGAGAACTAGCTTGGCTATATTTGAATAAATTTTTGCAATTACATGATTAAGAAATTTTGATTGTGATTGTGTATTATATTATTGATAGCCTTGACAACATGATTTGGACACAACAAAATGTTTCTACTTGCATACATTGATAGTGTAGATTTGTTGAGTGTTGATATATGTCGAACCAGATGAGTTTTAAGATTCAAATCTTTCTCATGAACTGGTTGAGGGGGAGCTTGCATGTTTTGTTTAATTGCATGTTTTGTTTAATTGTATATATTTGTGCATGCGTGCTCATTATTTGCATTAAGCTAATATTTGAAAAATCTAAAAATTTGCATTTTTTTCTATTGGTTTTCAAAACCAGGATACATTCACACCCTTTGGTTTTATTTCTTATCTTAGTTCTGATACACCTTGTAACTAGCTTTGATAAATTTTATAATGTGTGACATATTTTTACTTGCCTTCCACCATACTTTCTTATTGTCTATCTAACTATCTACTTGGTTGAAAATTAGTTAGATATTTATTCTTATGGTTGGTTGGTTTGTATTTGTGTTTCTATACATTATTTTTCTCAGTTTCTCCTTGTACTTTTGTCTTCTATCCTTTGTCTATTTGTGACAAAAAGGGGGAGAATTGTGTGCTCTTATTTTTGCAAGGTGAATACTATGTGATATGAGATTTATCACATAGGGGAAGAGATTCTTGTAGCACTTATCAAGGGGGAGAGTAAGCTTATTCATTATTTATATTCATGACTTCTATGGTACCTTGATGTGTCTTGTGGACATGTGCAGGAAACAAGTTAAAGGCATCCCTTAGAGTTTATTGTCTCTATTTGTTTGGGGGAATTTTGTCTTTTATCTCTCATTGAGCCTTATGAATGGGTTTTGTCACGAAATTGACAAAGGGGGAGATTTTAAGGTCCATAAGTTCCCTCATGGATTTTGCCAATTTGCGTGTCAAATCAAACTCAATATTGTCAATGAGATTTAGCAAGTTGTTTATATATTTCTAATCAATAAAGACTTATAGTGAAGGAGAGAAAACTTGTGCAAAGCTCAACTCACCACCATTGGAAGAGATCTTAAGATGGGAGAAGCTTTGACAATGGGGGACAATCCGTGTTCTAAGTTCTATTGGTCATGTATAAGAAAATACGTGTTATAATGTGGAAGGTTCTTTATACTATTTTCTTATATATGGTTTTGTCAGGAAAATGACAAAGGGGGAGATTGTTAGGTCCATGAGTTCACTCATGTCATATTTGTCGAATTTCGTAACAAAGGTAAACTCAAGAAGGTCAATGTAACTTGAGTTAGAGTTAGTGAGTTGTTCGGCTCGTTGGGAAGAAAAGACTCAATGAAGCTCAACTCACTACTGGAACTCATCTTAGGATGGTAAGTAACTTAGAAACTCAATACCATATGTGATTAGTTCATATTAGATCATATATGAAAGTACAGAATGGCAAAAGATGTCAAAACCCCTTAAAACTAGTGTTTGAAAGAATGCTGTCAAAATACCACGGTTTTTCGGGAAACTGTGACCATTTGTACTCTGGCAAAGGCTGGTTTCGAAACCAAAGTTGAAAAATGATGTCAGGAGGTTTTTGGCTTCGAAACCAAACATGTTGGTTTCGAAACCAAAGTTAAAAAATGTCAACAGATGGTTTTTCGTTTCGAAACCAAACATATTGGTTTCGAAACCAAAAATATTGGTTTCGAAACCAAAGTTACTATTGCATTCCAGGCCTTCTTGGTTTCGAAACCAAACATATTGGTTTCGAAACCAATGCCCAGATATGCGCGATTCAGCTGTTTTTATGGGCTGCAAAGTGATTCTTTTTCACTTTTTTGCGCACTCTTAAGCATGTTTTAGGAGAATTATTGGTGCGTGGGAAACACCTGTAAATGGGATGAGGGATCAATGAATTGTCTCCTCATCTCCATTATTATGTCTAGCTTTTGACCTAATACAACCTAGAGATTTCTGGGTTTGTGCTTGACATTTTGAGTTATAAATAGGGATTGAACCATCAATGTTTAATTAACCATTCACCCTATTTATCAACAAGTTCTTGGAGAGTTTCAACTCTAATTCTTTAGCTTCCAAGCTTATTGTACATGGTTTAATCCTTCCCATTTTAACTGAAAACCTGAGTTTTGTTGCCGGTTGATTTTCGGTGGTTGAGCTTGAAGTTTCAAGCTTGTGGTGATATACTCGAGGAGTTGCGGGACTTGTGGAGTTCAAGTTGGAGACGCATCATCATCTACTAAGATGGTAAATTCGTGGAGTTCGAATTTGTGGAAGAACTGTACACCGTAGCTGTTGGAGCGTAGAGGGAGTCGTAATTCGTGTCTATCGAGTGGTAAATCAGGTTGTAAGTTTTTAATAACTCTTAGTGGATTTTCCCAGTTTGGGTTTTCCTCGTTAACAAAATCTCTTGTGCATATTTCCATACTTGTTGTGAGATTGAAATATTCGATTCTTGTTCTTAATTCCGCATATTAAGAATCGAATAAGTCAATACTCATGTTAGAGATTTTTGTTATACTCTTATCACCTTAGTAAGTTTTAATTAGGTGATAGTGTGATCCTTAACCATAGTCACATTGACATACGGTTAAATCCATTAACCGTATGGCATTTAGACTTTCATATATTTTATTAATATTTATAATAAAATTAAATTAGTAAATTTCCTTTAAAATTAAATTAGTAAAGTATATATTAGATTTGTTTTCAAATTTAAACAAACGTAAGATAGTGGAGAGAAATTTGTTTCTATAAATTAAACAACATATATAAATTAGAAGTATATATTAGATTTATTTCTCAAATTTAAACAAACGAAAGATAGTATAGAGAAATTTGTTTCTATAACATTGTAACTTTAAGTATGTGACATGTGAGAGAGATGTCTTTAATTCAAGACATTCTTTAAATTCCCTCTTATTTAGTTTTGGATTTTCAATAAATATAAAGGAAATATAGTCTTTAAATATTTTTAAATTATTATTATTTCAAAAATTAAATTGAATTGTCATAACAAATCGGTTACTCAAAGTTATTATAAAAATAAAAATTAAAAATTGAATTAGTAAATTGCTTATAGGTTCTCCTTCTTAGATAAATACAATTAAGAGTTAGGATCGGACCGAGGAACATGCTTATTTTAGACATGTTAGCTACCTAGTCCATGTAGGATCCACATAAAGATGACTTAAGGGTTGATTTTTGGTGAGGACGATGTTATTATTATATAGATCATTTTTACCGAAAATCACATCATTCTAAAACATTTAACCCCATATGAAAATTGTGTGATTTATGAGCAATCTATTTTTATAGTTAATTTCAAACCAACATTTAATGGGGTTCTTGAAGTTTTAGAATGAGATGATTTTATATGAAGATCGTCTACATGGTGTGGAGAACATCCTCACACTGTCAGATCATCTTCATGTTAGCCCCACATGGACCGTGTCCATAACATGTTTGATTAAGCATGTCCCCCGATCCTAACTCTATAATTAATCTACACCTTTTATTTAATCAGTTTCACCTTACAATTTTCATCACAATTTTAACCCAAAAGACAATTGTGTATTCTTTTGCTGCATTTTTATTAAAAAATAGAAAAAAGAAAAAATGGTCCCCTTCTTTAGGGCACTAATTTTCCTCCCATGAATGTTAAAACGTATAAATTGTTCTCTTCATTATTGATACTCCTGCAATGGAAAAAATATATCATTCAGTTAAATTACTCAAAAGGGGTGGGTTGTATCATAAACAAAAAGAAGATTGAGAGTGTAATTAAGTATTTTAAAAAAAATTGTTAAGAAAAGATTTTTTAAAAAAATTACTTCATATCATTATACTATATTTTATTACTGACATAATCCTAGTAAAAGTAATAATTTATTTTTAATTGAAAGGTGACTTTTTGAGACTGGGAGTTAACTCCTAGAAGTGTTGCACGACTTATTTCCTAAAACATATACCCTTTTTTAGTTAAATTTTTATTTAATCCCAATTCTACCTACAGTTTAACTTCTCACCCAACTAATTGCAATGTACAAAACAGCTCTCGTGGGTGTAAATTTGTTGTTCTCATTATGTACATCGTGCTTGATTTTGATTTGAAAAACTATTTAATTCATTTGGTCAATTTTATTTTGAGTTTCTAGACACCTTTTTGTTTACACTTCTCTACACGATTCACATTATTTTCATTCTCATTTGATTTCATTTGTTTGCATAATTTTTTTTATTATAATGTTTGCATAATTTTTTTAAAATATAAAGAAGAGAAAAATTGGAGGAAAAGAAATTAATGTAATAATATATGTGTGACAAAAAAAATATATGTTGCAATCTCGCATGGTTGGGATGGCAGGCACCGTTGTGATTTATGTTATGTGATCGTGCTGGCTAGCTTCTCGCTCCAGTTTGTTGTAGTGAGTTTGAAGTCTCGTTCCTAGCATTAATAGAATTTATGTTGATCGAGCGAAAAAAAAATACGTATATTGTTGCAATCTTGAATAGTTACGGAACATAGTATTTTGTTAATGATTCTGCAACAAAATTAAAATATTTGAATTACAAAGATATAAAAACATATTTAGTGGTAAAAATTATATGAGGGAGAGTGCGTGGTTAAATATATTAAAATAGAAAAATTAAAAAAATATTAAGTGGTTAAAAATTAATTACCTAAGGGAGAGTGGCCTGCTACTTCAAGTCGTTCAACTTTATCTGTTATTCAGAATTATCAATTAACCAAACAATAAATCATCAAGTTAAGAATTGAATTAAAAAATTTAAACTAAAATATCCCGAAATCTATTATATAAAAGTAGAAATCAACAAATATAATTCTATAACAACTAATAAAACCAAAAAAAATAAATATAAGTAACCCGAGGGAGAGTGAGTCGATAATGCATGTTGCTAAATCTTTGTGAATAATCTTAATTAGACGAACAATGTCATACAATCTGCAAGATTAAGAAAAAATTAGAATAAATAATTTTAAGAATTAAGTTGTAATGCCCCGCCCTCACCTTTCGGGTCTGCAGCCCTTACTCGATGAGAACTAGGCATTTCCGGCGGAACCATTAACAACCTATAGCTCTAGGGTGAGCGCAGTTCACCAAGCTAACAAGAAGCTTGCACTCATATTCACAACACAAGTACAATAAAGCTGAAATGAACTTTATCAACTTAAAGATAATCTGTCATACAAATGGATAATTAAATAATCCCAAACATCAAAGGACTAAACAATGTCCAAACTAAACTGAAAGAAATCGCAAAGGATGTCCTACGTCTTCACGGAACTTAAGCAAGTCTCCGAAGACTAGATCCTGCCTACGTGAACACCGCCTCTAGCGAGGATTCACCTGTTGTCTTGGACCTGTAAAAATAACGGTGCTAGGTCAAAACCTAGCCAGCAAGTTCACTAGTTCCCTTGGCTTAGATTCGGGTCAACCATATGCTTCACAAGTTTCAGTGTATTAACAACGATAAGATAACGAATAAAGTAATGTAAAGCAATGCACAAGATTCACGGCTGTTGTGTTTTATGTTCTTCGATTAAGATTAAGTTTTCGTAACAAAGAGTGCTCTCTAGTTACTACCCACGTTTCACCCATTCCTGTAGTTCAATCGAGACACTGGCCGTGCGCCACGTAAGTCTGATGAAACCGCCTCGAAATCCATCCCCCGAACACTGGTAACCCTGTCGGCGTTACTTACGTGTCAAGTGATTCCGTAGACCTCACTTGGCGATTCCGAAGACCTCGCTTGGAGAGGACCAGGCCTATACAGGACCTAACTATGTTTGCACACGTGCCAAACAAGTTATTTAAGCATACATCAAACTTATGGAAGTATCTTACACATTATCTATGTGTCCACAATCTCTCATCATCATGGAAATAGTTCTCAATAAGTCATTTATGCATTTTACACTTATAAATACATATCCATTATTAGCATGCATGAACATGATCATGATATCCTTCATACAAGAACTAATTACACAAAAGAAACTACCAAAAACCAATTTTTGGGTCAAAAGGCAATGCGTATCGATACTAACTTACATGCTGAGGGAGTATCAATACACCCTAAATGGGTATCAATACATGCTGTCAGATTGGGGTTGTATCGATACACCCTAAATGGGTATCGATACACCCTTTCAGATTGGGGCTGTATCGATACACCCTAAATGGGTATCGATACACCCTTTCAGATTGGGGCTGTATCGATACACCCTAAATGGGTATCGATACACCCTTTCAGATTGGGGCTGTATCGATACACCCTAAATGGGTATCGATACACCCTGGGTTTTCTCGCGATTCTGGGTTTTGTTCTTCAACAAAACTCCATGGAAACTTGGGATTTTGGCCTGCAACCTTAGGGGATTGTATACAAGTTAAATATACATAGATTTCATGCTCTTTAACCAATGAAAATCATACACACATGGATACATGCCTTCATTCATCTAGTTAACATATATTATCCATTAAAACCCAATTTCTATGCATTCATTCATGGATTAGGTTATGTAAACTAAGCATAAACCTAGCTTTCATGCAAGCATTTACTAAGACTTCATCAAAGCAAAGTGGAAGACCTAAGTCTACACCAAAAGAGCAAGTTACTACTTGCCTCAAATCACCAAGGAAGATGAAACCCAAGGAAGAAGAAGAAGATGAAGAAGATGATGATCCCAGCAACACACCCTTGATTTCTCTGAGATTCCTTCTTCACAAAACCATGGATCTCCTTCAAGTCTAGCTCTCTCCCTTGCTCTCCCTCTCTCCCAGCAGATCAGCCTCCCTCTCTTCCTCTCTTCCTCTCTTCCAAATAAAAAGGAAAACAAGAGAAAAGTGTTAAGTTAGGGTTAGTTATATTAGCCTAACCCTAAAACTTAATAAAACTCTACAGGGTGCCCTCATCCAGAGTGGCTGCCCCTCAACATTAGTAACTTAGAGATAGGGGTATTACATAAGTGATTTCTTCGACTTAACTGAGGTAAAGTGGGCAGACACTATATATTGTTTGTATATGCATTCCGATTATCCCACTGTAGGAGTTGTTGCAGCAACTACTGAGTGTGTGTGCGTGCGCATGTGGTTTCAATATTCTGAGTTTTTATTTTATTTTTTATGATATGATATGTGTAATAGATTGCCTATTTATGTTTTTTTAACTGATAATGGTAAATGCAAAAAGTGTAACCGACTTATTTAATTAGTGCCTTTAATTTGGTTAATGAATCTTTAATTTAAATTTGAGACTTTTAATATTATTTTGAATGATTAATGGTAGGGTACATACATTGTTGTTTTGGAAAGTTAATTGTTAGAGAGAAAGTTTCCAATATTTAGTAATTATTGTGATTATAAAGAATTATTAGTACTTACTATAATTAATGTTATTTTAACTGTTTTGTAAGGAAATGAGTTATGCGAGAATAAAGAGTGAGAGAAAAAATGGATAGTATAATTAATATAGCAAGTAATAAATAGTAAAGAAAGTGGTTGAGCTTAACCAATTGTTTGATATTCTTAACGTTAATTATGCTTTGATTTTTAGACATAATTTTGGTAATTAATTATTTTCATTAATGTAAACAAAAAATTCTTTGGTTTTTAGAACTGATTTTTAATAATCAATTCTTTCCATTAATGCTCTTAGAAACTGTCAGGAAAATTTGTGAGTTAGCATTCTTCTTGTGACGTGGCATTCTGAAAGAATAGAATGCCACATGGATTTCAGAGGTCGCCACATCAGACGCTTCAGCTATAGTAATATAGTATGGATAATAGATAGATAGAGGGTGGTTGAATAAACATAAAAACTTATAGTAAATTCCAGATAAAATTCACGGAGATTTGTAAAATCCAAATACCAAAATCGGTTAACACAAAATTGTAGATACCCAAACTGATAAACACATTGTTGTGCACCTACCTCATGCATGAGATCTGGTCCAGATACAAAAGATAGTCTCTCTTCTATACAGGAAGAATGAAGAACAAGGAAGTACGTATGGCGGATTATCAATTGTAACATTTTTTTTTCTTTCATCAGACTGATCATCAATTATAACACAAAGTTCAGAAATCTCTAGTTCTAAATATTGAGATATGTGTACGTCCTGCGATAATGTGATATGCATAGCATGCCCCAAAATTTTGTAATACTCTTAATTTTTTCGATTGAGCTTATAATTTATTTTTTTAGTCAATGATTATAATTTTTTTCTTTTAGAGAATTTTAGGGTTTAGTCCCTAGTTGATAATTGAAACTGGCTTTCGTCCCTTTATAATCCAAAAAACTGACGTTAGCCCTTTTTTGGATAGAAAAACACAAACTACTGTTAAATGGCGCACGTTTTCAAAATAAATATGCTTTGTGGACCAAATTACCCCTCACGGTAAACATGTGAGGAACTTGAGTAAAACCAAAATTTTATGTCGAAAATGCCCCATCTCAATCCAACGGTTGGGGTATAGTAGTGTGATCGACGCCTACGATAGTCACAACTGAGCCACAAATATGGCTATTTGCCACTGATCATATCCTCTCCTTCAAACCCTATAAATGAGATTCATGGCTGAAGTTAAAATTGCCAAATCTGAAACTTACTATTTCTTGTTGAAAAGCCTAAAAATTCTCTAGTAAAGGATATCTTCGAGGTTCTTCTTCCTCAACTCCCTTTATTGTTCATCTAGTTTTAGAATAGATGGAGGTGGTGAATCAAACAATTGCAATAAGTTTGTTAGGATTAAAAATCAGAGGTTACTAACTCTTTTTTGCATTACATGTCGGTGTAGTTGGTTATTCGCATCAATCTTTATCAATGGGGAAGGATGAACCGAAAAAGGATGTAACTCAAATTAATATATTTACAGAAGGGATATAAGACTATTTTAATTTATTAATTTTCTATCTATTTTGATAGAATTTTCTAACATTTATGTTTTCTTTTTCGAGTGCATTTCAGGAGATGAATCATATCTGGTATCTCCATTTTTCCCCAAAATGAATCATAACACAAACACACCCACTATATATTATTTTACTGAAACCATCACACAGAAATAGTAAGATAATAAAAGTAATACAAGGCGTCCATTAAAACCAAATACGAACTTGTAAACATAAAGGCGTAATTTAGTCCAGAAAGCACTTGGTAAACAAATGAGGGGTAATTTGGTCTAGAAAGTACACATGTTTTAAAAACGTGCATCATTTAACAGTGGTTTGTATTTTTTCATCTGAAAGGAACTAACGTCAGCTTTTTAAATTATGAAGGGACGAAACTCAGTTTCAATCATCAACTAGGGACTAAACCCTAAAATTTCCTTTCTTTTATTTGCAGTTAAACGTGTTTAGGTTAGGGTGTCCAACCTGATTTTTAGCTAGTTTGGTAAATTGGTTGCTAAGTTAGAGCCTAGAGCCAACTTATATGTGCTGGATTAGGGCACCCTTGGTATATCATCATTATTCTTTGACTTGAAAGGTATGCTATTATGTTTACTGGGAATACTGGGTATTGTAGACTCACCACAACAGTGGTGCAATCAGACTTCGATGCATGGTGCACCCAGTAGTTTCATGTGGTGGTCCTATGCGTCTTTAAGGATAAGCATTTTGAAATTGGATGATTTTTTTAATAATTAACAGAATTATATTAGATAGGGTCGGGTAAACCCGACAATACATAACATGGGTCTTTAGATAGAAGATCATATACGAAAGCAGTTGGCAGTGCCTTAACTTTGTGTGCTAATGCATTAGCAACCGAGTTAGCTGATCTATAACAGAAAATAAAGTTTTAGGAAGTAAATAGAGTAATTAGTTGGCTGGCATCAATGAGATGAGCTTTTGTTCGCAAACCAATATTACAGACATTAAAGTTTAGAGAAGAAATGATAACTTGTGCATCTCATTCAAATTGCACATTTCGGTATCTTAGTTAAGTAGCCCAACGAACAACTGCTAACGTTGCAAGACCTGATCAACTTCCTCCCCAGAATATGAGTTACACGGAATCAATCTCACCCCCTTGCACATGCCCAAACTGTCACTTAGCATAATACCTATATGTGCTGGCTCATTTTTAGTGATAAAAGAAGTATCAAAGTTAAATATAACATAATCAGAAAGTAAAAGGACCCAAGATCTGTTATAGGTAGCATTAATAGGATGGGAAAGATTCCTATAGCTAATATCTAGTAAAGAGTATCTAGTAATGGATCGATAGGTTTCCAATGGGTGTGCAGTAACATAGTTATGCATGTTAAATAACACAAAATAAATGAGAGTATAAATTATATAAGAGTCATGATCCGTGTACATTGTTATTTGTACATCATTATTCTTACATTGGTTGTGGGGCCCATATAGTGAGGAACCAATGACTGATTTTTGGTGAGAATGATCTCCAAGATGAGTATAACATTCCTAAAAAATTATATCATTCTAAAATTTCTAGCCCCATAAAAAATTGTTCGGAAGTTGATTAAAATTTAACGGTGAATAATGATTGATCAGAGAAAGAGTCAATTTTAATGGAACTAGCAGTTTTAGAATGTGATGATTTTTGGTGGGATGATCTAAAATGTGAAGAGAACATTCTAAAAAAATATTAGCCAGATCAACCTACTTAGGGCCCCACATGCCATTGTACAAATAGGGTTGTATGTCGATCTATTATTATTATTGTTATTATTATTATTATTATGATTATTTTGTATCAACTTTGAACGTGACCTGAGTTCACCAGGAGCGTGGCTATCATGAGCGCCAACATCTATCCAATAGGACTGTTTACTAACATCTTCACTATTGGCCTGTCCGTTTGGAGTTTTTGAACACGTATGGCCATAACATCGTGTCGATCTTGAGCTTTACACAGAGGATCTTTTATTCCCGCTTCTCATCCTTAGGCAATACAGGATTAATCAGCATGTACCAGTATCATCATTGCTATCGCCCGTTCCTGGCATTTGAGGCCTTTGATCGAGCCACCCATTCTCCCAGTGGAGGAACCCAGACGGGTGGAGGGATATCGTCCATGGCGTACTTCCTTTTTCACCTTAGCACCCACCGATGATAATACTGAGGGACGTGGAGAAAACGAAGAGGATTGATCAAGGATTCCTTGTGTGCCTGAAAAAGAAAAGAACTTCATTAGTCATATGCTTTCTTATTTTCCCATATATATATATATATTTAAGAGGCTCCGCTGGTACTATTTTCCTGCAAAACTTGTTAGTTGCCACATAAGCAAGATGAATTAAATGGAGAGAGTTTGGAATATGTGTACCTTTGTAGTTTATTCACCGATTTGCATCAGATGAATTCATCAATTGCGTCACAGTAGACGACTTCCACATGCCACTTATTGTGACTCTTCATGCGTCTTATAAAAATGCACTTGTCCTTTAGGAAATTTGCCTCAGATGCCTAAACTAAAGCCATGCAAAGCATGCTCCTAGCATCTTAGATTCATCCTCATAGGCTTCCTGCCGGGCAAGGTTTTGAAAACAAAACATACGTGTCTTTTAAAAGTCCTTTTTGAAGCTGATAAGACAAACAGGTGATATTTTGTAAACCTCTCTTATCCTTTGGGGATTTTTGCCTCAGATGCCTAAACTAAGGTCATGTAAAATATGCTCATGGATCCTAGATTTATCCTCATAGGCTCTCTGCCGGACAAGGTTTTTGAAAACAAAACATATCTGTCTCTTTTTTTTGAAAGTATTTTCGAAAGCCAATAATACGAAGGGACAAAGTTTCGTAAGCATCTCTTATCCTTTGGGAATTTTTGCCTCAGACGCCTAAATCAAAGCCATGTAAAACATGCCCCTAGCATCCTAGATTTATCCTCATAGGCTCCCTGCCAGACAAGGTTTTTGAAAACAAAACATATCTGTCTCTTTTTTTTGAAAGTATTTTCAAAAGCTAATAAAACGAAGGGGCGAAGTTTGGAAGCCTCTCTTATCCTTTGGGGATTTTTGCCTCAGACGCCTAAACCAAGGCTATGTAAAACATGCCCTTAGTATCATAGATTTATCCTCATAGGCTCCCTGCCGGACAAGGTTTTTGAAACAAAACATATCTGTCTCTTTTTTTTTGAAAGTATTTTCGAAAGTCAATAAAATGAAGGGGCGAAGTTTTGTAAGCCTCTCTTATCCTTTGGGGATTTTTGCCTCAGACGCCTAAACCAAAGCCATGTAAAAAATGCCCCTAGCGTCCTAGATTTATCCTCATAGGCTCCCCGCCTGACAAGATTTTTTTTTTTGTTTTTTTAGAAAAAGTGCGGAAACAGAGCAATTAGACCCCTTAGCTTGGATATGATTATGAATACTTGTCCAGATAGCTAGGGTCACATTGACGGGTCGCCACTTTCTTTGGTTGACCTCGTTTTGCCTTTACCTCTATCGTCTGACTTTGCTCGTTGGATCGAACGGGTACCAACTTATCTAGAGACTTGAGTTCAGCACTGATATCGTTACCATTGGAAAGTCACGCTCCTTCTGAATGAAAACTGTCTGCATATTTACCCCTGCTGTAGCTTGCTCTTTGTGTTTGTCGACTAGTCCTCTGACTCTGAGGGTGTTGCACTTCAAGGCTCACAAATGCAGATCAAATTTTCTCAAGTCTTTATTTTTCAAACTACGAATTTTATTCTTGAATTTTTTTCTTCTTCATTTTTTGGAGGTCTACCACCTTTCCCGTCGAGCAAAGACTCGTGTCGCTCACAGGGTCCATGAGGTCTTTTAGGTTGTAGCGTGACTTAGGTCAGCTAGAAAGAAAAGATCAAGGCTCGAAGAATTGATGAATCTAACTTTTTAAGGTTTCCCCTCTTTCTACCATTGCCCCTTGTTTAACTTAGGGCTTACGAGCATTTTATTGCTTTGATTTTTAGGTTTTTCTATTTTTATTTTTTTTGGATTGTTGATTTTTCGATTTTTTTGGAATATTCATTTTTTTTTGGGATTTTTAAATATTTGAATTTTTTGGTTTTTGGAATATTTGATTTTTTTGAAATATTTGATTTTTTTTGGAATATTTGATTTTTAGATTTTTTGGATATTTGATTGTTTTTTGGATTTCTGGATGTTGTTGGCTTTGTGCGGAAGCATATGTACAAACAAGAAGATAAAATTCTCCAGTTTAGAGAGGGGATTATTTACTATGTATAAAAGAAAGGTTTAGGCTCAAACTCGTTTTCTAGCGAAAATGAAGTTTCGACTAAGTTCTTTCTAGGTTTTAGGTATCGGCCAAAGAAATGCCTCATTCCGGACCTCTGTCGGCTTCACTTGTCCTTAGTCTAAGAGTCGAGCGGCTACCTTAGGCGTAGTACTTCTTGAGTTAGTCCGTATTTGTAGGCCTCTAGTGCTCAATCCCGTCGAGGTCTATTAATCGGACTGCCATCCCTGGGAGGATGTTCTTAATGATGTAGGGACCTTCCCAATTTGGCTTGAATTTGCTCTTTGCGTCAGAATGATCTACGTGCCTGATTTCTTTAATCACAAGGTCTCATACACTAAGATTTCTTAGTCAGACTTTCTTGTTAAAGCTACGAGCTATCCTTTGTTGGTAAGACTGTGCATGACATGTTGCGTCTATCATTTTCTCATCAATGCAGTTCAAAACGTCTACCTTGGACTGAATCCAATCGGCTTAATCTTCAGTTCCTTCCATTAGAACTATAAAAGTTGGAATTTCGATTTCGATTGGAAGTACGGCCTCCATTCTGTATATAAGATAAAACAGTGTTGTCCCTGTTGGCGTTCGAATTGAGGTACAATAGGCCCATAGTGCATATGGCAACTTGTCACTCCAGTCTTTATAAGTCACAGTCATCATTTCGGATCCTGACTAATGTCTTGTTGGTAGCGTCCACCTCTCTATTAGTCTGCGGCCTGTGGGACGAGGAGTTGTGGTACTGGATCTTATACTTTTCAGGCAGATGGCGTACCTCTGAACTGATAAAGTTCGAACCGTTATCTGAGATGATTTCGTGAGGCACTCTATATCTGCAGATGATCTGATTCTGGATAAACTTCGCAATGGAAGTCGACTTGATACTTTTATATGAGATCACTTCTACACATTTCGTAAAATAGTCAATAGCTACGATGATGTGGTTATGCCCACTTAATGAAGATGGGTGTATCTTGCCTACTACATCGATTCCCACGTTGAAAAGGGCCAAAGCGACGTCATACAATTTAGATTTTCTAGGGTACATGGATTAGATCCCTATGTATCTGGCATTCATGATATTTTCTGACAAACGTTTTACAGTCAGTATCCATTGTTCGCATGTAATATCCATACCTGCAGATCTTATTAGCCAACATTCGACCACTTATGTGTGGACCACATACTCCAGGATGGATTTTTTCTAGAATGTTCAATGCTTTATCTTTGTTTACACATCTTAGCAATGTATTGTCAAAGGATCGCTTGAATATATACCCTCCACATAGAGCAAACCCTGAGGCCCGTGATCTAATAAACCACCGATCTCTCCTGGTATCGCCTTTTGGATACTATTGTGTGTCTAAGAACCTTTTAATCTCAGCATACCAAGGCTCACTAGGCTCTTCTTCTTCGAGTTCCTTCACTTGGTAACAATGTGCATGCTCATCCCTTTGAATTACCTCAATTGGTCGAACCGTAGCTCTTTCTGGGATTGTTAGCCAAGACGAAAATACTGCTAAAGCATTGACACAGTAGTTCCTATTTATGAATATATGATGGAACTCGACCTCATCGAACTCCTCGACCAATTTTAGCAGATATTCATAATAAGGAATCAACTGTTCTTTCTTCAGTTTCCACTCACCCTGAACCTGTTTAATGATTAAGAGAGAATGGCCGTAAACCATTAGCTTTTTTACTGAAAGAGCAAGAGCTGCCTTCAAATCGGTGATACAAGTCTCGTACTCTGCTATGTTGTTTGTGCAATGAAACCCCAATCTGATGGCAATAGGCGTTCTGACTCCTTCAAGAGATACCAACATTGCCCATACTCCTCTGCCTATCTTGTTGTGGGCTCCGTCGAAGTACATTTTCCAAGGTATATCTTCTTTTACCTCCTCTGGTTCTATAGACAATATATACTCATTAAGGAACTATGTCGTAGCTGTTCTTCTATCTGGAAGTGGACAGGCGGCAAGATGGTCAGCCACGACCCTCCCATTTATGGACTTTTGTGTGACATAAGTTATGTCAAACTCTGATAAAAGCAGCTGCGACCTAGCGGTTCTCCCAGATAATGTTGGCTTCTCAAATAGATATTTGATAGGATCTATCGTGCGACCAGTTGGATTGAATGTGACAACATATAATGCCTTAGCCTTTTCGCGGCCCATACCAATACAAAGCAAGTCTTTTCTATGTGTATCTTATCTCATACCCGGACACAGTCTTGCTAATATAGTAAATTGCTCTTTCTTTACCACTATCTTCATGATATTGTCCTAGAGCTGCTCCCATTTAAGTGTGAGTTGAGCTATAAATCTACTGATGTACTGAATCCTTCCTAGAAACCCTTGAATTTCTTTTTCGTTGCGAGGCAGAGGCATATCCACATTGTCTTTCACTTTAGTTGGATCAACCTCGATCCCTCTGTGACTGACGATGAATCCTAATAATTTCCCTGATTAAACCCTGAATACACATTTACTGGGGTTGAGACTTAGCTTGAATTTCCTCAGATGCTTAAAGAGCTTAGTCAAGTCCTTGATGTGATCCTCTCTTCTTTCTGATTTAGCAATCATATCGTCCACATAAACCTCCAACTCCTTATGGATCATATCGTGGAAGAGAGTGGTCATGGCCCTTTGGTAAGTAGCTCCGACATTCTTAAGTCCGAATGGCATTACTCTGTAACAATATACTCCCCAAGGTGTGATAAATGATATCTTCGACATGTCCTCCTTCGCCATCTTAATCTGGTTGTATCCGGAGAACCTATCCATAAAAAGACAATAAGCCATGTCCAGCGGCATTCTCGACTAATATGTCAATGTGTGGTAATGGGAAGTCGTCTTTCAGACTCGCCTTGTTGAGGTTTCTATAATTAATGCACATTCAAAATTTTCCATCCTTCTTCGGTACTGGCACAATGTTCGCTAACCAATTGGTATATGTGACCAGGACCAGGAACTTTGCATTTAGCTACTTGGTAATTTCTTCTTTAATCTTCACTGTCCATTCCGGTCTCAATCTTCTAAGCTTATGCTTAACCGGTTTAGCGTCAAGGTGGGTAGGTAGCCTGTGAACCACCATTTCAGTGTCCAGCCCTGGCGTGTCCTCATATGACCAAGTGAAGATATCTTTATACTCCTTTAGCAACTTAATCATCTTCTCCCTCTCATCTGGAGACAAAGTGGTACCAATCTTTACCAACTGAGGTTGGTATTCAAAGTTCAGGTTTATCAACTCAGAGTCTTCCTCAGTCGATGGCGACCTATCTTCATAACGATCCAGCAACTCCTGGATCTTCTCATGCACTTCCTCCCGTATGGCGACCCAGTCGTCATCTTCGGGCCCATATTCATACTCATTGCCAATTTCGAGGTCACCTATTGCTTCTTCATAATCACTTTTACTTATACACAAAACATCTTTTTGGTTTTTTGGGTTTTCAAATTTTTTGTTGTTTTTGAAAATATTTTGATTTTTTGCAAATAATAGGAAACTCAAAGCAGAAACAAAATTTGTTGGGGCCTATAATTCTTCATATTCCGATGAGGACGCCCCCTTTCCCGATTGATTCAGGTTATTTTTTTTGGGTGCCTGATGTTGCGGCACCAGAGGACTTACCTACAAAAGGGTTAGTATCGACAACAATATCATCATTAACTGAACGGACAAAGAGATGAAGCTAGAGGTCCGTCTATTCTGAGATCACATAGACCCATTGCGTACCTGCGAGGCTTTCAGGTGATTCTCCTTCTGACCTTCCTCGGTCGATGTCTCCCTGGTTACTGTATGTTCGAAGAGATGTTGTTGTCGCCTAAGAGGCATGACACTATTCGACTGTTGACTGTGCCACCTCTACCTCCAGTGCGGGGGCTTTTTCTCTATCTACTTGCTTAAGCACCATTCGATGTGCGTCAACTGTCCTTTGTCTGGTATTTACCTCTGAAGTTGATGTGATCTTTTTCTTCCAGATAGGTTGAAGGAGTGCTCGAAATTGCACTGTTGTCATTATCTTCTTGATTGGGGGGAGGTATCCTCGATATTCTACTGTTGTCCTTTTATTCTTAGAAGCTTGAAAGCTGCACGATATTCTTTTGCATTTACCCACTGGGTCTTGGATGCTATGTATTCCTCGATAGTCATCCTCTAAGCTCGAGGTTACCGTGTTATCTTACTCTGATTCTTCGGAGATCATGCAGACATTTAGAATAATCTGTTGCTCTGGACAAGATTCTGTGTATAACTGGCTGACTCCTATCAATAGTGTGTCATCCATTATTTCCACCTCTTCTGGTTTTCTCACCACCGTCTCTTTTGGGGAGTAGTTTGGTCTCTTTCGAGGAACTGGGTTAGCTGGACGCTCGCTCTTCTTCACAAACCATTCTGGGTACTTGGGTTGCCCTGACCAGTCAATAACGGACGGGACACAAGGTTCCCCTCTATTCTTTGCTTGCGCTCTCTTGCTTTTCACAATTCGATCCCGACAGATTTCTTCTTTTGTGGGATGGTATCCCAGGCCATAGGTTCTCTCGGGTGCCACTGTCTTGCTTCCTAAAGGTTGAGTCCTGCCTTGTTGGCATCTCCCTCACCCATTCTCGGAAAGAATTTTTGCCTTCGCAAGAAGTATGCTACTCTCTGTTTCCCATAATAAAAACGGCTTGGAATTCTTTCCCTAAGCAGAGGTCCTGCTTGTAAGATGTTGTCTATTTCCTCAGAGTAGTTGCGCAAGACTTTGACTGGCTCAATCACGAGTGCAACATTTTTACCTTTCTGATCATCCCTTCCTTGAACCTCATCTTCGTCATCGAAAATGACCACAGTCCTTCCTTTATATGGGAACTCTACCTTTTGATGCACTGTTAATGCTACGACATTGTTCTAATATAACCACGGGTGTCCCAGTAATAGATTGAAGTTGACATCAATGTCTATGACCAGAAACTGCGCTTCTATCCAGACCCAACCAGTTTAAATTATTGTGGTAAATTCACCGGCTACCATTTTTCTCCCATTGTCGAATCCTTTCACTGTTCGGGTAGTTCCTTATCGGAAGGCCAGATCTTCATATGTTAGACCCATTATCCTAGCCATTTTTATGGTGTAAATATTTACCCTAGACCCATTATCGACCAACACCAACGGGATGATTAGGCGATTCCATCTAACTGTGATGTTTAATGCTCGATTGTAGTTTAGCCCTTCTGCTGGTAAATCCTCATCCGAGAATGATACTGCTGGAACTCCTCGAACCTGCGCTACCATGGCCACCAACTCTCCTGAGGTTATTCTATTGTCTATATATATTCCGTTGAGCGCTGATAGTAGAGCTTCCTTATGTTTGTCGGAGGCTTCTAACAGGCCCCAAACGGATACGTTAGCTTTTATTCTTCTGAGTTGATCCACCATTAGTCTGTCCTCTTCTTCTTTTAGCTTATGTGGAAGTGTCTAAAAAAGTGACCCTCGGGCGACTGCCTCCGGGTTGTCAACTCTCAAGTGGGCTGGCTTAAAAACCCTCCCGGCCCTTATTTGGTGCTGGACCTCTTGACATTCTTCGACTGTTTCACTGCTTATATTAAATGGGTCTGCCCAAAAATGGTTTTGAGTCTTTGGGATAAGACTCTCCTTTAGGTCAATTGGGGGTTTCAGCAAGTCCTCCATTTTGAAAGTATTTTCTTTTTGCACTATTTTAGACCCAATGGGGTTTCCCTGGTTGATTGTGAACACAGGAGTCTTCTTTGACTGCTCTTCTATAATGGGATTGGTTTCAGAAACTTGATTTTCTTGCTCCCTTTCCTGAGCTTGTGCCATCTCTTTAGTTTGGATTGGTCACCGCTTTTTTAGCACTAATTTTCTACCCCTGGCTGCAAGCTCATTAAGGGTGAGGGGCCTCTGGCTAGACTCCCCAACTTGATACACACTTATTCTGACTGGAGCTGCACTGTAGACTGTGGCGACCTCTGTGTTTTCCCTCTTCCAAATTAGCTTCGTAGGATCTACAGACTCTTCTGTCCCGACATAATTTACATTCATTTGCCTGTCATTTTGATGATTCGGCAATGGGTTCGTGTTAATGTTGGGCTTTCCAGGCACTTGTACCCCTTCTATGGAGATTTTTTCGCTTTCCAACAAATTCTGAATTTCATGCCTTAGTGTCCAACAATTGTCGGTCAGATGACCTGGACTTTGGTGGAAATTGCAATATTAATTTGGATTATACCACGACTGAGGAGTTTTGGGCGCTCTTACTGGTACCCTGTGAGTCACCAAACCTGTCTCTAACAACCCTGTCAAAAGTACACTCATAGGATGAGTCAGTTTGGAAAATTCTCTCTTGGGCTTATTTAATCAATATCCCCGATTACTTTGTTGGCTACCCTGAACAGCCTAATAACCTTGAGATTGTTAATTTTTCTGACCACACTGCCCTGACCGGTTGCTCTGCACCTGAAATAGTCGTTGCTAACTTTATCCATTGGAGACGTAGTTCACGTGCTCTTTTATGGCTTTCTTTAGCTTCGGCTCAGAAGAAATCTCATTCTTGAGGGAGTCCTCTAATTGGGTTCCAGCCTGAATGAACTTGTCTAACCTGGACTTAGTTACAACACTCATCATCCTCTGATAATTCGGCCTCAGATTTTTTCAGATGATTGCTATTTGTTCTTCTTCACTTGGGCAGTCAATCATTTCCCACATCTTTTTCCTCTATCTGGCTATATAATCAGTAAATGATTCGTTTAACCCTTACTACATAACCTCTAACTGTCTACGGGTGACTCTAGTGTCTCCGCCGTAGGTGAAGTGTTTAATAAAGGCATATGCCAACATTGGCCATGAAGGAAATTTTGATCGATCTAATTCCATGAGCCACTCCAATGCATTTCCGGCTAAACTTCTTTGAAATAGATGTGCGAGCATGTTATCACTGATTCCTAAGGGTTTCATACATCCCATATACACTATGATGTGGGCTTTTGGCAGACCTGTCCCATCGTACTTAGTCATCTCGGGATACTTAAATTTGGGTGGTAACTCTTCATCCGGTGACTGGTACCATGCATTAACGTCGTAGGTAGTGGACCCCTCTAAGCGTTGGAGCCTTTTGATCACCTCCTCATATAATAGATCGGGCTTCTTCCTACACTCCCAATGCCATTCATCGTAGTGATCACTATCCTGACTAAACGACCGATATTGAGTCGAATTTCCCGGAGGTGCTTCACCTTGCGACTTCCACGGCCAATCATCAACTGTAAAAATGGGAGTATTCTTGGTCGATTCCTTCATCGGAGCCTTTCTTTTCTCAACCCTTCTCTGCTCAGGAGCAGAATCTCGCCCTTCTTCCATGTTTCTAGGTTCAGCGGGCGTTGAAGTTTCTCAGACGAAGGATTCTGTGATGCAAACTTCTCTGTTACTATCTTTTCTAGGAGAGTGCCCAAATCCTCTCTTATAACCCTGGCTAGGCTGACCCTAATCATCTCATCCATGCTCTGAGCCGTCACGGCCTCTGAAGTACCTGTACCCGCATTGTCATCCGCCATTTCTGGTGCAGTTCTCGTTAATCGCTTAGTTCGCCTAACCCAAACTTCTTCACTTTTTTGATCCATTCTCTGTGAATCGAACCACTCTAACTGATAGCTTGTTTTCCTATTTCTTTTCATCAACTGTAACCTAGGCTACCACTACAACCTCTCACTACAATCTGCTCAACTTGATGCCTCTAACCCTATAACTCTTTAGCTTCTGTTTCCATCTGATTACCGCAAATACCTAGCACCTAGTTACGGATGGACATTAAACAACGAGATCAGTATCAAAAATCTATACCGTGCATTATGCTTCGGAAATTGTGCGTCATGAATGCAGTCCTTTGGGTTACTCCTAGGGATATATCTGTCACCACTATATGCATGCAGGGCTCAACTAGACACTGAATTTGGGTAAAGGTTTGGGTCACCTCGGCAAGATAAACCTCGCAGTCCAAAGACTGGTCGTTAGTACAAGACGGAGGGTATGGAATTTCAGTCGTTATTCCCATATGACCACCCAGTCGGGACGAGATATACCGCAACCACAAGTTTTATTTCCTATAGGATCACAAAGAACGTGAAATGCAGATGCAAATACAAATGAATGTGTGCATGCAGTGTGTGTGTGTGTGTGTGTGTACAAACCCGAGAAGTGTATGATCATAAATTCCCTAAAATTCTTCAATTGCTTTTCGAGTTAGATCCCTGATATCCCTAGTGGAGTCGCCAGTCTGTGGAGCCAGAATCTGGCACCTCCCGCGCACCCTCTCCTACCTCCAGAAGAAGATAGAAAGAGAATGCGTGGGAAACGCGTAAATGGGATTCCCCCACCTAAGAAGGGGGTATGGATGTAGTAAAGTACGGAGTCGCTACCTGATTTATGGGAATCAGGACCCAAGATTTTGGAAAATCGTCCTAGATCTAGTTTTCTAAGAAAACCATGGTGATAATCCAAAGTGGATGGTCTGCGGTACAGAGATAACGGATCAGGGGATCTTGGTACGGGTTGGAAAGGTGTTAGGCACCCAACAACCGCCCATCCGTGAGGACGACTTCTACTTCGCGATTAAAAACTTTTAAGAAATATATGATCAATACTAAGCTATACTATATATACACACAAAATAAAAACTGCACTATAAATAAACAAGCCCCCTAAATCTACATGTTAGGATCAAATAGTTATGGGGCAAAAGATGCATACATCCATCTGTCTGAATGCAGCAAAAGAAAGCGACGCGCACCATCAGTGGGCCCACATAAAAAGCAAAGTGACGTGGATGTACTTTGTATCCACGCACAAACAAGGGGTGTGATATGTGTAATATGTACACATACACTCAAACATGTGATATGGTGTTGTACACACCATACACTGGGGCGATCACATGTGGTATGCGTTGTATGTGTGTGTCGTCGAAATAGAGAAAACACATCCTTGAACGCGATTCTCGAGAAAAAGGCGATTATACCCTTAGACATATATCAAAGTGGATTCACGGCTTGTATGCACGTGTCCGAATAAAACAGGGATCACATTCAATATAGAACATGCCTGAAAAGGGACCATACGTGAGGAACGTATGCCCAGAATAGAGAAAGGGCCCATTGCATCTGTAGACGTGGACCCCAAGAGGGATTACGTGGTATGTACACGGGCCCCAATGAAGTGGGGATAACATCTATTACAAGACATGCCCAGCATCAAAGTAGATTCATAACACCTTTAAGCGTGAATCTCAAAGAGGGATCAGATCTATCATAAGACATGCCCAGAATAAACATAGATTCATAACACCCTTAGGCGCGAATCTCAAAGAGGGATCATATTTAACATAAGACATGCCCAGAATAGGTAGATTTATAACACCCATAGGCGTGAATCTTAAAGAGGGATCATATCTAACATAAGACATGCCCGGAGAGGGATCACACATTGTGCGTGTGCCCGAGAAATGCGAGCGTCGGTGGGACGCAAAGAATGCATGCCCTATGCTCTAATATCGCACGAGGGTATCTAAAGACACCTAATCTGGTTTAGGATTATCTTGGCCCTATATACATGATACCCTAAGCTAAAGGTGATGCATTTTGAAAATCATCTTCTTTCAAAACGTCAAAACATTTAAAACGAAGGTAAGGGTAAAATAGAAATTTTACTTCGAGTGAACCCTACGTGCCCTCGAAAATAAACATATAATCCTAGGCTAATGTAACCTAGAAACTAAAGCATACAAAGCCTAGACCCTAGTGTGAACTAAACTAGAGACCTTAATCTCTATTATTATTAGTTTTTAGGGGTTTGGCACATTATTGATCTATTAGGCCCGATATGGGAAGGTATAAGTCCTTAAACCCGAAATGAAGAGAATAGGCTTTGGGCCCTGGAATGCTAATGGGCTTTGGGCCCTCGAAAGAGAGATATAGACCTGTGGGCCTAACAAGGAAATGGACCCTTTGGCCCAAAGTCGAGAAATGGGCCCTTGAGCCATGGCAGTAGGCAAAGAGCCCGAAGGCCTAACATAGGGGAATGAGGCCATGTGGGCCCACCACGAAGGAATGGGCCCGCAGGCCCAAGATTGTTTATTGAAAGGGTTAATCTAAAACTAGCAAAATAATTAAAACACAAGTATAAGCCAAAAATTACTTGAAGTCGGTAAACAAGTGAATTAAAGCGACTTATTTTAACATTCATGATATCAAAGCTTTAAGCACCAAGATGGGGTGTAAGCATGATATATATATATATATATATATATGCATATATGCAAAGCCAAAAATAAGAACGACGCTGACGATGATGATAAAATCATGAGCACGTATTCAAGCATGGAAATAAACATGTAACGTAAAAGTGAGCAAAATGAGCTTCAAACTTTACATCCTACATGCATTTCAACGATCCACACCATTCAAAATGTTTTTATATCCTCATTCATCTAGATATCATGAAGATCAAGAGACATAAAATCCATACATCCATGATTTAAGCACTATTTGCTCACTTTTTCATGAAACCAAAAAGAAACAAACATGTATGGGAAAAATTCCACCTTCATATCATTTCTACCCGTCACATGCTTATATTATTTATATGACAAAAATGATGATATTAACTCACATAAAAAGGTGTATCATGATACATGTATATTCACATACATCATTTTCATACAACAATTATTATGGAAAACGTTTAAAGCGAAGATTTCAACCTTTGTTCACGTAATCATCATGTCGCATGCATGCATGGAACCAATCATCTCATGCAAAATTTACGTCCATCATGTAGTACGTGCTAAAATTACGTGACATGAAATTTATATTTATGATATTTTTACCATCAAAGCCGCATGTAAAATTTCATTGTATCATCAAAACACTATTACACCATGAGTTTCATGCCTCATCACATGGGTTACATGCTTCAAATAAAAAGAAACAAAGGGTGGGATGGAGATTTTCACCTAGTTGGCACAAGTCCTCGACCCGGTAGCAAGAGATCTCATCCCTTTTCGTTTGATGTGTGGTAGAGGTGACATGTCGGTCCCACTCCTCGTCCAGTCAGAGAACCAAAACTCTAGGGGATTCGCAAAATCATTTTTGCGATAAATGAATGGGGAAAAAAATAAGGGTTATTTAGTATTAGGGTCCCAGATAAAGTTCGATATTAGGCTCAGGGTCCTGGATATGTCCAGCTTTGAGTTTGGGTCTTGGACCGACGGTTGACTCATTTGACCATCCAACTTCTGTTAAGTAAATAATTGATGTAAAAAATTAAGAAAATAAACTAACGGGGTTAGTTCCCCATCCATCACGTGACTTTGTGGGGCAGTTAAGAAGTCATATGACTTCACTTAAAAATCCAATGGGTATGACTTATCCATGATCTAACGGTTGAGATATAAATAGTCATTGGGTCATAGCCGTTAGACTCATGGCTGTAACTAAAAACCTACACTGCCTTGTCCTTCTCTGCAACTCATCTTCTCCATTCTCAATCGTCACCTTATCCATTTTTCTTCGCCACAATTTGTGAAAGCTAGCTACCTCCTGCAATCTCATCCAAAATAAAAATTTCTAAATTTTTTATCAAACTCCATTTGTAAATTATAAATTAGTAAGGCTATAGTGCTCCATTAACACCTCAGCCATTAACATGACCCAAATACAAATTATAAAGTAACATAATGACCTAATCTCAAAATGTGGTTTCCTGATGCACACATCCATTCAACCATTCACACAACTTAACCTTTATGGTCATAAAAATATGCATCCATTCAGTTCGTAATGTGTTTTAACAATACAAAAAAGGAGATAATTATAACTTTCATCACTACAAAACATCCATGAATTCCATTGTTAAACATAAACGGTTCTAAGAAAACACCAAAAGTCTTAATCATAAACATCAGTCCAAAAGATAGTCTAACAATCACCAAGAGTCCAAATCAGTATCATAAGTCAAAAAAAAAAAAAGTACTAGCTATCAACATAACCATGCATAAATTAACTAGAAACCTCGTCACATACCTCAACACCATCAAGTGAAGGTACATCAATTCCACCAAGGTCCAGTAGATTGTTGAAGTCAAAACCCCTAAAAAACACCAATAAATCCAAGAAATTGTTCAATCCACCGAAAAATGAAACGATTACACTCGAAACCAATAGTATATTTGATTTCTCTACAGATTTTCACCATAAATTTCATTGGAATGAACTTCAATTTCTCTCACTTGGTTCACCGGAACCCTAGCTTCGTCACTTTTTTTTTGCGGTAAAAAAATGTGAGAGAAGAATATAGAGTTTAACATTTGATAAGTTTTGGATTAATTACAACCGTCTGATTAGTGGGATTAATCCGAAGGCACGTGCAAAGGGATTTAACGGGGAGGTGTGTCGTTTGGGTCTGAGTGTCTTTTAAAACATTCATAAGGGTATAAACATACTTTTACAAGGTCCCCTTAATGTCAGTTTAACTTTTTTAATGGTCAACCGAGTCAACCATCATCCTAGGACCCAAACTCTAAGTTGGACATATCCAGGACCCTAGGCCTAATTTCGCAACTTATACAGGACCAAAATACTAAATAATAAAAATAATAAAAAGGTTGATTAGTTTTCTTTTTTTTTTTTAAAGAAAAAAAAATGAAAAAAAGAAACTCTCCCCACCCTCTTTTTTTTCTTTTTCTATTTTTCTTTCTCCTTTTTTTTTTCTTCTTTCTTTTTCTTTCTCTTTTTCTTTCTTGCTTCTTCTCCTCTTCTTCACATCTGTTTTTCGTTTTTTTTTCACTCTCTCTCCCAGCTCCCAATCTTTAGTTTTCCCTGAATCTCCTTCCTTTTTCTCCCGCTTTTGATCTCTTTTTCATACTCTCTCCCTGTCGACCTCTCTCTCTTTCCTTCTCCTCCTTCTTCTTCTCCCTTTCTTCTTCCCCAATTTCTCCTATTTTCTCTTTTTTTTGTTCTGGTTCTCTCGGCTTTCTGTCTCAGCTTTCTCTCTCTAATCTCTCGGTCTCTTCTCCACCTCTCTCTCTCTAGCAGTCTCTATCTCTCTCGACTCTCTCTCCCGACTTTCCTCTCTCTACCTCACGTCTCAGCCTCTCTCAGTCATCTCTCTCTCTCTCTTTCAATCGACTCCCTGATTTCTTTCTCAACTCTCTTTCAATGGACTCCCTAATTTTTCTCTCAACTCTCTTTTATCTCTCAATCAGTCGACCTCTCTCTTTCTCTAGCTCTCTCTCACTCCATCTCTCCTCTTTCTTCTTTTCTCTAAGCGTCCAACCCCCCCAAAACTCGGCCACACCCCCTCTATCTATCTCTCTCGCTCCCTTTTCTCTCCACCTCCCTCATTTCTCTCCCTTTCTTCAGCCCTGTTTTCTGCTTCTCGTCTGCTCTTCTTTTTTGTTCAAAGAAAAAAAACCAGCCCTACGAAAACCCAAAAAACATGGAACTAAAAAAAGGGGAAGTGTGTGGCTGCCATCCACGCCCAACGCACCTCTCCTTCCCCATCATTTTTTTTTTATAAACCTGCATGTGCGTTTTGGAGAGAAAACATACATTTTTTTCTTTTTTTTTTTTTTTAAAAAAA
>MVGT01003327.1:0-23152 GCA_002174775.1 Macleaya cordata | reverse complement strand
ATCGTTGTTAATACACTGAAACTTGTGAAGCATATGGTTAACCCGAATCTAAGCCAAGGGAACTAGTGAACTTGCTGGCTAGGTTTTGACCTAGCACCGTTATTTTTACAGGTCCAAGGCAACAGGTGAATCCTCACTAGAAGTGGTGATCACGTAGGCAGGATTTAGTCTTCGGAGACTTGCTTAAGTTCCGTGAAGACGTAGGACATCCTTTGCTGTTTCTTTCAGTTTTGTATGGACATTGTTTAGTCCTTTGATCTTTGGGATTATTTAATTATCCATTTGTTTGACAGATTATCTCTAAGTTGATAAAATTTATTTCAGCTTTATTGTACTTGTGTTGTGAATATGGGTGCAAGCTTCTTGTTAGCTTGGTGAACTGCGCTCACCCTAGGGCTACAGGTTGTTAATGGTTCCGCCGGAAATGCCTAGTTCTCATTGAGTAAGGGCTGCAGACCCGAAAAGTGAGGGCGGGGTGTTACAATATATGTATGAATTATATACATATTTATAAATGATTCTTTTCTTACCTATAGTTAAATAAATTATATTTTTGAAAGAATCAGGATTTAATCGTTATCGAGCTTTGGGGATGGGTATATTTTTAAAACCAAATGGATTTTGGGGTTCTTAATAGTTTTATTTATACTTTCTTTTCCTTCCATCATTAGGAGAGGTATACAGTTGTTTTAAGATAAGTGGGATGGAGGTTCCCAGTTGTTGGGTATGTGTTGGTGATTCCCTAGGTACTGGCTTTCCCCCGGAATACATATTATATATATTATACGTGGATGACTAGGTATTATTATTTTGATGAAATAAGATTAGTTGGTCTTGATGAGATGATATGACAATTATGGATGAATGGAATGATTTAAAAAATATTAATTGTGGATAAATCATCTCTTATACAAGTTTATAAAAGGTTTCAGACCCTGAAAATATAGATGAAGTTTTGGCAAAATTTTCATTTGTCCTGAGCATATTTTAAGGTGATTTAATGAATTGGTTGGCTAGATTAACCTAACTCTGATTCAGGTTCATAAACCCTTATTTAGATTTGTTTACTATTGTTTAATCACCTTGTGGTGTGTTGCGATTCAATCTCCTAGAGATTTGAGTTTTAAATTGTGGCGTTACAGCCAACCTTTGTCTTACTAGACCTTATCGCGCTGTACTTTTTTTTCTTTGTCAAGGTTTTATCCCTCTGATTTTCCTTGCCAAAGTTTTTAATGAGGTAGCTTATGTGAGTCCAGCACTATTTTAAGTTTCTTATACTCTTTTCCTTAGCTCAGATTTTGTCCCTTTAGGTTTTCCTGGCAAGGTTTTTAACGAGACAACTATCTTAGAATAGTGGACATCCAAGGGGGTGTGTTATATGAAGTAGGTGGTTGTCCACCTCTTGGGGTAGCCACACATATGTCGTTTATGACACATCTTTATACACGTGTCTATATGTATGCCATCTCCCACTCTATATATATCCCTATCTTTTGTATCTAATGAACTATGAAATAAGAAAATCTACAGATGAAGTGATACAAACAGTTGAATATAGATATCTCTCTTCTTCTCTCGTATACATAAACTCTTGTACTTATACTTTTACACTTAAACAAATAGTGTAGAAATTATAGCATATATAAATTAATCGTGTTTGTGTCTTATTTTTTGAAGATTTACCGTGGTGTGTCTGTGTCATGTCGTATCTGTGTCTCGCGTCCGTGTATGTGCATCTTAGCTTAGATGTAATTTCACTTAAGGTACTGACAAGTGATAGTTATAATGAATATCAATATATGGTGGAACGTTTGATTGCATTTTTCAGAGTATTCAAGTACAAAAGTGTGGTGGACTAATTTGTACTTATTTATTTTTAGTTTATGTGAGACAAAGAATTAAATATAAAATAAAATTAGCTAAAGAGTATGGGGTCCTAAAGACCTAATTAGAGTAGGAATCAGAGTTTGGTTGGGACCTCCCTATATTATATATAGGGAAGGGATGGTTTTGGCATAGGAACCACCGTGCACAAAGGATAGGACACGATGATGTTCACGTGAATAGTAACTTTTTTTAATTTAATTTAATTTTTTTATGCTGGGAGAGTTCACTGCACCCTAAGGTAGCACGACCAGAAGATGGGTGCTGGTAGGGGTAATACCTTCACGACAAATATAGAAAGAGCAAGAAGATGGCAGAGATACAAACGGTAGTGACAACGAGCTGTCTCTACAAGCGGCGGCAGCTGCGTAAGCGAGCGAGCAAGCGGCTTTAGCCCTAATATGCCTTCCTTCTTGATTAGTGAAATGTTGTCGATAGTATTTAGTCGTGGAGTTCATCAGCAAATACAATCAGTTTTGTTTCTAAGGAATAATAATCTAGTAGTTAATTTTTGTTCTGTACCGTGGTAAACGAACAAACGTGGGCCTCCACCGTTGGTACATTGTTGCCACCAACCACTATCGTGCCATCACCCCATCTCCTCCTCTCTTTCTTTTCTTTCTTTCTCTCAATCTCTCTTTCGCTCTCGATCTCTCTCGAACTCATCGATTTTTCAGATCTGGGTTTGCAAAAAAAAAAAAATCAGATCCACCACTTCTCTCTTCTCCTTCCCTTTCTCTTCATTTCTCTTCATTTCTCTCTCTATCAATCTCTAAAAAAAGAATACAGGTGGTGGAGGTGGTGGGGTGGCGGTGGCGGTGGGAATATAGATGGTGATAAGTGTGGGGTGGATTTTTTAAAAAATTAAAAATTATTATTCTATTATTAAAAACTAGGATAGCGCATAGTGTAGGATAGTTTAAAGTGTTTGCTAGGATGCTTAATATCACCAGTCGCAACAAAATTCACAAGTTATAACTAAAACTCACGATATTTAGATTAATGGAGAAAAACTTAACATTCAAATCCGATGAACTTTCATCATCTACATCTTGAAAAACCCTCAAAAAATAATCCACCTAAAGCTATGGACGATTGGCCTTATTTATAGATGAGGACGACTTGATTCCCAAGCTATTCCTAGATCAACATCTACAAGGATTTCAAATCCTAAATTTTCTAAGCTAGAATCCTACTAAAACTCAAATTTCTATTATTTATAAAATTTCAAAACAAATAAGTTTCTAATTCCTAAAACTACTAAAACTGATAAAACTTCTCCTTGCATGTGCTGATCTCCTCACGTGGGGCCCTCCTAGAAAATCTCGATTCACATCAAACACACATAGGAATGATCCAATAGCTCACTTTTGGTGAGATTGTTCTCTTCATCAAGGAGATCATCATCACAAAAACTAGCCCATTAACCCATCAGAAAATAATTGAAAGTCAATAATAAAATGATGATTTCACAACAACTTTTGATAAGGTAATAAATTTTCAAATGAGTTGTATTTTTGAGAATTATCTTTATGGTTCGGTAAACATCTCACAAAAAATTAGCCCTAAAAATGCTGGGCTTTTTTTTTTATATAAAAAAAAAATCCTAGTCTATATACCAGCCCATTACTAATACCGACCCATTATGTATATCAGATTTCTCATTTTTAAGATTTTCAAAACAAAATAAAAATAAACTAACCTCATATCCAGTACAAGGCATGGGGCTTCTTTTAAAAAATAAAATTTGAAATTTTTATTAGATAATTAATAATTTTAGTTGTTTTAGAATTTGAATTTATGTTTATAATGTAGGATTTTTTAACCCACACCTAAGAAAAAGGGTTTTGTTAACCCAATAATAGATAATAGATTGGGCCATGTGTTTATAACTAGCCCCCATATCCCGTGTAAGGCACCGGGGCTTCTTTTAAAAAAATTAAATTTTTTTATTAGATAATTAAAAAATTTAGTTATTTTAGAATTTGAGAAAGGCTTCTCCTATAGATTGGGCCATATGTTTATAATGTCGGTTTTTTAACCCATACCTAAGAGAGATGGTTTTGTTAACCCAATAATAGATAATACATTGGGCCACATGTTTATAATGTAAGTTTTTTTAACCCACACCTAAGATAGAGGGTTTTGTTAACCCAAGGCTTCTCCTATAGTATATTATAATAGATAATAGATGCAGGTTTTTTTTATCCCACGCCTAAGAGGGAGAGTTTTGTTAACCCAAGACTTCTCCTATAGTATATTACTAGCCCCCATATCCTGTGCAAGGCACGATGGCTTCTTTTAAAAAAAATTTGAATTTTTTTCATAGAAAATTTAGTTATTTTAGAATTTAAATTTATATTTATTATGTAGTTTTTTTAAAACCCACACCTAAGAGAGAGGGTTTTGTTAACCCAATCTATTATCTATACTATATTACTATAGCTGAAGCGTCTGACGTGGCGCTTCTGCAACCCACGTGGCATTCTCTATTCTCAGAGTGCCACATCATAAGAAGACCTCAATGTCACTATCTATAATTAATTTTCAAAAAGGTCTCATTTAATAACCTTTAAGACCTATATTGACTTCCTAGTAACGGTGAAAATTAATATTTACAGTGAGTTTGTAAGCAAGTTGAATTCCAAATGTGACCTTTGGATTATTTTTTTATAAATTTTATATTAGTGATATTGTAATTAGTAATTTATTTTTGTTGAGTGATCAATGTTTTGGTATTATTAGAAAATCTCAAAATTCTATTTTTACAAACTTGAGTTTTAAGATATTTTTCACATACTATACTTTTACTCTATTTTTTTACTTATTAACACAACTTATTTTTCCACCATGTCTGGCCCATTAGATCTCAATGGTTGAATTTACTTTGCGTATAATCTCCTCATCATAGGAAAAAAAATATGAGAAAAAAAACACGTAGTTTTAAGTGTTATAAATCCATCAAAACTTGATTCAAAGTTTAAACTTTTTAGAGGTTAAAAAGTTGTTATCCTTAAATTCAACAAATTAATTGTTATCCTTAAATTCAACAAAAAATTAATTGTTATCCTTAGATTCAACAAAAAATTTTAGAGGTTAAAAAGTTGTAGAAATAAGTGATTTTTTATGAGAATGTTCTACATAATGCGATGATCGTCATCACCAATCAATCATCATTACCATTTGGTCCCATATATAGACGGGTTACACACAGTGTTTTAAGAATAAGTATATGTGGGGCAAGCTGCATATTATGTAGAATCGCAAATCCAGAAAGCTTTGATAAAACTATTTCTTTTATCTTTAAATAAATAGCCAAGCCCCTGGATTGAAAAGTGGCTTACAAATTTTCAAGACCCACTCGTGAAGATCAAATCTATTATCTTTTGCTAGGCCACCACCTATTATTCGATCAGGTTTCTAATTTCATTTTCGACAAATGATTGTTAGGCAAGTCAGTTTTTCGTTTTACATCTTAAATGGTAAAATGATTATGTTTCGTCATTATTGATCCACTTAGAGAAACAAATTTAATATACAGCTTATTAATTTAGTTACAACTAATATTTGTAAGATATATCACGAAGTAGGATTTTTTTTAACTGCCTGTGCTTTATTTTTAAATTGGATATGAAATTTTAACACATAAATTACTTGAAAAAATAGTTTTTAGAGAGAAAATTATATAATAATTCCCGTGCTTTGCACGGGATATAAAACTAGTAATATACTATAGGAAAAGCCTTGGGTTAACAAAACCTTCTATCTTAGGTGTAGGTTAAAAAACATACATTATAAACATATTGCCCAATCTATTATCTATTATTGGGTTAACAAAACCCTCTCTCTTAAGTGCGGGTTAAAAAATCCTACATTATAAACATATGACCCAATTTAAAACAACTAAATTTTCTAATTATCTAATAAAAAATTCAAACCTTTTTTTAGAAGAAGCCCCTGTGCCTTGCACGGGATATGGGGGCTAGTAATAAATAATAGATTGGGTCTGAAAGGTCCATGTATTTTGTTTGTCGAATTTTGTGTCAAAAGTAAACTCATGATAGTCTTTGTAAATCTGAGTTAGAGTCTAAAGAGTCTTGGTTCATAGAGAAAAATTCTACAAAGGCTCCGAAGAACTTGACTCACTACCGGAAAACATCCTAGGATGGTAAGAGACTTAGAAAACTAAGTACCATAGGTGGTTAGATCATTAAGAGTGTTTCCCACACTTTTTAATTGTTTTTAAAATGTTTTAAAGGATAGTTCAGAAATCTGGACAGTTTGGTTTCGAAACCAAAAAGGTTGGTTTCGAAACCAACTAAGTTGATGGTTGTTTTAGAACAGGGATATGTTAGTTTCGAAATCAACCTTGTCTGATTTCGAAACCAAGCTTTATCTGATGACAGATAAAGTTTGGTTTCGAAACCAAACTTGTTGGTTTCGAAACCAAACCTTATCTATCTTCAGATGAAGTTTGGTTTCGAAAATAAACAAGTTTGGTTTCGAAACCAAAACTCATTTTTCAATAGATGAAGTTTGGTTTTGAAACCAAAACTCATTGGTCAACAGATGAAATTTGGTTTTGAAACCAACAAGATTGGTTTCGAAACTATAGAAAAAAACCATCACAGAACTGTCTTGGTTTCGAAACAAAAGAAGTCGGTTTCGAAACCACCTGTTGGTTTCGAAACTGACCTGCTTGGTTTCGAAACCATCGCCCAGATTCAGGAATATCGTGAGCTATAAAGTAACCTTTTTGAACATTATTGCTCATCTCCCTCTAAGCCTTGTTTTAGGAGAATAATTGAGCGTGGGAAACATTTCTGAGTGGAATGAGAGGTTCAATGGAATGATCTCTCATCTTCAATAATGGTGTCTACCATTAGACCTAGAACTAATTATGTAATCTAGGTTGTGGCTGGATATTTCAGTTATAAATAGGGATTGAACCATCAATGTTTATTCAACTATTCACCCTATTTATCAACAAGTTCTTGAAGAGTTTCAACTCTAATTCTTTAGCTTCCAAGCTTGTTGTACATGCTTTAATCCTTCCCATTTTAACTCAAAACCTGAGTTTTACTGCCGGTGGATTTCCGGTGGTTGAGCTTGAAGTATCAAGCTTGTGGTGATATACTCGAGGAGTCGAGTAAGTGGTTCAAGGTGCGGGACTTGTGGAGTTCAAGTTAGAGACGCATCAACATCTACTAAGAGGCAAATTTGTGGAAGAACTGTACACCCTAGCTGTTAGAGCGTAAAGGGAGTCGTAATTCGTGTCCATCGAGTGGTAAATCGGGTTGTAAGTTTTCAATAACTCTTAGTGAATTCTTGATGAACTAGGTCCCGGGGTTTCTCCCAGTTTGGGTTTTCCTCGTTAACAAATTCTCTTGTGCATATTTCCATACTTGTTATGAGATTGAAATATTCGATTCTTGTTCTTAATTCCGCATATTAAGAATCGAATAAGTCAATACTCTTGTTAGAGATTTTTGTTTTACTCTTATCACCTTAGTAATTTTTAATTAGGTGATAGTATGATCCTTAACCATAGTCACATTGACGTACGGTTAAATTCATTAACCATAGGGCATTTAGACTTTCAATTGGTATCAGAGCGGGTTCACTTGTTGGGTTTAACAACCTAAGTGTGATCCCTATTTGTGTCTAAATGGATTCACAAAGAGAGGGTAGTGCTGTAAATAGACCACCATTGTTCAATGGTAGCAACTATCCTTATTGGAAAGCTAGAATAAGGGCTTTCCTCAAGTCCCTAGACCAAAGAGTTTGGAGAACTGTAGAAGTAGCTTGGTCTTCTCCTACCATGATGACTGGTACCGGAGACAATTCTAGAGAAGTTCCTAAACCAGAAGACCAATGGACTCCTGATGAGACTGAGACTGCTACAAGAAATAGCAAAGCTCTCAATGCCATCTATGCTGCTATAACGGCTGACGAATTTCGTCGCATATCTAATTGTGAGGTAGCAAAGGAGGCATGTGATATTTTAATGGTAACCCATGAAGGTACTATGACTGTTGGAATAGCAAAACTCCAAATGTTGACCACCCAATTTGAAACTATTAGAATAGATGACAATGAAACCTTTGATGATTTCTATGCTAAATTGAATGACATTGTCAATAACTCTTTTGCATTGGGTGAAATTATTTCTAATTCCAAAGTAGTTCGTATGGTTTTGAGATCTCTTCCCGAGAGATTTCAAGCCAAAGTTACAGCTATTGAGGAAAGTAAAGATATTGATGATATTCTCCCTGAAGAACTTGCAGGGAATTTGAGAACTTTTGAGGCTGGTTTCAAATCTTCAAGGAATTCAAAGAACATTGCTTTTACAGCCTCAAGAAGTTCCAAGGAAGAAAAAGGCTTATCAAGTGATGAAGAAATTGCTCTTCTCACAAGACAATTCAAAAGTTTCTTAAAGAATAAGAAGGAGAAGTTCCAAAAACCAAGACTTGGTTCATCTTCCAAAATAAAGCCACATGACAAATTCAAGAACTTTGAAAAAAAGTTTGAGAAGAAGAACTCCATCGAAGTTCAATGTTTCAAATGTCATGGATTTGGACACATGGCCAGTGAATGTCTAAACAAAGCTCCGGTCAAAGCCAAGAAAGCAATGAAAGTCACACTTGATGACTCCGATTCATTTGAAATATCACCTATCTCTAGGTGTATGAGGAAGGGGGATCAATATCTACCTATTTTTGTTTCTTTTATAACTAAATTCACAATGAGATAATATTAAGACAACCAAGTATTGACTTATTCGATTCTCAAATGCAGAATTGACCGAGAATCGAATATTTCAATCTTGCACAAAAATCATTCACAAAGATATAAATGACACGAATGATTTTATTGACAGGGAAAATCCAAACGGAAAAAACCCCGGGACTTAGTCCAGAATTTACCACTAAGAGTTAATAGAAATCTTACAACCGTTCACATCGAACACACGAATCCCCTCGTGCAAAACTCGACCGGTCTTTCTTCACGACTCGAATCCACGAACCGTCTCTTCAATGGTGAGTGAGTGTGCCTCCAACTTAGAATCCTCCAAGTCTCACACTTGTGCCTGAATCTATAGGTTTCACTTGAACCCAATCAAGTTTTCAGTTCGCCGGAGCTCCACCGGCGACCTCAACGGAACTTCACCGGTGACAGTAAGAGTTGATGAACTATTTTGGGTTTCAGGCCCTACTAGATCTTCATGCTAGATGGAGGTTCTAAGTCTTTCTGGCTAAGATGAAGAACTAGAGAGAGAGTTAGCAGAGTACCAACTCTCAAGAAAGAAGGAATCTACTCCACACAAAGGTTTAGAAAAGACAACAATGGAGAAGATGACAAAAAGCTGATTTCTAGTACATTCCTTATTCTCTTGAAGCTAACAAATAAAAGCTCACTTCTTCCTTAATTTTTGAGCTCTATCTCACATGGTTAGCATATCTTTCTATATATAGTGAGAAGACAAAGCATGTGAGCTTTTAGCACAAAAGGACCAAAAGAACAACATGCCCTAGGTCTAAAATTCGCGCAACATACAAAACCCAGAAGGGTGTATCGATACACTCCTTGTCTGTATCGATACTGAGCTCTTAGGAGAGGTCGGTATCGATACTTACCAAGGTCTGTATCGATACTGGTTAGACATGCGAGGTCAGTATCGATATTGACCAAGGGCGGTATCGTTACTGACCTCACCTGTCAAACAAGTGAGTCCAGTCTCGATACACACTGAGAAACCTACGCAAAAAACTTTTTGGAAAGTATTTTAAGCGATATAAAAGATTCCTAGCTACATGCAATGAGTCCTAAAGTATTTCTAACCACCTATGATTGTTGGTAGGTCACTTACCCTTACAGAAAGAGTTCCGGTGGCGAGAATGAGTCTGATGATGTGATATTTCCTCAGTTCTTGATGAAGAGTGAGTTTTGCATGGAGGATACACCTGACTACTGACTCAAGTAGAACTACAAATTGATAGTGTTGTTCTATCATGAACATTGACAAACCCAAGGGACCTTTTAATCTCCCCCTTCGTCAATTTCATGACAAAAACCCCATACATAAGAAGTTTCGAGATTGTTACAACACGACTGTTTTTACAAGGGACTCAACAAAGATGTGAACCCTCCCCAAAAAAAACAAAAAACACTCAAACACAACAAACATGAGAGTTTCTGCAAAATCACACACGAATCATCAAGGTATCACAATATATATTCAATTGAGTCATACACACTTGAGTTTTGTGAAGAAACTCCCTCTATCCTGGGCAACTCCCCCATAGTGACTTTTCCCCCTTTTTGAAATGAAATAGACAAAGGAGGAAGGGAGAGTCGGGATAACCCAACATAGGAGTACCACAAAGCCCCAAGAAACAACAAACATTCCGTAAGCAAACACTTTTGAGGCAAAGATAGATAAAATGCCATGAAATGAACCAATGCTATTTAAGTTAGAACGAGCAATTCAAGATCAAACAGTATTAGAAGTTTGAAATTACGGCATGAGTATCTGTAACTAAGAGCGAAAACACTAACTAGAACAGCAAACATCAAGAAATGAAATGTTTAGTGAGTGACCTAGACTAAGCATCTTCATCCATCTCTTCTTCTTGCTCACCCTCATCCTCAGTTGCTGCATTCTCATCATCATCACCATCATCATCAGAAGGAGCAAAGGACCCGCTGGGAGGATCAATAAGAGGTAGACCATGTGCAGTGGCATAATGATTGTGGATGGGCACCATTTGTCCTAGCATTCGGTGAGTGTCAACTAAGCACCGCTGAGTATTTAAGTTGGCATCTTTCAGCTGAAGAAGCATGTCCATGACTTGTTGCTCCCAAGCACGGCGAGCAGCTTCAGGGTCAGTGACAGGAGCAATGGGAGGTGACAGGGCACGACCACGAGCACGAGCACGGAGATGGGAAGCATTTTTGCTGATGGTGGTCTCATCTAAAGGATGTTTTGCCTCCTGAACGGGCTCAGAGCTAGGTATGGAAACATCATTGTGATCCAATATTCGACTAATTATCTTTGGAAAAATAAGAGACTGGGACAACTTGGATTGGACAAGATGAATCATTTGTCTAACGATGAACATCCCAAAGTCAAACTTGGAGTGTTTGATCATGTGATACATGAATTCACCCATGAGATGGGTGATGTAGCTCTTGTTCCCACCAGTGGGATACAGGTTATAGGCAATGATTATGGCAAAGAGACGATATCGTGAGTAGGCATGCCGGAGTAAAAACTTATTGGCTGGAGTCCAGGGAAGGATATCACTTGACAGTGCTAATGAGATGTCATGGGGAGAGGGAACGATTGGTTCCTCTCGATCCTTGGGTGGTGGAAAAACAATAGGCTCAACGATGGCACGCATACCACAGATGATATAGAGAACATCTAGGTTGACGGTTATGAATTTGCCCAACATATAGGTTTTGAAAGAAAAATTCCCGACATCAATATCATGTATGTTGGCATAGAACAACCGAACAAGCCTTGGATAGGCAGTTCCTGCACCCTCTAGAAGGTTAAAACAGTGACATATGTGCATAATATCACGAATCTCATCAAAACCAAATCGATTGTAGCGAACTTTGCGCTTGACAATGAGGGAGCGTTTTGAGAAGGATTTATTGAAGGATTTCAAACAAGTTTCAGAGTAAAACTTCTCCCCAGTCACTGGACAGGTGACTGGCGACCATTGTCGAGACACACCCTTTCCTTTAGGAGTGGTGGATTTGGAAGGGTTGGTAGGTGCTTTTCTCTTTTGTCCACCATCCATTTGAAAGATATTTAAACAAAACAAGCAGAGATGCAAGATAATCACTAAGAATAGTCCTACAAACACCTACAAAAACTCTACCCTTTGCAAAGGAATAATGATTTGAAGATCAAAGCATAACCACAAGATGAAAGAGAAGAGTTCTAGGGCACAAGCAAGATTTCTAGAGCATTGAAACGAAACTAGCAAGTGAGAATCAAGAAGGAACAGAGATCTTACCCTAGAACGCTTAGCCAAGAGAAGAATCGAGAGGAATCGCCGAACGAAACGCCCAAACGAGGAAGAAGATCAAGAACCTGGAGCCCTCCTTGAAGAAACACCCTCACTCTCTCTCTCAAAACCCTATCTAAGAAGTGAAAAAAGAAAAAAGAATCAATAACCCTCTTAAAAGGGGTTAAATATGCGCAAAAATTGAGGCGCAAAACACGAACTGCCCAAGGGGTATCGATACATCGCGGAGGAGTATCGATACTGCCGACTACAGAAGAGTGCTGTATCGATACAGAGTACGACCTATATCGATACTGCCTGAGAAAAACAATGGTACTGGACAGGCGACTCGGGTATCGATACTGTCCCTTATGGGTATCGATACCAGCAAGAAAAACGGGTTGAATTTCTTCTAAAACCACAAACATGCTTTCCCTTTTAGTCATATCACTTAAAGAGTTTTCAGAATCAATTTCGAAAAAGCGATAGACAAGAAAATCAAAATATGTGATACACTTAGTTGCATTTGAAGCAATTTTATCACAACACCAATATGTGCACACAACCTGATCCCTTCAGCTGACTCCCAATCACAAAGATGAGAAAGGAACACAAGATCACAATAGTCTCAAGAGCGACTGGTTTTTCAAAGACTATCTAGGTATAACCCGAGAGAACACAAGTTCAATTGTACACGCTAATCATCAAGACCATGGGGTGAGTTTGTGCACATGAGCTGACGTCACAAAATGAGGAGAGATCCTTGAGAGCTGATTAACATTAAGATTCTATTCTCTCTTAGCCATTTCAAACCACACTAGTGTAGAAGACGAATCACAAGCCAAAACTAAGTAGTTCAAGACCAACATGATAGGGCTCTACCAAAGAGGTGTATTTTAGAATACAAACNCGATTTGATGGGGCAGGCCTCTTGAGAATCCTTTTCTGAGAAGAAAAGTGGTTAATCTATCATACCAGGCTCTTGGAGCTTGTTTCAAACCATACAGGGCTTTCTTCAAGCGGTAGAAATGATTAGGATTGATGGGATCTTCAAATCCTTTAGGTTGCTCCACATAAACTTCTTCTTGAAGGATGCAAGTGAGAATCAAGAAGGAACATAGATCTTACCCTAGAACGCTTAGCCAAGAGAAGAATCGAGAGGAATCGCCGAACGAAACGCCCAAACGAGGAAGAAGATCAAGAACCTGGAGCCCTCCTTGAAGAAACACCCTCACTCTCTCTCTCAAAACCCTATCTAAGAAGTGAAAAAAGAAAAAAGAATCAATAACCCTCTTAAAAGGGGTTAAATATGCGCAAAAATTGAGGCGCAAAACACGAACTGCCCAAGGGGTATCGATACATCGCGGAGGAGTATCGATACTGCCGACTACAGAAGAGTGCTGTATCGATACAGAGTACGACCTATATCGATACTGCCTGAGAAAAACAATGGTACTGGACAGGCGACTCGGGTATCGATACTGTCCCTTATGGGTATCGATACCAGCAAGAAAAACGGGTTGAATTTCTTCTAAAACCACAAACATGCTTTCCCTTTTAGTCATATCACTTAAAGAGTTTTCAGAATCAATTTCGAAAAAGCGATAGACAAGAAAATCAAAATATGTGATACACTTAGTTGCATTTGAAGCAATTTTATCACAACACCAATATGTGCACACAACCTGATCCCTTCAGCTGACTCCCAATCACAAAGATGAGAAAGGAACACAAGATCACAATAGTCTCAAGAGCGACTGGTTTTTCAAAGACTATCTAGGTATAACCCGAGAGAACACAAGTTCAATTGTACACGCTAATCATCAAGACCATGGGGTGAGTTTGTGCACATGAGCTGACGTCACAAAATGAGGAGAGATCCTTGAGAGCTGATTAACATTAAGATTCTATTCTCTCTTAGCCATTTCAAACCACACTAGTGTAGAAGACGAATCACAAGCCAAAACTAAGTAGTTCAAGACCAACATGATAGGGCTCTACCAAAGAGGTGTATTTTAGAATACAAACAGCCCAAGAGCATGTATCATGATTCATCGTGACTACCTGAGAGTTCATTACAGATTAGTTATTGATTTCTCTCAAGGCACCGAGACTTACTATGTGGTCACACTACCATCTCTCTTACCACCAAACTCAAAATCTTTTACGAGAGTTTACTCTTTAGGTGGCTCCACCAAGCTCAAAATATTTTACGAGAGCTTACTCTTTAGGTGGTACACCGAGTTCAACAACTTTTACAAGAACTCACTCTTGAGGTGTATTACGGAGACACATCATAACCGAGAATCCCATGTGCTAGGATAGTTCGTCTACAAGACTAGTTTGATTCAAGATAGATTGAGAGAAGTTATGAACTCACAGACAAGGATCAAGCCACACACATTCAGTCAAAGTATGAACCACACTCAAAAACATAGAACTGAATACAGCGTGAGACAAGAAACTTAAGTTCTCAAAGATTATAGTGCGGAGATATTCAACAAAGAGCAGAAACAAATGTTTTTCAGGGATGAGTGATCCAAACCATCCTTAGTGACCGGAGGCGAGCTAACAAGATCACAGCGGTGTCACTCAGGTCAGGATTCAACCGAGACAACATAAGCTTAATGAAACCCACGAAGGCAATCACCGAGAAAAATACCCACAAACTTCAAGAAAAAATTTGAGAACATAAATAATCCCTGAGGACCCTCTAGACCGCAAAAACAATGACACAAACAATCTAGGAAACAAACACACTCTACTACCAAGAAAGAGACAAAGACCATTAAGAAAGGAGGTAAAAGTGTGGTTGATGGTGTGCTCACGTCATGGAGACAACACCGATAGCCCTTCTGAGTTTTTCAAAGGTTATGGAGTCTAGAGGTTTGGTGAGGATATCGGCAAGCTGCTTCTCGGTTGGGACATGCTCAAAATAAATTACCTTTTCTTCAACAAGATCACGGATAAAGTGGTGCCTAATGTCGATGTGCTTAGTTCTTGAGTGTTGAACAGGATTTTTAGTAATGTCAATAGCACTAATGTTATCACAGTAAACAATCATAGTAGCATATTCAAAACCATAGCCACTAAGCATTTGTTTCATCCAAAGTAATTGAGTGCAGCATGAACCTGCGGCGATGAATTCGGCCTCAGCCGTAGAGAGGGATTGGGAGTTCTGCTTCTTGCTCTGCCATGCCACAAGGTTGAGTCCAAGGTAGTAACATCCTCCCGAAGTATTCTTCCTATCATCCACATTCCCGGCCCAATCCGCATTGGAGTAGGCACATATTTCAGAATTGGTGTCCTTGGTATACCACAACCCATATCCAAGAGTTCCCTTGACATATCGAATGATAAGTTTTACAGCTTTCAAGTGAGACTCTTTTGGATTAGCTTGATAGCGAGCACAAGCTCCCACACTGAACGATATATCCAGTCTACTTGCAGTGAGATAAAGTAGACTCCCTATTATGCTTCGGTATGTCTTTTGATCGACCCCCTTTCCTGATTCATCTTTTGACAATTTCTTGGTGGTGCTCATTGGTGTTCGGGAGACCTTAGCAGATTCCAACCCGAACTTCTTTACCAGGTTCTTAGCATACTTGTTTTGTGATACAAACATCCCATCATGAGTTTGCTTAACTTGCAGCCCAAGAAAGAAGGTAAGTTCTCCCACCACACTCATCTCAAATTCTTTGCTCATAAGTTCTACAAATGAATCAGCTTCCTTAGGGGTGGTTGAACCGAAGACAATGTCATCCACATATATTTGTGCCATGAACACATCCTTATCTGCCCATCGTATGAACAATGTTTTGTCGGCTCCACCTATTGAGAAGCCTTTCTTAAGTAGAAAGGAGGTGAGTCGATCATACTATGCCCTTGGAGCCTGCTTCAATCCATACAGTGCCTTTTTTGAGGCGATACACATGATCCGGATGGTGTGGATCTTCAAATCCCTTAGGTTGCTCTACATAGACTTCTTCTTGAAGGATTCCATTGAGAAATGCAGTCTTGACATCCATTTGGTATAGTTTCATTTTCATGTAGCACGTAAATTCCATCATGAGTCTTATGGATTCCAATCGAGCAACTGGAGCAAAGGTTTCGTCGAAATCAACACCTTCAATTTGATTGTACCCTTGTGCCACTAATCTGGCCTTGTTTCGAATCACGGTACCATATTCGTCAGACTTATTCTTAAATATCCATTTGGTCCCTATGACATTGATGTTCTTTCGTCTAGGTACAAGAAACCAAACATCTTGACGCGAGAATTGGTTGAGTTCTTCTTGCATAGCTTCGATCCAGTTCTCATCCTGAAACGCATCGAAGACATTTGTTGGTTCAAAGTCAGCGAGATAACACACATAATTTACAATATTTTCAACTTGACTTCTCGTCCTGACTCTAGTGGTTCCGTCCCCAATGATGTTCTCCTCGGTATGACTCCTTGCCCACTTGGGACGCTGAGAATCGGAGACATCTTGCTGGCTTTCTGTGCCAACTTCACAAGATTTCTCACCTGTGACATCACAGTGAGTGTCTCCTTGGGATTCATTGGGAGTTGGTACAGTATCTACTTGGACTTTAGAAGTCTTCACTTCTTCCAACCTGTTCGGAGGTAACTCTGCATCCTCAGACTCTTCAAATCTTGAGCCCATGTCATCGATCACAACATTGATGGACTCCATCATTGATTCTGTTCTCTTGTTGTAGACACGATATGCTCTACTGTTCACAGCATATCCCAAGAAGATGCCTTCATCACTTTTTACATCAAATTTCCCGAGATGTTCACGGTCTCTCAAGATATAGCACGTACTACCAAAGGTCCTAAGGTAGTTCAGATTAGGCTTCTTCCCGAACCACAACTCGTACGGAGTATTTAATGTTTTGGTCCTCAAGTAGACCCGATTGACAAGATAGCATGCGGTTGATACTGCTTCTCCCTAAAACCTTTGAGCAAGACCTTTGCTATGAAGAAGTACTCTTGCCATCTCTTGAATTACCCGGTTCTTCCTTTCAGCGACTCCATTCTGTTGAGGAGTAATTGGAGCTGATAATTCATGTTTGATTCCATATTCACCACAATAGCCTTCAACTTTAGTGTAATGGAATTCGGTTCCTCGATCACTTCTAATTCTCTTGATCTTTCTTTCTTGTTCATTTTGAATTCTCTGCGCAATGACAAAAAACTCATCAAAGGTATCAGATTTTTCACGGAGGAAAGCCACCCAAGTGAACCAAGAGAAATTGTCAACCATAACCAAAATAAAGCTAGTACCTCATATGGTTTGAGTTCTCATCGGACCTATGATGTCCATATGAATGATTTGAAGAGGTTCTGTTGTGAGAATATCTTTAGAGGCTTTATGAGAGCTTTGTGTTTGCTTCCCCATCAAACACGCTCCACACTTGCCATTAACCTCTTTGAATAGCATTGGAACACCTCTCGCAGCTTCTTTGTTGGTTAACTTAGCAAGATCCTTAAAGTTAACATGCCCTATCCTTTGGTGCCATAGAAGTGTGGTGTTCAACTTGGTTAGATTACACAACAATTTCGTTGATGTATCAACCATGTAACAATTACTGGAAGTTCTCTTCCCATATATGCTTTCTAACCCGCCACTCGGATCTTTAATTATGCACCCTTGTGAATTAAAGGTTACCGAATAGTTAGAGTCACAGATTTGACTAATGCTTAAGAGATTAGCATGCATACCTTCGACGTATAGGACATCATGAATTTCTGGGATTCCAGGAAGCTTGATTGTTCCTTTCCCCGTCACCCTTGCTGTGCTTCCATCTCCAAAAGTGACATTCCCACCGGAGAATTTCTCAAGGTGTGAGAGGCAACCTTTGTCTCCAGTCATGTGTCGGCTACAACCACTATCTAGAAACCAATCCGTTGTGGTCGCTTTGTATGCCATGAGTGCAACCAAAGCCTTGATTTCAACATTCTTCTTCACCCAAACCCATTTTTCCTTCTTCTTTGGAGTTGTATCAGTTGGCTTAGGAGTGAATCCTTGTTGGCTCTTCTTCTCCACATAAGTTCTCTTACCATATATGTTATTTCCAAAGTTGGGGTTTGTCAATCTTCCAATCTCTCCAGTCAGGGCTCTTGCCTTTTGTTGAAGTTGCTTGAACATTTTTAGCATTTTCCTTTCTCTATGGGAGTGATGGAGGTCATCCAAATAAAACTTACAGGTATTTTGCAAGTGACCTCGATATCCACAGTATGAGCATGTGTGGACGATTTGTGATGATCTCCTAGTGACTCTTGTCCCTGCTTGGGATTTGGTGACCTATTTTGAGGATTGTTGTTTATCTACAGGTATTGTGACTTGTTCATTGGCATGTGTACCAGCACCCGTTTGTGAGGAAGGGAACGTCTTCGCCTTCACGAAGGTTGTTGATGTTGAGGTACTAGCACCTTTGCAGTTGTCAAACCCAAGCCCCTTTTTGTCCCCCGAGTTCTTTACCCCATTCATCATTGACATTAGATTGTTCGACCCATGGTTGAATTTCATCAACATCTCTTTCGACTTGCACAGCTCTTCCTTAACCATCTTCATCTCATTGAGAAGAGATGTAACTCTTTCATTTGCCATCCCAAGTTCATTCTTGAGAATTTCGATTTCTTTCTCTTTTCCTTTGAGAATTACAGTGTCTTCTAAGGTCTTCTTGGGATTCTCATTCATTTGAAGGATCAAGTCCTTCTTTTCCACTTCAAAGGATGTGACCTTCATTTGAAGTGCCTTGTTCTTCCTTGTGAGATTCTTGCTATTCTCCAAAATTCTAGAGAACAGTTGTTCTTCTTGGAAATCTTCTTTGCTCATATCATCCCCACTAGACGAATGATTGGATATGTCTTCTTCATCATCACCTTGTTCTTGTGGAGATAGTAGAGAGGTGGTGAAGGTAACAAAATTTTGTTTCATCTCTCCTTCACATTCTTGGGAGGATTCAGATTCCGACGAAGATTCATCGAAAGTAACATTCATTGCTTTCTTCCCTTTTAAGTGGTTTGAGCTTCCTTTGTTTGCACAAGAGCTAGCCATATGACCAAATCTACGACATTTGTAGCATTGAATCTTATCACTCTTCTTTTTCTCAAATTTCTTATCAAATGACTTGAAATTCTCATGTGGTTTGGATTTAGAAGAGGAATGATTGTACTTGTCAAACTTCTGAAATCCTCCTTTCTTCTTCAAGTACTTCTTAAACTACCTGGAAAGAAGAGTAATTTCATCGTCACTGGAGTTGTCAGAGGTTAGATCACCCTTGCTAGTTGCTTGCTTGGAAGCCTTGAAGGCAATGTTCTTTGGCTTCTTCGACGATCTAAATTTTGATTCAAATGTCCTAAGATTACCTGCAAGTTCCTCAGGAAAAAGAGTATCAATATCTTTGCTCTCCTCGATAGCTGTAACTTTAGCCTCGAATCTTTCGGGGAGAGATCTCAGCACTTTACGGACTATCTTGGAGTTTGAAATAGTCTCTCCTAGGGCAAAAGAGTTATTCACTATTTCACCGAGTTTCCCATAAAACTCGTTGAAGGTTTCATGTTCTTCCATACGAAGATTTTCAAATTGAGATGTGAGCATTTGCAATTTGGCAATCTTGACAGTCTGGGTACCCTCATGAGTGATTTCTAATTTTTTCAATGCCTCCTTTGCAGTGAGGCAATTTGAGATACTTCGATACTCGTCTGCCGTTACAGCATTGAATATGGCATTGAGGCCTTTGTTGTTAAAAGTGGCCTTATCGATTTCATCTTGAGTCCAGAGATAAATGGATTTAGGTTTGGTTATGGCCACACCGTCCACTGTGGCGGTTATGGTTGGAGGGGACCAACCACTTTCTGCTGCCCTCCAAACTCTTTCATCAATTGAGCTTAGAAAGGCTCTCATGCGTGCTTTCCAATACGCATAGTTACTACCGTTGAATAATGGAGGTCTGTTCACGGAGCTTCCTTCCATAAACTACTACAAGGATCTCACCAGGATGTTAAGCCTTATAAGGGGAACCTTGCTCTGATACCAATTGAAATATCACCTATCTCTAGGTGTATGAGGAAGGGGGATCAATATCTACCTATTTTTGTTTCTTTTATAACTAAATTCACAATGAGATAATATTGAGACAACCAAGTATTTACTTATTCGATTCTCAAATGCGGAATTGACCGAGAATCGAATATTTCAATCTTGCACAAAAATCATTCACAAAGATATAAATGACACGAATGATTTTGTTGACGGGGAAAATCCAAACGGAAAAAACCCCGGGACCTAGTCCAGAATTTACCACTAAGAGTTAATAGAAATCTTACAACCGTTCACATCGAACACACGAATCCCCTCGTGCAAAACTCGACCGGTCTTTCTTCACGACTCGAATCCACGAACCGCCTCTTCAATGGTGGTTGTGCTTGAATCTACAGGTTTCACTTGAACCCAATCAAGTTTTCAGTTCGCCGGAGCTCCACCGGTGACCTCACCGGAACTTCACCGGTGAGAGTAAGAGTTGATGAACTGTTTTGGGTTTCAGGCCCTACTAGATCTTCATGCTAGATGGAGGTTCTAAGTCTTTCTGGCTAAGATGAAGAACTAGAGAGAGTTAGCAGAGTACCAACTCTCAAGAAAGAAGGAATCTACTCCACACAAAGGTTTAGAAAAGACAACAATGGAGAAGATGACAAAAAGCTGATTTCTAGTACATTCCTTATTCTCTTGAAGCTAACAAATAAAAGCTCTCTTCTTCCTTAATTTTTGAGCTCTATCTCACATGGTTAGCATATCTTTCTATATATAGTGAGAAGACAAAGCATGTGAGCTTTTAGCACAAAAGGACCAAAAGAACAACATGCCCTAGGTCCAAAATTTGCGCAACATACAAAACCCAGAATGGTGTATTGATACACTCCTTGTCTGTATCGATACTAAGCTCTCAGGAGAGGACAATATCGATACTTACCAAGGTCTGACCAAGGGCGGTATCGATACTGACCTCACCTGTCAAACAGGTGAGTCCAGTATCGATACACCCCTTAAGGGGTATTGATGCACACTGGGAAACCTGCGCAAAAAACTTTTTGCAAAGTATTTTAAGCGATATAAAAGTTTCCTAGCTACATGCAATGACTCCTAAAGTATTTCTAACCACCTATGACTGTTGGTAGGTCACTTACCCTAACACAGAGAGTTCCGGTGGCGAGAATGAGTCCGATGATGTGTTATTTCCTCCGTTCTTGATGAAGAGTGAGTTTTGCATGGAGGATACGCCTGACTACTGCTGGTGGAGGCGGATTGGTGGTACCCCCTCAATTTCCCTCTCTAGCCTCTCTCTGGTCTCTTCTAGATCTAAAAACAAAAAAGTTCAGTCCTCTATCCCCTTCTCTTTCTCTCTCCCATCTTTTATATCTAATCTATGGTGACGGTGAAGGTGGTGGAGTGGGGTGGTGGTGGTGACGGTGGGAAGATGATGGTGATGGTGTGGGAGGTGGGGTAGTGTTGATGATGGTGGTGATGGTGGAAGTGGGGTGGTCGAGATATTTTGAAAGCAAAACTATAAAAAAAAANATTGAGGTACTAGCACCTTTGCAGTTGTCAAACCCAAGCCCCTTTTTGTCCCCCGAGTTCTTTACCCCATTCATCATTGACATTAGATTGTCACGACCCATGGTTGAATTTCATCAACATCTCTTTCGACTTGCACAGCTCTTCCTTAACCATCTTCATCTCATTGAGAAGAGATGTAACTCTTTCATTTGCCATCCCAAGTTCATTCTTGAGAATTTCGATTTCTTTCTCTTTTCCTTTGAGAATTACAGTGTCTTCTAAGGTCTTCTTGGGATTCTCATTCATTTGAAGGATCAAGTCCTTCTTTTCCACTTCAAAGGATGTGACCTTCATTTGAAGTGCCTTGTTCTTCCTTGTGAGATTCTTGCTATTCTCCAAAATTCTAGAGAACAGTAGTTCTTCTTGGAAATCTTCTTTGCTCATATCATCCCCACTAGACGAATGATTGGATATGTCTTCTTCATCATCACCTTGTTCTTGTGGAGATAGTAGAGAGGTGGTGAAGGTAACAAAATTTTGTTTCATCTCTCCTTCACATTCTTGGGAGGATTCAGATTCCGACGAAGATTCATCGAAAGTAACATTCATTGCTTTCTTCCCTTTTAAGTGGTTTGAGCTTCCTTTGTTTGCACAAGAGCTAGCCATATGACCAAATCTACGACATTTGTAGCATTGAATCTTATCACTCTTCTTTTTCTCAAATTTCTTATCAAATGACTTGAAATTCTCATGTGGTTTGGATTTAGAAGAGGAATGATTGTACTTGTCAAACTTCTGAAATCCTCCTTTCTTCTTCAAGTACTTCTTAAACTACCTGGAAAGAAGAGTAATTTCATCGTCACTGGAGTTGTCAGAGGTTAGATCACCCTTGCTAGTTGCTTGCTTGGAAGCCTTGAAGGCAATGTTCTTTGGCTTCTTCGACGATCTAAATTTTGATTCAAATGTCCTAAGATTACCTGCAAGTTCCTCAGGAAAAAGAGTATCAATATCTTTGCTCTCCTCGATAGCAGTAACTTTAGCCTCGAATCTTTCGGGGAGAGATCTCAGCACTTTACGGACTATCTTGGAGTTTGAAATAGTCTCTCCTAGGGCAAAAGAGTTATTCACTATTTCACCGAGTTTCCCATAAAACTCGTTGAAGGTTTCATGTTCTTCCATACGAAGATTTTCAAATTGAGATGTGAGCATTTGCAATTTGGCAATCTTGACAGTCTGGGTACCCTCATGAGTGATTTCTAATTTTTTCAATGCCTCCTTTGCAGTGAGGCAATTTGAGATACTTCGATACTCGTCTGCCGTTACAGCATTGAATATGGCATTGAGGCCTTTGTTGTTAAAAGTGGCCTTATCGATTTCATCTTGAGTCCAGAGATAAATGGATTTAGGTTTGGTTATGGCCACACCGTCCACTGTGGCGGTTATGGTTGGAGGGGACCAACCACTTTCTGCTGCCCTCCAAACTCTTTCATCAATTGAGCTTAGAAAGGCTCTCATGCGTGCTTTCCAATACGCATAGTTACTACCGTTGAATAATGGAGGTCTGTTCACGGAGCTTCCTTCCATAAACTACTACAAGGATCTCACCAGGATGTTAAGCCTTATAAGGGGAACCTTGCTCTGATACCAATTGAAATATCACCTATCTCTAGGTGTATGAGG
>MVGT01002317.1:308112-327486 GCA_002174775.1 Macleaya cordata | reverse complement strand
CATCTCAAATTGATTCTACGTCAGAAACAGATGTGGATAAGGAAGAGGTTCCTACCGAAGAACCTCGGCAACAACAGGTACAATCCTTGGTGGACGGAAGGGATAAAAGAACCATTAAGGCACCGGTTAGATATGGCTATGAGGACAGTATAGCTTATGCATTGATGGCTTATGGAGATGAGCCAACCACTTTTCAGGAAGCATTGAAGGATGTGAACTATGATCAGTGGAAAGCAGCGATGGGTGAGGAGATGAATTCTCTTTACAAGAATCAGACTTGGGATCTTGTGAAGTTGCCTAAGGGAAGCAATGCAATTGGATGTAAATGGGTGTTCACTGTAAAGGATGAAGCTCCAAGTACAACTAGCTTACGGTTTAAGGCGCGATTGATAGCTAAGGGCTATGCACAAAGGGAAGGTGTTGATTACAATGAAATTTACTCTCCGGTTGTAAGACACACTTCAATCCGAGCCTTGTTAGCTATTGTAGCATTTTACGACTTAGAGTTGGAGCAACTCGACGTCAAAACAACGTTCTTACATGGTACTTTGGAGGAGGACATATACATGTCACAGCCTGACAGTTTTGGTGTTGCAGGAAAGGAGGAATATGTGTGCAAGTTAAAAAAGTCATTGTACGGGCTCAAGCAATCGCCTAGGCAATGACATAAGAGGTTTGACATATTTATGATGGGCCAGAAGTTTACACATAGCTTGTATGACAGTTGTGTGTATTTTAAGAAGCTACAAAATGGATCTTTGATTTTCTTACTCTTATACGTTGATGATATGCTCATTGCTGCTAAGAGTATGGTAGAAATTGAGAAGCTGAAGTCTCAATTGAGTATGGAATTTGAGATGAAGGATTTGGGTTCAGCTAAGAAGATTCTTGTCATGGAGATTCTTAGAGACAGAAAGAAGGGCAGGTTGTGTCTCTCACAGAGGAGATACTTGGAGAAGGTTCTTGCTAGGTTTGGAATGCAAGATTCTAAACCGGTAAGTTTACCTTTAGAGGCGCACTTCAATTTATCGGCAAAGATAGCTCCAAACACTAAGGAAGAAAAGGAGTATATGGCTCGTGTTCTGTATGCGAGTGCAGTTGGTAGTTTGATGTATGCTATGGTTTATACTCGACCAGACATTGCACAGGCAGTTTTTCACGCCCCGCTCACACATGTACCAATATTGTCCCTACTTTATCCACCCCCCGGAGTATAGGGTTTTGTTCTTAGGTGAGCCCAGAGAGCTCACCTAAAAGGCCTCGGCACAATGTAAGACGATTCGTAACCTCATAGCCCAGGCTCTGGACACTCTCCTAGGCGATGTGGGACTAATACCTCCTCCCACCACCCCATAAGATGAGCCGTCCTCAGTTCTGATACTATGTCTGTAACGCCCCAATTCGAAACTCAAAATCTCTAAGAAATTGAGTCGCATCTCGAGGCGTTAGGCTTACTACACGAGGTGATTAATGAGTACTAAATACCTAAACAAGGTTTTATGAACCTACATCAGAGTTAAGCTAATCTAATTCGTCAGAACTTTAATCACCTCTAAATATGGTTAGGCCCAACGAAAAATTTGCTAGAGTTCTCCCTGTATTTTTAGGGTCTGAAACCTATCATAAACCTGTGTAAGAGATAATTTATCCATAAATAGCATTTCTATATCAATTTCTTCCATTCATATCATCTCATCATATCCAATCAACCATATTCTCCAATATAGACTACCTAGTCATCCACTAGGCTGAATCCAAACCATAATTCTAAAACGATCTCTTACTTGATAAAATAATACATATATAAAATTTGTTAAGTGATACTAAATATATATAAGTGTGCTTGTTTTACATTATATAGTTCCAAAGAATAACACCTCAAGTATAATAAACCTGAGGTGGATACTCTCCCTATACCTGCCTCCTCAAATTACTTAACATCCAATTATCCACTGTCTCCTCGATTTCCTGAGCAAAAAGCCCAGTGAGAACTTATAATACTAACAGGTAGTCACTAATATGAATTTAAGACAATGCAGGTTTTAAAGAAAACCGAGAAATCATAATACAGTAATGTAAAAGCATTTGGTACCTTTACTACAACATAAACCGATAACCATTCACTTACCCATACAAGTATAGATAAACTAACAACATCTCACCATCATAATATTGCGTAGTGTAATCATCTTAGAGTGAAGAGGCTACGACTAGATGTTTCAGCTCCTAGTCAGTGAGCAAAATCGTGTTCCAACTTAACCGATGTGGAACCCCATCGTTAATTCCTGATTTCCGACCGAGCGACTGATTTATCGGTTTTTGTGAGAAGCACGCTGGCTCATGATTTGGGTTCAGGTGGACCCTTGACCATAATTTGCCGATGTAGCCGTTGTCGCGGTGGTCAGCCGTTTGACTTGTGCAGACATCTTAATGATCATTAAAATAATCCAGGAGTTGTCACGCTCCTCAAGTCTTCGCCTAATCTAGGCAGCATATAACCTCGACATTTCTAGAATCATACACGTACCTATCCAAACAAGGCTTTCCAAAAAGAGAAATAGAATAACCTAGATTTCAATAGTTTTCCTATATCATGAGAGTCCCATTCCTGTCATGAGACAGGAAAACATAATGAAAATACGGAACAAATCATTGTTTTTAGGAAAACTTCAATGATTTGCTCGTGTAGGCATTACAAATCCATTTTCGGATTACCTAAAAATATATATTATAATAGTATAAGTTTTAGTAGTAGAAAATACCTTTTTCCTACAAAAACTAACAACCATGTACATGTTGTGATCTCCCAACTAATATTATTCCGGGGAAAGCCGGTAATATAATCCGGGGAAAGCCGGGTAATCGGGGGAAAGCCCGTAATATAATCCGGGGAAAGCCGGTAATAATCCTAGCCGGGGGAAAGCCCAGCATAACATATATAGTATATATTCCGGGGGAAAGCCCGTACCTAGGGAATCACCAACACATACCCAACAACTGGGAACCTCCATCCCACACATCATCTTAAAACAACTACTTCTCCCAACATATGGAAGGAAGTAAAATATATATCTATATATTATAAGAACCCCAAAATCCGTTTGGTTTTGGAAATATGCCCATCCCTAAAGCTCGATAACGATTAAATCTCAATTCTTTTGAAATTATAGTTTATTTAACTATAAGTAAGAAAAGAATCATCCATATATTTATATATGTATATAACTCATTCATATATATATAATTATTAGAATCTAGTTATTTTAAAAATAACTATTACTGTTTTACATTACTATGTAAAACTATACTTTGGGAAAATCATTTTCACGTCAATAGGACATCACAAATAAATCATGCATGCTTTGCAAAATAATTACATTTGATTTATAAATCTAAACCCTGTCAAAAGCATTGAAAGCACTTTAATGGCTACAAGAAAGTATTTATAAGTTCCTACCTCAAATCCCGCAAGGCTCTCTTTACTGCATTAATTTCCTCCAATTAGTGTACTGGTATTAGTACACACTCCCAACTGTAACAACACATTTAATTCACTTTCAAAACTTAATTCAATTCATACTAATTCCATATAGAATAGTCTAGGGATCTAAATTCTAACCTAAACAGTCAGTACAAGGGTCCAGGTCCTTAACAAATTAAATAAGGGCTTTAGGATTACAACCCAATTTGCTCTAAATATCCTCTTTAATTAATCTAGACCTCTGAATCTACAATCTAACCCAAAATAATAAATTTGGGTCAAAATCAACCTTCCCAATTATCAATTTCATCAATTAAGGGTTTGAAAGGTCTAATCAATCCTTAAACTATTAACAAAATCAACTCTAAGATTGAAAACTAAGATAATTAGTAATATAAAATATCTAATTAAAATTAAATAAAAGCTAGGGTTTCAAATTATACCTCAATCCACAAATTAAATGGTCCCTACGATCTCAATCGGACCATCATCAACATCATCATCTTCTTCTTCCTCTTTCTCTATCTCTCTCCCTCTCTCTCTCTCTCTCTCTCTCACCGTCTCTCTCTGTCTCTCTCACCGTCTTTCTTTCCTTATCCTCTCTCTCTCCTTCCTTTTCTCCTTCCCCCTCTCTCCTTCTCTCTCTCCTTCTCCTTCTCTCTCTCCTCTTCTCTCTCTCTCTTTCTCTCCACTCTCTCCCGTCTCTCTCTTAACTCTCCTGTATGGAGAGTTTTCTCTCTCCCTTATAACTCTAAACAGGGCGGTGGGGGAAAAGGGTTAAAAAAAACAAAACTTTAAAATTAAAAAATAAATAACTATATAGATTATACTAAGGTGTATGCTCATACATACAAATTAAGTGTATACAATAGAAAAATTTATAAACTTACTCTATAATACATCACCCAATACATACCAATACATATATATAGTATATATACACAATTAAATAAAGTTTAATGGTCAAAATCAAAGTCAAAATCGTGGGTACCTTCGGTACCAATCCAAATCGTGTTCCGGGCCAGAATTTGGGATCATTCGGTGTCCGATTTTTGCGCGTGAGTAGTCGAAATTGAATAACTTTTTGAGATCTACCCATTCGTACGGTTCGATTCTTCAAATTATCCTCCGATCAAAAACTCATTTATTTAATTTCAAGTTTAATTATTTAAACACAAAGCTTAATTATTTTAATAATTAATTAGTTTCACGGTCAAATCGTTGGATTAGACTCTAATTGACTCGGAATGACATTGACTGGTCAACTAAATTATTTTGGGTCGTTACACGGTGTTGTTAGTCGGTTTATAGCAAATCCGGAGAAGCAACATTGGCAGGCGGTGAAGTGCATTTTGAGGTACCTACATGGTGCGATTAACGTAGGTGTAGTATACCAGCGAGATGGTAGTCTAGGACCACAGGTTTGTGGCTATGTGGATGCGGACTATGCAGGTGATGTGGATCAATCTAGATCTACTACAGGATATGATTTTACAGTGGCTTGAGGTTCAGTGAGTTGAAGGTCAACATTACAGTCAATTGCTACCCAATCAACAACAGATGCAGAATTGATAGCTGTAACAGAGGCCATGAAGAAAGCCATTTGGCTTAGAGGATTAACTGGAGACTTGGGTATTCAGCAAGAATGCATTCAGGTGCATTGTGATAGTCAAAGTGCAATCGACTTAACAAAGCACGAAGACTTTCACGGGAGGTCGAAGCATATTAATGTTCGTTATCATTTAGTGCGGGATACCATAGAGGGTGGATGATTTTCTTTGCTGAAGATTCACATAAAGGAGAATCCTGCAGATATGCTGACAAAGGTGGTACCATTGATTAAGTTTAAGCGTTGCCTGGACTTGATCAATATTCTATAGGTAGAGGCGCCGTGAGGTGCAAGGTGGTAACGATGATGAACGTGAAGAGAAGAACAGGTACGTGAAGTAGAGAATATCGTCAAAGGTAGAGAATTGTTAGTTTATCGATATTTTAGTAAGATATTAAATAAGAGTCCCACAAGGTTTTGAAAACTTCTTTTCTCTTATTTTAGGGGGAACTACTATTTTTAGGTGGTTTCCTTTTTCATATGTAGTTAGGATTTCATTTTCCTTCTAGGATTGGGATACCTATTGGAGGCTATAAATATGGGAGTAGGGCATTAGCCTAAAGTATTCAGAAAACAACATTGAGAGTGTGAGATCTCTTGAAAGGGTTGTGAGTCTGAAGATAGAGAGAGAGGTGAGAGCAATATTTGTGAGAGCTTTCAACAAGGAGAGTTTGAGAGAATCTTTGTAAGGGTTGAGAGGCTTGAAGTTTGGGTTGCTTGTGAGGTAAATCCTTGTTACTGTTCTTTGTTTTCATTATAGTGGAAAGAGTTCATCGTCGTCCGTAGATGTAGGTAATCTTGCCGAACCATGTAAATCTTGTGCGTTGTGGTGCTTACATTCTCGGTTTGCTTATTTGATTGTTTATCTCTAGTTTGTGGTTAATTTGATCCCTAAATCCTAACATTTAAAAGATCTTTCAACAGTTTTTAGATCGAATTTGGTAGCTTCTAAAAAGATATCATTTCGAGAAACAGAAAACCCTAGCTCCTACTATTTATTGATTTACTTGAATGTGTTTTTGGTCTGATTCCAACATGGTTTGGGGAAAATGTATTAGGTCAAAGTTTCAATTCTATGGCTTTAGCTCATCTCTGCGAAAGACTAAATTTTGTTTAAGTTCTCGGTGTTAGTTTAATCTATTATATTACGTTTCTGTTAGATATCGTTATAGCGTTGAAGTTTATGAGATGTGATTATTGATCTACTTTGATTATGAGTTATAAAGATGTTTTATTTGTTTGAATTCATGCTTAATGAATACTGAGAGAAAATTGTAAACAAAGCTTCTGCTTGTATTGAAGATTTTGCCTCGAGATGAAGGATTGATATGTTTTAGTGATTCGGGTATATTAATGTTATTTAAAACCGAGTACTGCTAAAAGTTCTACGTTTAGCCAACTGAGTTGTGGTCATTGTGGTTGTGGTTGTGGTTGGAATTGCTGCTATTTTGGGTAATCTATGATTTGGGAGCAGTGAAATCAGGTTCTTTAATCTCTAGAAATAGTTACAACCTATGAAATTTAAGCAATGGAATGTAATTAAAGAAGGGATGGGAAAGCATGAAACAGAATGATCATCAAAAAAGCTCAATCTCAACTCAATCTAGTTTCCATGAATTTTTTAAAAAAAAAACATGATGAAGGCAAGAACATAAAATCAATTGGCAAAATATTCCAGAACATTATTCTTCAGACAATTCAATAATCTCAACACAATAGCTAATAGTCTGTTTGGACAAGGAATTTGGGGGAGGAATTTTGTGAGGACCAGAGATTTGGTAGAAAAATTATGTTATATTTTTCCTCAAAATCCCTGGTCCCCACAAAATCCCTCCTTAAAATCCCTTGTCCAAACAGACTATAAAATAAAAGACAACCCACAACAAAAAAAAAAAAAAAAAAAGATAAGCCAAATGTCAAATGAGTAACTAAGCAATTAACTTCCCAATTCAACTAAATGTTCAAAATTAAGTTTCAATACAATACTCTAAGATAACAAGAAAACAAAAACGATAGATCCCCAAAAAATTACAAAATGGGCATTCGAAATTTAAATCGAAAATTGAGCTCTGGGTCATCTAGATTATAATCTCATCCCATTTATCCTTTCCAAATACTGTAAATTTCTGACTATTCATTTACTTCTTTACATGCAAAAAAAAAATTTTAAATTTTCAAGAAAATGAAGGAAGAGGAATAATGAAAAGTATTTTGTCAAAATAAAAAAAAAATTCAAATTTTCAAAAAAAAAATCGAAATATATAAATTTTGTCAAAGTCTGTTGTTCAAAACAGTAGGTAAATATATTTTTTGAATGTTTTCTGTATATGCAAAAATATTTTTGCACGTTTGCACAAAAATATTTTTTTCATAAATTTTACAATTTTTTTTTTAAAAAAATATTATTGATTGATTTAGCTTCGAAGATCTCGAAAAGTAATTTCCAAATGAATGAATTACGTTAAAATCTAAATTTTTGTTCAAGAGATATAACATTAGAAAAAGACAAAAAAAAGTGTTTTGAAAAAAAAATAAGAGTAATCACTAAAAAGAAATGATTAGATTAAATAGACTTAGAAAAATCTAAAAAGGACTAACTAGATTAAAAAAAAATTAGAAAAATGTATTTTAGCGTTATTCAAAATTAATCTTGTGGACTAAATTTATTCAAAAAGTTATATATTGGGTGTTTTGACTATTTTCCCTAAAAAAATAAAATAAAAACCTTGAAAAGACTAAAACTTTATAAAAATAATTATTTTCATACATTATAAACTAAAATCACCAAAACTAAAAAGATAAATGATGTTTATGCTAGGTTTGTAAATAAAAATCGAACATCTCTAAAGAGGTACGTAATATTACATTGACTTTTATACTTTGTTTATGCTATATGTGTGCTCATATAAAGATCATCGAAAAGACTAGTCTTAATCTATAGATGATAATATCGTCGTCACAAAAAATCTGTTTTATATCAACTTAAAAGCTACATAAGTAAGTATAAGTTAAAGTAGGTAGAACATATTTTAGTGGCCATGGTCAATTAAATTTGACTAAATCAAAATAAAACGAGCCAACCAACAAAAGTAAGGTGCAGTGTTCATAAAATTTCTCATTTGTTTTTTCACCGTTCTTTCTGTCAATGGCTTATCCTCTTCTTTTTTATTTGATCTTTTAAATTTTGACTTTGAATGTTTTAATTGGAACCAGCCCACTATTTAATATATTTGCGTTGCTTTGCCTTCCTTGTGGCCCTTCTCTACCAATAAATAAATAAATAAATAAACATGATGGATTCAATGGTATTGTTATATTGACATCACTGGTACTATGCCTATAGGGCCTGCATACAAATGAAATAAGAGATGGTATTTTGTAAAGATGTTCTTTTTACCATATTATCTTCACTAAACATCAGCTACGTAATAGTAAAAGTGAATAATTTAGTCACCATTGAGATTTTTAATGAGGATGTTCTTCTCACCATGTAGATCATTATTACTGAAAATCAGCTCTTGTTCATTTTTATGTGGACCCATAAATAATTGTAACAAAAAAATGTTACATTGATGATATTATAATGATTTCACTGGATGTGCCCTCATAAATAAATACTTTTATATATATATATATATTCCAAGAATCAAAATTTTCTATGAAAAAATGAGTACTAGGCTCTAACTTGTTTTTTCAAAGTGCGACAATCCGAGTCAGTTTAGCACATGTACATGAAATCTGATTGAGCTGAACCACTGGAGAGAACCGATCAACATACATATCCTAATCCATACATTATCTATGCGATTCACATGATGTTGATCCAAGGGACAATATTGGGTTAGAATATTCTCTTAACCTTGTTGATCATCCTCACCGAAAATAGCACATTTTAAAACTTGTAATCCTATCATCCGGTGATTAAAAATTACTAAAAAGTCATCGGTGATTGAGTACTGTTCATTTTGCCGTTGATTTTAATCAATGGATGATGATGTTACAAGTTTTAGAATGCGCTAATTTTTTATAAGAATGATTTACAAGACGAAGAAGAAATGTTAACTTAAAATTAGTTCTTAAAATTAGTTCTTAAATCATCTCTGTTGTGGCCCCACATTCTATTGTAACCTGTTGTATGTGGATCCATTCTAATATTAGAATTAAATCTGTCTAGTGATTCTAGTTGTTTTTTGTTTTGTATTTATTTTTTTTCTTTTATTGGGGTTAGGCATCTCCACCTTGATATAGATTGGTGCAAATGTCAACACCTAAACCACATCTCATCCTAAATAAAGGAAAAAAGAACAGCCCAATCCATCACTCCGGACAACTCACATCATAGACTTGGTGCATTTCCTTTATTTATTTATATTTAATTACAATTTTTAAGTACCAGAAAAGCATGATTAATTCTATCTTATCCATATTAAAATAATAATCATTAATTTTGCCATTTTTGTGCTCATCTAGAAGAAGACAAATGTAATGCACATAATGAAATCAAGAAGAGAGGTGCTATATATCATTTTTCTTCAATCAATTGATGACAATTGACACGGTCCATATAAAAACGTGCGTATAGTTATTTATTTATTTTTTATAAAAGGGATTATTGTTTAAATTATAATGATATAGCGATGATAATAAATTATTAACGGTGTATCTGTATGTAGTTACTTTTAAATAATAGAAAATACGTACAATGCACATATAATAAAATCCCTACAAATTAATAAGGTTGTCATTGACTAAGTTTATTAATTAATTAGAGTTTTAACAAAATTAATAAATTAATAATTTATTAAAATATTTGTATTTTTAAAATTGTGTTGTTGGTCATCCCTAAATCTAGTGTTAAAAATCATCCATTGATTTTCCCAAAATAAGTAATTACTTTTTAAAGATACTACTTATTTATTTATTTTTTAACTGATTACAAAAGCTAGATTCTTTAAGCTTATCAATTCTAATAGGTTCCTATCATAACATATGGATGTCAACTAGCTCTGGAACCATTAGAGCGAAAACGGCACAAATGCAGAGATTTTGACTAACAAGAAGAGTGTCACAAGAAAATCACGACACGACAAAATTAAGGATGTTAGTTAGTTTATGGAGCATCAGAGAGTATTTATCGTAAAGAAGCATTCAAACCAATAATGATGTTTAATTCCCTTCTTTCTAAAAAATATATAATGACACTTAATGATTTCCTCTTACAATATGAGAAAAGCACAAATAAATTTCTTAGGGCATTACAAAAAGTTTGAAATGAGATCCAATCGAATATAAATTTCAACAAAAATTAAACAATATTGTATTCATGCTTTGGTAGGTACTATAATTGATTTAAAAAAAAAAAATGAATTATAAATCTATATAACAAATGGCCCTAAAGGAACATATAACAAGTATTATTTTATAAATTTAGTGAGATATTAATTTATCCCTTGAGCCTAAATCAGAACCAATAAAATTTATAAATTTAACGAGATTATTATTTTGTTATTGTTCTACTCATTCAATATTTAAAGAATGGTATAATGTTATTACTAGAGGGACACCACATTTTGACATCTAAGATTACATCTGCTTATTTTATTGATTGAAAACCAATCATGAAAAAGCATTAATTCCATTTCAGCCCCTCATACCACTTTTAAAAAGCAGATGTAATATTTGGTGTCAAATTTTGGTGTTATTCTAGCAAAACTCCTTTTTTATTTTTCCAAAACAGAATTTCATTACTAATAGATACATGGTGGGATAGGTATCATAGGTTACAGGCCCTTGGAGGTTAGGAATAGATAGTTGAAAAATTATATCCAAAGAGGGTTAGTTTGGCCATTTTAATTTTTTTTGAACGGTAGTCGTTTTAATTTTAAACTTGTTGTTATCAAAATTTTCTAAGTGTTCCATATCATTTGACCACCTCACGACCAAAATAGTATATTTAACATCTCAAAATAACGATGGACAACTACCAGATTAACCATAAAATTTCTAAAATTAGGTATTATAACACAGTTGTGCGTATTGGAAGTGTGGGGTAGGTGCAAGAAGTAACTCCTATCTGAAGTGCTTCAACACCAGATTTGACTGTACACACACAGGATCGATCATAGATTTGAGTAAAACAAAAAAAATAAAAATAAAACATTATATAAATGAAAAGGCCAAGCCTCATTGCACCTCATATTTCTCAAAATACCCCCACTTTTTCTCTATTAATATCCCATTTATTTTTATACTCCACATACATTGGTCTATTGACCCACATAGAAATGATCTACATGTTAGTTTTTTGTAAGAATGATTTCCTCACAATGTCGCTAACCTTCACAACAAATCACATCAGTATATAAAGTTTTATGCAACTAAAAATTAGGTTTTAATTAAGTAATTTTGATAAAAATCTAGATTAATTTTTTTATGAAGATAAAATTATTTAAACGATATAAATTATTGTGAGGCTGATTTATAGGTTGAGGAGACCATCCTGAGAAAAAAATCAGCTCTTGAAACACTCTATGTGATCCAAATAGACGAGTATAAACAAAAGGTAACAATAAAGTGGGGGCAATTTGAGAAATAAGGGGTGCAACGAGGCTTACCCAAATGAAAAACAAAGCAAAACACAAAGATTTATGTGATTGAGCAAGATTATCTACATCCACAAGCAATATCTAATCCAATACATTATTCAATGTTCAGAATACAAATGACATTCGACTGAGTCTACCCTCACCCCTCTCAAAGTCGACAAGATGTTGCCACATGCATGTATAGGTACCCATACACCTAGAAAGATATTAGAAACTCTTAGAAACCCTACAAGCGGGGGTTAAAATGGGTGTCATAAGTTTTAGAAGGAGCTAATTTTTAAATATGATAATATATGTAGTAAGGAAAACATCATTTCTAAAACTTAACCTCGGATTATCTGCATGTGGTGCCCACAAATGTGAGGGCTTTGATGGGACGCAATAAGAAGGGATGCAATAACCTATCTCATGATTTATACTATACAATTATGAGAAAATTATGTTGAGAATCGATTATACCAGTTAAAAACGCAGCGAAAAATTAAAGGTCTAAAAAAACTTTAATCGATTCCTAATAGAACGTCCAACTGTTAATGAGACCTGAATAGAATAGGATGAAAAGTATACCTTTAAAGCGTGAACTGTAGCCTCAAAACTTTGTTGTTTGCTAATGTTGATCCCACGAACAGATCTAGCGGATCGGATCGTTGAACTTGCACCCCAATCGATGAGATAACAACACACAACTTAAACCCAAGACCAAAAACCCTGCTGGAGTATTTTTGGTATATCTTTTTGCTCGGTTATCCTTTTCGTCTGTATGATATATGCTTTTTGTAGGAAATCGAATTTCCTACAACTTTCCCAGAAATAGCCGACCTCCAATTCCTCACCGAAGTGCCTCAAAAATCGACTTCTTTTCTCTGCGGGATATTGTTGCGAATTTTGGAACTTAGGGTTTTCTTTTTCTCACCTTGAAGTAACTAGATCACACATAGATAGATGAAGGGGAGAGGATGACGTTTTTTCTTATGGTTGGGGTAAAAATCAACGCCCCTCTCTATATCTATATATAGAGAGGTCCCCAATCTCTATCTTATGCTAAGTCTAATTAGGTCTAAGTGGGTCCCACACTTTTAGGCTTTTAAATATTTAAACTTCTAAACTTTGTGTCTCACACAAAATAGAATTTAAATATTTTAATTACAAATAACTCCACCAAATATTTGTAACTGAACCCTCCATAAAGTGTGGATATTTAGAAAGGAACCCTTCCACTGTTATTACCGCAATTAAGTCCCTCCACTATTTTCCGACGTTCGTAAACGTCCCTGGCTTTACTTGTCAGTGCCTAGGGTGAATTTACATATTCTAACCCTGACCATCACCCATGCAATAGTTCCTAATGATCTAATAAATCTCCCAAACAATTTAGGAGACTACTGGCCAGTCTAGATCATCAGAACCTACAAGGTGATTCAGGTGAACGTCATTTCATGTGGACTCCGTATTGAACTAACTTATTCCTACTATGGAATAAATGACCATCCATCTTGCTCAGAATATTGGATCACGTTTTCGTTTCTGACCTCACTGATTAGCAAAACAAAACGGTCACTACTCTCATGTAGGTTATATGTTAATTCTCAGAATTAAGGACCAATTACTATAACAGTAATTTTGATGATCATTATTGTTAACTGACAACAAACAATGATAATCATCCTTTGACCTGTTCAATGTAATTCAATTACATTAACACATAGGATTAGGAGTCAACACTCCTGTGATGGAGATACATCACATTATATAACATAATCATCCTTTGTGTTATAGTCTTTGATTAGACTACGAACCAACATTGATGAATTAAACCTCTCCTTGTATGAACACACTTCATACAATTAATTCATCTTGTTATATCATACTCACTATATATATATATGCATGTTAAACAGAAATAATAAACCATTTATTAAACTCATAAATGTCGTAAACATTGTTTTTAGGGCATAACCCCAACAATCTCCCACTTGCACTACAAACAAAGGAAACTTTCCCTTAACCCCATTCCATGGATATGTGAATCAAAAGCCTTCTGTGGAAGTGCTTTGGTAAAGGGATCTGCTATGTTTTCTGCAGATGCTATCTTGGTGACGCTGATGTCACCCTCACTAGCATAATGCCTGACGACATTGTATTTCCTCTTGATATGCTTGTTGGTCTTGTGGTTCCTTGGTTCTTTACAGTTTGCTACAGCACCACTATTGTCACAATAGAGAACAATAGGTAGCATAGCCTTGGGTACAACTGTAAGCTCAACCAGGAATTTCTTCAGCCATACTGCCTCCTTTGCTGCTTCACTAGCTGCTACGTATTCAGCTTCTGTGGTGGAGTCAGCAACGCACTTCTGCTTGATGCTCCTCCATACTACAGCACCACCTCCTAGAGTGAACACATACCCTGATGTAGATTTACTCTCATCAGCATCTGCCTGAAAGTCTGAATCGGTATAACCAATTGGTACTAGATCATCTCCACCGTATACAAGCACATATCCTTTGGTTCTCCGTAGATACTTCAAAATGTGCTTTACTGCTATCCAATGTGGATTGCCTGGGTTGGATTGATATCTGCTAACCATTCCTACTGCATAACAAATATCTGGTCTGGTACATAACATGGCGTACATGAGACTACCCACTGCCGAGGCATAAGGTACCTTCTCCATGGCTTTCACCTCATCATGTGTCTTGGGACACTGATCTTTTGAAAGCCGAATTCCATGTCTGAAAGGTAAGAGACCTTTCTTGGAATTTTGCATGTAAAACCTTTCCAGTTTTTTTTCTATGTAGGTTTCTTGGGATAACCCTATCAACCTTAACTTCCGATTTCTCAGAAGTTTGATCCCTAGGATGTAGTTGACTTCTCCCAAGTCCTTCATGCTAAAATGATTAGATAACCAAATTTTGACGGAGGATAATGCTCCCACATCATTCCCAATGATTAGGATGTCATCAACATACAGTACCAAAAATATCACTTGTTCCTGTCTTATCCTTTTGTAAACACAAACTTCATCAGGATGTTGATCAAAACTAATGGACTTGATTGCCTGATCAAATCTGATGTTCCAGCTTCGAGATGCTTGCTTAAGTCCATATATGGATTTTTGCAACTTGCATACCATATGCTCTTGACCTTCCGCTACAAAACCATCTGGCTGGACCATATAAATGTCCTCCTCAAGATTGCCATTCAAGAAGGCAGTCTTGACATCCATTTGCCAAATCTCATAGTCATAATGAGCAGCAATAGATAAGAGTACCCTGATGGACTTAAGCATAGCTACTGGTGAAAAGGTTTCCTCGTAGTCTATACCCTCCTTTTGAGTATACCCTTTCGCTACCAGCCTTGCTTTAAAGGTTTCCACCTTTCCATCTGGTCCTCTCTTTTTCTTGAAAATCCACTTACACCCAATGGGTTTAATATTGAGTGGTGGATTTACAAGTTCCCAGACTTGATTGGAATACATAGATTCCATTTCATCTTTCATAGCTTCTTGCCAAAGTCTCGAATCTGTGTTACTAATGGCCTCTTCATAGTTTGAAGGATCCGTGTCTTGTTCCTCAGGAACAACTTGAAAAGCTTCTCCTAACATTACAAACTTTTTGTATTTGTCAGGAAATCTTCTAATCCTCCCACTACGACGAGGCTCTGGTGCAGGAACTGGTTCAACCGGAGGGTTCGGTTGAACTGGTTGTTCGGGTTGAGCTGGTTCTTGCTGATTAGGTAGTTCCTGGTCCATCGGTTCAGGTTGAACCGGCGGATCAGGCTGAACCGGAGGTTCCTGCTCTACCTGAACTTGTGCCTGATTAAATGCACCTTGTATTTCGGTATCTGTATTCCTGGATAATCTAGATGCTTCCACTGCGCCTCTATGAGATTGTTGAGTCACGGGAAGAGATATAGTTTGATCCATAAACACGGGCAGACTATACGTGCCCATACTCACAGGGAGTGAGTTAGGGGTATGTCTAACTCCCACTGTCGTTGTATCTTCCATCTCTTCAAGCACGACCTTACTTTGAGGCTTATGATTGGAAATGTGATCCTCTTCTAAAAAGATCGCATTCGCGCTTATGAACACCTTCTGTTCCCTGGGATTATAGAACAGATATGCTCTCGTTCCTTTTGGGTAGCCTATAAATATGCATACTTCCGATTTCGGTTCCATCTTGCTCGACTTTCCTTTAAGCACGTGTGCTGGACAACCCCAAATGTGGATATGTTGCAAACTAGGTTTGTGACCTGTCCACAACTCTTTGGGTGTCGTAGGAACTGCCTTGCTAGGTACTAAATTCAGTAAATATGCAGCCGTTTCCAAGGCATAACCCCAAAATGAAATGGGCAAGGAGGTATAACTCATCATGGACCTTACCATTTCTAGCAAAGTCCTATTTCTTCTTTCTGCAACACCATTTTGTTGTGGTGTGCCTGGTGCTGTGAGCTGGGAAACGATTCCATGCTCAACCAAGTATTTGCCAAACAGGTTTGAGAGATACTCGCCTCCTCGATCAGATCGAATAGCTTTCAATCTCTTACTCGTTTGGTTTTCGACCTCAGTCTTGAATTCTTTGAACTTTTCAAAAGATTCAGACTTATGATGCATAAGGTAGATGTAGCCATATCTAGAGTAATCATCAGTGAAGGTGATGAAATACTCATAGCCACCTCTAGCTTTAACATTCATTGGTCCACATACGTCTGTATGCACCAATTCTAATATTTCTTTGGCTCTTATTCCTTTCCCAGAAAAGGATCTCTTGGTCATTTTTCCTTCCAGACAGGATTCACAGAGTGACCATGGTTCAATGTCCAATGAACCCAGGGGCCCATTTTGAACCAACCTCTTGATCCTGTTTAGGTTAATATGCCCAAGTCTAAGATGCCATAAATATGTAGAATTTATTGAAGGTGCCTTCCTTTTTAGAGAAGGCGACTGAGTCATAACTTCCTTGTTATAAGCAGAGGGTATGATAGGAGATATTAAATACAGACCATCAATCAATGTGCCAGAAGCTTTAATAAAACTACCTTTATTAATAAAAACCTTGGTGGAATCAAACTTCACTGTCAAACCATCTCTAGCGAGACAAGAAACTGAAATAAGGTTCCGCCGAATATCCGGCACATAAAGACAATCCTTTAAAACTAAAGTATTATTCTCTCTATCACTACTACTAGTAAGAAGACGAACGTGTCCGATGGCGATCGCTGCAACTCTTGCCTCTGATCCCAAATTCAAGTAGATCTCTCCATCATCCAGCTGTCTTGTTATCTGGAACCCCTGCAACGAATTGCATACATGATTAGTGGCTCCAGAATCAATGCACCAGGAACCTGATGCATTATTGGCAATATTTGCCTCGACAACAAATGATTGAAATATACCTGAAGGTTTCTTCTTAGCTAGAAACTCTCTGCAATTGCGCTTCCAATGTCCTGTCTTACCACAGTGGAAACACTTTCCCTTTGGTTTTGACGCTCCTTTGTCCTTGTTAGCATCTTGAGTTTTAGCTGCATCTTTTGTTTTCTTCTTCTTGTTCTTCTTGAACTTCTTGCCTTTCGGCTTCAGTCCAGACGAACCCTCAGCCATATGAACATTTCCTGGCCTGCGTTCTCTCACAATCCCTTCCGCCACCGTCAATTGGTTCATCATCTCAGGTAGAGATGATGTCATCTTGTTCATGTTGAAGTTCAACTTGAACTGAGAGAAGGAAGGCGGGAGAGATGCAAGAATAACGTCCTCCTTGAACTCGTGGTCAAGTTTGGATCCTAGGGTCTCGAGTTCGTAAAACAGACCCATCATGGTGAGCATGTGATCACGAACTTCGGTCCCTTCAGCCATTCGAGTGTTCATCAGCTTCCTAGTCGCTTCCTGTTTTGCAGGACGACTATGAACCGAAAACATTAGACGCAGTTCCTCAATGATGTCCTTGGCCTTAGGGGTGTTCTCAAACTGCTGTTGAAGCACATTGGATAAAGAAGCCATGATATAGCACTTGGCCATATCATTAGCCTTCATCCATCTTTGATATTCTTCCCTAACCGGCTCAAGAGCATCAGGACCAGGTACTGCGGGACAATCCTCAAGTAAAACAAACTTATAGTCCTGAGTAGTAAGCACTATATCCAGACTTCTTTTCCAATCGACAAAATTTGGTCCAGTCAATTGATTCTCTTTCAGAATAATGTGTAACGGGCTGAAACTCGACATCTATTAACATGCAATTAAAACAAAATAAACTATAGTGAGATAATATGAATTTTGAAAAACTTTTGTTTATAGCAATCCCCTCTAATTACTATAAATATCGGATAACTGATTGCGTATGCAGACATCAATCCTATGGGATATCTGTATGCATACCAAAACAGTTGAAATCCCATTTCATCAAAAGAACCTATCCTGACATCTCATGTCAAGGTTGTTTTGACATCCGATTTTGTTCTGACCCCTAAATTAATGATAAATCCTCGTTCCTATGGGAAGCGTTCTTTATTCATCATTTAGTTAAGTGTGGTCCACCATCTCAGTTCAGAATGCTAGAAGATATAGAAACAGTCTCCTATGGGAGATCTCTTTCTACACTCTAGTCCGAATACCGTGCTCATTAAAGCAATCCAAGCCAATAAGCTGCTAGGTTGTACTATTCCTAAGGGCATTAGACCCCTAGCCTTATTCTTGGACCGATGGTGGAGGGTCGCGGGATTGTGTTTCCATGAACATAGTCCCTCTCCCACTTAATTAGTTAGAGTGAGGGATATTTTTGAAACAATGTATCTCACTAAACTTACATCACATGCATTTAGTTAATAATACATATAAATAATTAATTAATTAATGTATAATTAACTTACAATTTCCAGAAACACTTTCTCAAAGGTTTCCAAGAGTAAGTAGGTACATTAGGATCACATTGCATTGAGTACTATGTCACAAATCACTGAAAAGTACCTAAAAATAATATTTTTATATTTTCAGTGTCTCCCAAAAACTCCCAAAAACATGTATCTAGGTCCTGGTGGGACCCACATGCACTGAACCAAACTAAACGGAAGAGAACCGGCTCAAAAACCCAAGAAAAGGGCCTGAACCGGTCCGGTTCAGCACCTGGTTCGGTCCGGTTCAGACCGAATCAGGTCTGAACCGACTAGTCAGACCAGCTGACTTGGTCTGACCCGAGTCAGACCGATCCAGCTCGTCTGACTCGGCTGAGTCAGGCCGAGTCAGACCTGGTCGGGTCTGGACCGGGTCATGGGTCGGGTCAGTGGGTCGGGTCAGTGGGTCGGGTCATGGGTCGGGTCATGGGTTAGGGTTGGCGGGTTGGCGGTCCAGGGTTGACGGGTTGCGGGTTGGGTCAGGCGGGCTGACCAACCCGTCAACCCTCAACCCTACTGCCATTAAGGCTTGGGCTTGTTATGCCTTAAGCCCATCTGTCCGAACCGGGCCTAGGGCATAACCAGCCCATTCCTTTTGCTTATTAGTTTTCTTTAGTTTTTTTTTTAAACTGAACCGGGCTTCATAAGACCAAGCCCATCAGTTAAAACCAAAACATAAATTTAAACTAACTAATAACCCTAAGGCCCAACCGAACCAAAAACATTCCTAACCCTAATTTCCAAAACTCACAAATAGGTTTTTAGAAAACTTCTAAACCAATTTTTTTTTTTTA
>MVGT01002317.1:235961-305776 GCA_002174775.1 Macleaya cordata | reverse complement strand
AAAAAAATTCAGAGCTGCTATTGGAACCGACCTAATAATCTGTCTGATTAGACAGATTTAGGTGGCAGTTCAAATCCACAATTTATTGTGTATTTATGTAGCCCCCACATATATAAAGATGGTAGATGTGAACTGCCACCTCAATCTATCTAATTAGACAGATTTTTAGGCCAATCATAAAATTACTTTTAAAAAAAATTATTGATTCAAGTAGAAAACGGATACATATGCAAAATCCTTGTACTATACGGGCATTAATCATCATGGCCCGGACTTGACCTCCAAGAAATATGATGTTCGTCTACAAAATTCAAATTTAATTAAAGATCTTACTAATTGATTATATTTTTTGTTGGGTAGAAATTTCTAATTGACTATACACTATTTAGGTTTATAGAGCACATAAATAGGGTTCATTTCATGTCTCCTTTTGACTATAATTTGATATAACAAGGTGTCTAAACTCAAAATTATGTGTAGGTGAGAACATTTGCCCGATGCAGTCTAATCCATGTCCTAATTTACAATGTTCATTCAAAATCACTTTAAATTTGAAAGGTTGAGTAAGTCCTATTTGGCAACGTGCATCAGGCCGCAAATTGGGCCACTAGTCGGTCAAAAAAGTATTTTTCTTACTGAAGGCCTATTAGTTTTTGTTTGGATTATTAGTAACTTTTCGTCTCTATGGTTTACTAGACACTTGCTTTGGTGCAAGACCCCATCATATTTTTAGGAGATCATTGGTGCAAGTATCCTTAGTAGTGACAATATTCACATAATTACACTAAAATAGTAGACCTTGGTGTAATGTGCACGATCCAAAAATGTTTCAATACTAATGGCTGACACTTAGGTCCTGCTTGGTATACAGGAAAAATTTGCAGAATACAAATTACCACAGCTGTGATAGTGATAGTTTGCATGGACAAACAAGGTCATAGATATCCTAACTAGTAGAGGAATACCATACCAAGCAGCTTTTAATCGGGAATAATTGCAGATGCAAATTTTTCCTGCATACCAAGCAGGGCCTTAGTGAGTACTTAAGGTTGAGTCTCATATTGTCTCCAATACCAAAGGGTTACCTATTAATAATATGGATTACTTCCAAATAAGTCTCGCTATGCTAAGCACATGCTTCATACAAGTTGTATGAAACCTTTCCTAAAGAAGGATGAGTATACACAACCAACTAATAAAATCACTTTCTTCTTGTTATTTAAAATTACCATAATACCCTCATCTGATTTTTTTTTCTTTTTCTTTTCATCCTCAACACGTTTTTCGCCTCTCATCTTCTTTCAATATCTCTCATCTCCCCTTAGAACGGAGCAGTTCCTCAGCTTCTTTAACCTCTATCAAACCATCACCTATATAAAGAAAGTCAGCGCTGAAAAATTGACTATGAAGAAGAACCATTACTATTTTTAACTTAACAGATAATGAAAAACTGCTACTTCTTAAAAAGATTTCATAGCCATTAATTAAGTAGGCGGAAATGACTTAGGAGATGCTTTATCCTAAAGAGTAAATAATGGTGTCCTCTTCTCAACAAGCATAGATTATCTCCATGGTTGAACTAGGTAGCTTATAATAATAAAATTAAGTTCTTAACAAATCCAAACTATTAGGAATATGCCCTAAAACAATTAGTTTGACAAAATGTGATAAATTAATTATTTTATTATTTGTATACTATACATGCATGTGGGAATATTTTTCGAGAATCACATACATAAAGATGTTTATGTAGAGAGAAATGTGACTTATCTTGGAGACTATAATATATTTAACTAAGACAACCATAATTATAGGGTGATGTATCTCCATCACTAAAGTAGAGACTCTAGATCAATATGTTAGTGTATTCATAATACATTGAACAGGCCACAATAAATTCTTTTCGTGATAAAGACAACACATGAAAGGAATTTGTATATTTACTAATTACAAAGGTTCTAAATACTTAAAATATGATATACCTCGTAAGTGACTCTATTCCTTTATTATGCCAATCAGTGAGGTCGAGTAACGATAATCGTAATCCAATTATCTGGGTAGAATAGATGGACATGATCGCTTAATGAGAATATTCTAGTTCAACAAAGAATTCTACATAGAGTAGGTATACCATTGTATCGTGATGCACGATTTGTTTTACTAGACTGGCCAGTTTTTACCTAAATATTAAGTGTAAATTAGAATAACAAATAAGAAGGATTAATAGGCAATGACTAAGATGTAAATGTCCTAAAGATGCTAACTATTATCATTGTTATAATTCCTAAAGACAAGTACGAATATCAGATTAATTATGTGGATGGATCTATTTGCAGTATTATTAGTATGGCAAGGGCTTATTAAATATTTCTACATAAGACAGAGAATTTAATATAAGTTTATAGTGAACTAACTTGTAATTAGTTATTTTTAATTTAATTTATGTGAAACATAATCAGGAGCGGAACTAGGAATTTATAATGGGGAGGGCTAGTGTGAAGCAGCCTTGTTAGTAATAGTCCATTTAATAACAAAAAATTATGTTTTTTTAAACATCCATATCAACTCGTACTTTTTTCAATATACATTAGATTAAATGAGTACATTGTATTAATCCCATTTTAAAATCTCTAATCTCATCAAGAATTCGTTAACATCAATGATGAAAGGGATATTATTTTCACGGTTAATTTCAAGGTAACTATTAACGAGATTTGTAAGGTCCATAGGTCCTTCTGTTAGTTGTCAATTTGCGTGACAATGTAAACTCAATAAAAATCCATTTATACTTGAGTTAGAGTTAGAGTTAAAGTGTCATCGTGGGTCGACTTCGTGAAGACTTGAAAAGAGAAGATAAAGCTCACTAACAACTCAACTCACCATCGGAATTCATCTTAGGATGGTAAGTGATTTAGAAAACTTATGGACCATAGGTGGTTAGCACAAAATGGATTGAATATTTGTGTTGGATGTTTGACAGATCTTGTGGAAAGGTTGGAAACTTGTTAGAAGGTGTAAAACACTTTAGAACTCAAGGTTAGAGTTTGAGTTTGAACCTAGGTTCGAACCTAAACATGTCCTAATGGCAGCCATAAGACGATCATATGACAGAGGTGTTTGAGTTCAAACCCTATGCTTTCAACTACGGAAAACTTTCTAAAAAGTGTTTTAAAGGTTTGAAAAACTTCTAAACCGACTTTTGGTAATCCTAAACCTTCCATAAGTTGTTGAGTACATCCATAACTAAATAATGATGTTTTAAGATCATAACTCTAGTAACCACAACCTTGGAGGTGCTTTAACTCATATTTTAGAGTATTTAAGTTCTAAAGAGTAAAAGTTCAATATCTTTATGATAGAAAACTTGAATCTCATAAGAGTATGTTCGTTTTGATCAGTTGAAGTGCTGAGTTTTCATATCTAAGATTAAAACGAACATAGTTGTGAGTTGAGGCCAAGAAAAATCCTTCTCAACAAAGACCTGTATACATTGTTTAGGTTAATCGGTGGATTTTTGTTATGTGGTGTTGCTCGTGGATTCGAGTATGCTGATCGTAGTAATCATTGATTGCGGGAGGTGTTGGTTCGTGGATTCGGATTATAGGGGTAGCTCGTTCATGTTGACTTGGTGGATTTTAAGTTGTATGATTAAGAATTAGAGATCTTCTAAGGGGAGGTTCGTAGAGTTCGAAGCCATGGTATATCTGAAGACCGTTGCTGTCAGAGCGTAGAGGAAGTCGTAAATCGTGTATGTCGAGTGGTAAATCGATTTGTAAGTTCTCGTTAACTCTTAGTGGATTTTTTACTAGACTAGGTCCTAGGGTTTTTTTCAATTTAAGTTTTAATTGTTAACAAAAATCTCGTGTGTTAAATTTTTTATTTAATTTCGAAATTGAAATATTTAATTCTAGTTCTTAATTCTACATATTAGAATCAAATAAGTTAATACTCTTCTAGAAGTTGTTGATCGTAGACTTGATTTAACAGTATGGTAATAGATTAAATCCTAACCTTAATAACAGAGTAAAATAGTTAAGTCTAGAATTTTCAATTGGTATAAGAGCATATACACCAAATGATGATTTTTCAATGTTAGAGGTTGAAAACCATCGATAAAAAATTTCATGGACATTATTTTACAAAAAAATCAGCTCATTCTAAAATCTCTCACCTCGATCATCAACAAGTGGTTAAAAATCATGTATATAAAAATTACATCAATTCAAGTGACAATGATAACTCAAGTAAGATATGTATTATTCAGTGCATCCGAAGTATAGTTAGGTTACCATCTTGAGGAAAAACAGGGAATTGAACTTTTATTTTATTTTTATTTTTTAAATAGCTCTTAGTTTATTTAAAATAGAAATGCAGAAGGTGATTTATGACATGTTTGGATTGTAGGAATGGAATTCTAAGCTTGTGTTTGGTTCGAGGAATCATGCCAGAATCATATTCCTGGGATGTGAGATTCTCCCATTTAGGGGGAATAGCAATCCCGTAGGTGGAGGTGGGATTACCATTCCCATTTCTCCGGAGTCAACCATGATATTTTTTAAGACAATCTTACCCTTACATATTTTTACTATTTATAAATACAACCCCAAATCATGTTTAGACACCTCAACCTCTTTTTTCTTTTTCTTTTTTTTTTCTTCTAATCATGACTTCTTTCTAAGAGAGAAAAATAAGTAAAAGAAGAGAAAAAGTTGAATGGACTTCTATTTGAGACATCTAACGAGTATATCTGAGTTACGAAAAATATGAATTGATTTTTTGTTTACATGCTTGTTTATATATTTGGAAGGGGTATAAGGGAAAAATTAGCCTTTTTTGGATTTATATTCCTACATAAATCAAACACTAGAATAGCAATATGACAGGAATCTTATTCCTATTCCTGGTTGAACCAAACATAAAATAAGGGAATGTCATTCCTAAGAATAGCATTCCAGGAATGTGATTCCATTCCCGCGATCCAAACATGGCATTAGTATTTAGGGAAGGAAGAAATGGTGCAATTAATATTGCAATCTGTACTGTTTGACACCATTATAATATAGACATAGGCAATTTGTGCTTTCAAAATTCCCTAGGTTATAGCCCCAAAATTATGTCTACCGAATGCATAACACCCTAGGTAAAAGAACTTATCCAAAAATCTACCCTGGGATACAACCCCTAGTCTATACCTAATTCTGCCCCTGGACATAATGAATTAAATACGAAAATCATAAAGTTAGATTGTGTGGGACCCAAGGACCTAACCCTAATCAATCTATAATACAATTCAGGACGGGGGGTAGAGTTGTCCTTTTTATAAATTGTGCTGCTTCATAAGCCCCCCTGCCCCTCCTCTCCGCTTCTTCTTCGTCTACCTCTCTCTCGATCTCAGCCTCCCCCTCTCTGCGCCCTGCCCTCTCTCTCTCTCTCCGGAGGTTTTGAGCCGTGCCGGAGGCACGGCGATATACCTCGTTCTTAAGAAGGAAGAAAAGCCTCTTATATATTGGATATGTGAGGGATGATTCTCACCAAACCCACAGTANNNTTGCTTTTGGGTTATAGATATTGGGAGAAAAATTAACCCTAGTCCCCATCACTGTTCTACTACCTTCTGGTGATCAAGAGTAGCGGTTTGAAAGTATGGATTAAAGCTATAAATTTTGGTATTACAAGCACGCTACAAAGGTAACTATAATACATCCAACTTATCTAGTTTTCAGAAAATATTCTCAAATGATGATTAATGAGATTTGGATATTTTTCTAAATGTTATTTTCGCTGCGTTTAAATGGAAAAACGAATCCGCTCACAAACCACAGTGAGTCAGAGACATGTATGAAACAATAACAAGAAGAATAAACCTTGAATTGAACTGTTTAAATTTTAAGCTTGATTTGTACTCTTTTTAAATTTATGCATTTAACTTGGTTTTTCTTTTTGGGTTGAAATTTATCACTTATTTTGGGAACTTTTGAATTTAGGGTTTGTTTTTAAGTTTCAGATTAGTTGTTATTCTTCTAAATTCGACATGTTTATTATATAAAGTAGGTCTTGGAGAGGGTTGAATCGATTGATTCAGTTTTCCTTCTTTAGAAACGATGACAAGTTTTAGAGATGAGATGGATTTTATAGTTGCAGAGAAAAAGAGAGAGAAAGACGAGGAATGAGACCTCGAGACATGATGTCGCATTAAATGTAGAAAATTACTAGAGTTTCTCTATTATAAAGCCAGTGAAATAGAAGAAGATTAGAGATGCCATGAACATTGGTAAGAACTTTACTTCCAGAACACAGCAAGAGGAAATAATATTAATAACCTGATCAGGGTATTATGGTAATTTGAAATAAGAAGTGGATTTTAGTAGCCGCTCGTACTCATTAAATAAGATAATTAAATCTTTGTTAGTGGGTGCTACGTGGCCTTCTTTAGTTGTATGAAATCCGCTCATTGTAGATGGACCCCTTCAAAATAGTCAGATAGAAAATTTTTACACTTACACGTAAATTCTACCCATTAAAGTTACTAGTTGATGTGCCTCATCAAATTAAATTTAGAGAGAGAAAGTGATTTGAATGCACTTCTAATTCTCTCTTTGAATTTAACTAGTGACACGTCAGCGGGTAAATTTAATGGATGTGAATATAGACTCAAATATATAACCAGCCCGTGAATGAGGAGGGGTACAACCCCACCACGGACACCAAAGGATGGTGCTCTAGATTTGGATTGTATAAATCCAAGAGATCATCAACCATATTAACATTAAAATTATGTTAGTTAATACACGAGGACGTACATTTCATACTTAACCTAGGTATTAAAAAGACCTTAAACTACTGCTCGTGTAGGGTTTACATGGGTGAACAAGATATCATTTAATATTTTAGAGGATGTTCTCCTCACCATGTAAATTATTCTTACAGAAAATTAGATAGTTTTGAAGCATTAACCTTAAAATTTTAATATAATTTTTTTGTTTTAATATTTTTTAAAATAATATAATTTTTTATGCAAACAATTTTCATAGGAAAGAGATCATCCTTATTTTTTATGCAAATAATTTTTAAAAAATAAAAGAAGAAAAGATTATAGGCAAAGAAACTTATAATTCCACTCCTTTCAAAAACTGCAGAGAATGGGAGCCAACCCAAAATAATCAAGTAAAATGGTCGGTCCCCTCATTTTTTTCAATTATGCCCATGTATACTCCTTCCCCTAGGTTAGTACCCAAAACTACACTAGTGTCATCCGACCTACCTCATGTCTTCTCTTCTCTTTCTCTCTTTACCCCCTCTACTTCAACACTAGAAATGAAGACCTCTGCCACCGTCTAAACTAAGTATCTCATATGCAACTTACTCTGTCTCATAATAACATTCTTTACGCAATAGATTGTTACACATGGAATCATATGCAACTTATTATGTCCCATTATATCATTCTTTATGCAATAGATAGTTGCATATTAAATTATGGATTCCGTTTAAAATATAGCCTAATCTTTACCTCTAAACTTTTACTCCGATCTTGTCCTCCGATGATACTTCATTACCTCCTTTGTGAATTGAACTATTAGATTTTTTAGAGATAGAGATAAAGAGGGGGGAAGAAGACGGTCCATGTGCTGTGCTAGAGAGCACACCGCCGATCTCCTACTCTGATGAGTAGATTGAGAGAATAATTTTATAGTATCGATTTGTTCATCATCGATCTGCTCTGCTCTTCTCTTTTTTCATTTCGCATTTCTTTTATCTCTCTACCCCCTCCACTCCAATACCAGAAACGAAGACCTCTTCTCTCTATCCCATCTATTCCATCGAAGTAGGAGATCAGAGGTGAAGATTATGCTAGATTTTAAACGGAATCTATAATTCCATATGCAACTATCTATTGCATAAAGAATAATATTATGGGACATGGGTTTTATGTTGTAACACCCCAATTTGAAACTCAAATCTCTAAGAAATTGAGTCGCATCTCGAGACGTTAGGCTTACTACACGAGGTAATTAATTAGTGCTAAACAAACCGAAACAAAGGATTACAAACCTAATCAAAGTTAAACTAATATAGCTATCCATATCATTAATCACATCAAAATATGACCAGTGCAAACGAAAAATTCGCCAGAGTTTCTCCAGTATTTTTAGGGTTTTCAACCTGTCATAAACCTGTAAAAGAGGTGATTTATCCACAATAATACTTTCTAAATCATTCTATTCATCCACGATAGATATATCATCTTATCAGGGCCAATCTACCTTACTTCATCGAAATAATTATACCTAGTCATCCACTAGGCTGGATTCAAACCACAATTCTAAAATGATGCCTCACTTAATAATATACATAGATAACTTGAGTTAAGTGTTATAATATATATATATATAAGTGTGTTTGTCTTATATATATATCTTAAGAAAATATATACAAAACAAGTAAGATAACATGCACCTCCAAAGGCTAAAATACAACACCTCAAGTGTAAAAAAACTATCGTTGACATACTCTCTATATCGATCTCCTCAAAGGATACAGATATAGTCCGACCAATCCTCTTCTGTATCCTCGTTTTCCTCTGTAGTAATATCTCCTGGATCTGAGTAAAAAGCCCAGTAAGAAACTTATAATACTAGCAAATAGTCACTAACATGAATTTAAGACAATGCAAGTTTTAAAAGAAAATCGAGAAATCATAATACAGTAATGTAAAAGTAGTTGGTACTTATTCTACAACATAAACCGATAACCATTCACTTACCTATACAAGTAAATATAAACTAACAACATCTCACATCATAATATTGCGTAGTGTAATCATCTTAGAGTGAAGAGGCCACGACTAGATGTTTCAGCTCCTAGTCGGTGAGCAAAATCGTGTTCCAACTTAACTGATGTGTAACCCTATCGTTAATTCCTGATTTCCGACCGAGCGACTGATATATTAGTTTTTGTGAGAAGCACGCTAGCTCATGATTTGGGTTCAGGTGGACCCTTGACCATAATTTGTCGATGTAGCCGTTGTCGCGGTGGTCAGCCGTTTGACTCGTGCAAATATTTTAATGATCATTAAAATAATCCAGGAGTTATTACGTTCCTTAAGTCTTTGCCTAATCTAGGAAGCATGTAACCTCAATATTTCTAGAATCATATACGTACCTATCCAAATAAGGCTTTCTAGAAAGAGAAATAGAATAACCTAGATTTCAATAGTTTTCCTATATTATGAGAGTCCCATTCCTATCATGAGACAGGAAAACATAATGAAAATACGGAATAAATCATTATTTTTAGGAAAACTTCAATGATTTGCTCGTATAAGCATTACAAATCCATTTTCAGATCACCAAAAGATATATAATATAATAGTATAAGTTTTAGTAGTAGAACATACTTTTTCCTACAAAAACTAACAACCATGCATATGTTGTGATTTTCCATCTAATATTATTTCGGGAAAAGCCGATAATATAATCTGGGGAAAGCCGGGTAATCGGGGGAAAGCTCGTAATATAATCCGGGGAAAGCCGGTAATAATCATAGCCGGGAGAAAGCCCAGCATAACATATATAGTATATATTCCGAGGGAAATCCCGTACCTAGGGAATCACCAACACATACCCAACAACTAGGAACCTCCATCCCACACATCATCTCAAAACAACTATTTTTCCCAACAGATAGAATGAAGTAAAATATTTATATTATAAGAACCCCAAAAATCTATTTGGTTTTTGAAAATATACCCATCCCAAAAGCTCGATAACAATTAAGTCTTTATTCTTTGGAAAATATAGTTTATTTAATTATATGTAAGAAAAGAATCATCCATATACTTATATATATATATAACTCATTCATATATATAATTATTAGAATCTAGTTATTTTAAAAATAACTATTACTGTTTTACATCACTATGTAAAACTATACTTTTGGAAAATCATTTTCACATCAATAGGGCATTACAAATAAATCATGCATGCTTTGCAAAATAATTACATTTGATTTATAAATCTAAACCTTATCAAAGCATTGAAAGTACTTTAATGGCTATAAGAGAGTATTTATAAGTTCCTACCTCAAATCCCACAAGGCTAACTTTTTACTCCATTAATTTCCTCTAATTAGTGTACTGGTATTAGTACACACTTCTAACTGTAAACAACACATTTAATTCACTTTTAAAACTTAATTCAATTCATATTAATGTCATATAGAATAGTCTAGGAATCTAAATTCTAACCTAAACAGTCACTACAAGGGTCCAAATCCCTTTAGTCATCCTCTTTTAACGTTAATAAGAGGAAACCAAATACCTCAAAATCATTGAACCTAAAATTCAATTTTTGAATTTGCCACCACTAACAAATTTAATCCACTAGAATTAACCACAAAATCAAAATCAATCTCAAGTTCTTCAAATAACTCCCAAACTAGGTTCTTATCAAATCAAATAAGGGCTTTAGGATTACAACCCAATTTCTTCTAAATATCCTCTTCAATTGATTTAGACCTCTGAATCTTACAATCTAACCCAAAACAATAAATTTGGGTCAAAATCAACCCTCATAATTATCAATTTCATTAATTAAGGGTTTGAAAGGTCTAATCAAACCTTAAACTATTAATAAAATTAACCCTAAAATTGAAAACTAAAGATTAACAACATAAAATATCTAATTAAAAATAAAATGAAAAGCTAGGATTTCAAATTTATACCTTAATTAACAAATCATATGGTTCCTACGATCTCCCTATCGGCCCACCATCATCGTCACCTTCTTCTTCCTCTTTTTCTCTTTCCTTCTTTCTTTTCTTTCCCTTACTTTCTCTCCCAACGTCTCTCTCTCAAGCTCCCCTTTCTGTTCTCTTTTTTTTTTTTTTTCTCTGAAGTAAGACAAAGAGAGAGACTTCTCTCTTATCTCTTAAATAGTATAGGGCGGTGGAAAGAAAAAGGGCCTAAAAAAATTAAAATTAAAAATATATGACTATATGGGTTATACTAAGGTGTATGCACATACATACAAATTATGTGTATACAAGGAATAACTTATAAAGTTACTCTTAAATACATCACCCAAACATATATATAGTGTATATACACAATTAAATAAAGTTTAATTAGTCAAAATCAAGGTCAAAATCGCGGGTACCTTCGGTACTAGTCAAAATCGTGTTCCGGGCTTTGATTTGGGATCATTTAGTGTCTGATTTTCGCGCGAGTAGTCGAAATTGAATAACTTTTCGAGATCTATCCATTCGTACTGTTCGATTCTTCAAATTATGCTCTAAACAAAAACTCATTATTTAGTCCTAGACTTAATTATTTTAACACCTAATATGTTCCACGATTGAAGTGTTGAACTCGACTCAACCTGACTCACCAAAATCAACAAATTATTTTGAGTCGTTACATATGTTTTGGGTTTCACGTAGGTCGGATTTAGTTTTTGAGGTGCGGGGTAGAATTAGCAGAATTTAAAGGACCAGCCTATTTAGTGAATTATTTTGGACTCACCTGATTCAGTGAAGTTTTTGAAAGGAGTGAACCTCCTTTGCACCCGAAAGATCATCTTTGTAAAAGAAATGAATCCTTGAAACATCCTTATGCTAGAAGAGTTAACTCCAAGAATAAATTAGTGCATAAAGGAAAGTTGGGTGGAAGGGGGTGGAAATAGAATTCCCAGCACGAAAGCTAAGAAAGACATAGGTCAGTTTCAAGTCAACGGTATTCTGACTTATGTGGGCCCCACTCTTTTGCTTTCACTTCCCCACTCTTTACAGTGTTTCTTTGTAGCGCGAAATAGCCGGTCCCAAAAAGCCTCATCAGTCAACAAACCTCAAAATACGTGTCACACTTTTGCTACAAAGTTCCACGTGGTATAATATTATTGGTTGTAATTTACAACGGCTACTTCAGATGCCCCTCGATACTTGTTGTGGACCCCAAAGTTTGGCGGACATTTTGACGAACAATGTTTCTAGAGAGAGAAAAAAAGTAAAAAAGTAAAAGAAAATTAAAGTTGAAAAAATATTTAAAAATAAGAAAAAAAAGGAATAACGAGGTCGTTGGTGGGACCCACCTTCGGATCTGTGACACAGACGGCAGTTTCATTTTTGAGAGCTTCTCTGGTGCGCAGGTTATTTAAATGCGCTCTCCACCACCATTACCACCTCTCTTTTTCTCTCCTCTCTCTCTTTCTCTCTCACTCATCTATCTTTTGTTAATGATTTGCAACTATTTTAATACATAAAAAAGATTGGATTTGGTTTTTTGCTTTTTGCTCTGTAAAATTGTTTATGAGTTTTGAAGGAGAAGAAGTCTTCTCTTTCACACCTTTCAATCTCACAGTCATGGAAGAAGAGTCTAGGGTTTCACAGCCTCTAAATCCAATAAGGTCTGTTATTGTTCTTGTTTTTTCTTGTTAATCTTCACTTACTATGATTAATTAGCTATTTTAATGGTTAAACCCAATCTGGGTTTTTTCTGTTTCTCCTTTAAATTTAATGTATCCAGTTCAAAACTTTACTTCTTCTGTTTGTTTATTTTGGTTTTCTCTTTACTCTGAGATGAAAAAGGAAATAGATGTTGAATCTCAAAATAGGAAATTTTGACCAAAACTGATCTGGGTTCTGCTGTTCTAAAAATGGGGTTTTGGTGATTTTTGTTATGGAGGTAGTTTTTGCCTTTTTGGAGTGTTTTTGATGTTATTTCTATCTGGGGTTTCTAGGGTTTTGGAGGATTAAGGTTTGAGGGGAATAATGGAGGAGATTGAGGAAGCTAATAAAGCAGCTGTGGAGAGCTGCCATGGAGTTCTTTCTCTATTATCTCTGCCCCAAGATCAGATTCAGTACGGAACTTTAATGGTGGAAACAGGAGAGGCTGTGTTGAAGTTCAAGAGAGTTGTATCTCTTCTTAATACTGGTATGGGTCATGCCAGAGTGAGGAAAATGAAGAAATTTCAATCTCCTTTACCCCAAAATATCTTCTTAGAAAACCCTAATTCTATAACATCAGCCAAGCCTCTCCAAATTATCCCAACTAATTTTCTGGAAAACCAAACTTTAGAGTTTGGTTCAACAACTAAAAATTCTCTGCATCTCAATCAGAAAATGTTTCTAGAAAACTCAGCCTTAGAAATGAGTTCTATTTCTAAGAATCCTCTCCAGATTTCCCAACAAACACCATCAGCAGTAACTCAATATCAGTTCTTCCAACAACATCAGCATCAACAGCAACAAAGACTTCAGCTTCAGCAACAGCTACAGCTACAGCAACAGCAACAGCAACAGCAACAGCAGAAGATGAAATTTCAAGCTGAAATGATGTATAGAAAGAGCAATAGTGGCATAAATCTCATATTTGATAGCCCTAGTTGTACACCCACCATGTCATCTAACAGATCTTTCATATCATCTCTGAGCATGGATGGAAGTGTAGCTAGCTTAGATGGAAAACCCTTCCATTTGATTGGTGGACGAGGTGGACCGCAGTCGTCGGATCGAAACTCGCAGCAGACCCCCAAGAGGAGATGTTCTGGTAGGGGAGAAGATGGAAGTGTGAAATGTGGAGGTAGTGGTAGATGCCACTGCTCGAAGAGAAGGTTAAATTTCAATCTCTTACTGTAAATTCAGTTGTTAACATTTCATTTGATGGGTCTTAAATCTTAATACATAACCAAGGTTCTATTTTGTTTATACAGGAAATTGAGGGTGAAGAGATCCATCAAGGTTCCTGCTATTAGTAACAAGATTGCAGATATCCCTCCTGATGAGTATTCATGGAGGAAATATGGGCAGAAACCAATCAAGGGTTCACCACATCCTAGGTATATCTAGGTTTTCCTTTCCTATTTTGCGATCATTTACGAATTATGCGTAAAAGCTTCGTTATGGTGATGATTTACACATGGTTTCATTTTATTTTATTTATTTTTATTATAATCTACATATGTTTTCAATTTTTAGTTGCATATTTAGGATTTGATGGTTAATTTTGGTCTTGCTATGCAAAGAATGATCCATCTGTTTGTGCACAAGTTGTCTGTTCACAATAAGTGCTCCTTGTGTTTTGTTTTAATTGCCAAAATTTCTCTTCCTGTTGTAGGTATCTCTTCTTATTGCACAGAATATGCTATAGAAACATTTTTGTTGTTAAGATTGAGTATAGATTTCACAAATGGCCAACAATTTTCCATTGAAATGACTGAGTGGAATTGACTCAACTACCTAATTATAGATCATATACCCCTTAAAGAAGTGAGACAACCCTCTTTTGTATGTTTAGCCTATAATGTTTTGGTTTGTTACTCAAGGTAGAACAATTAGACACTTTTTGCCAATCCTCCTTGCCTTACCATAAATGTCTTTACTGTTCAATTTTCAAAATGTTTGTGTTGGTTAATTTTAGGTGTTGCTATGTCCAACTGTTTTATGGAAAAGTAAAGCGTTTAGAGTTTGGATTCTTCTAGGTGTGTTCAACTGGATTTAAAAGCTAATCGACACTTCAAGCTTGATCATTTTTATATTGTCTATTGTTTTGGTTTGGGAAAAAAAAAAAGAACTGTTTTATTTGATAATGATATCATTGTAGTCAACTGAGAGAGACTTGTTTAATTAATGCAGGGGATACTATAAATGTAGCAGCATGAGAGGTTGCCCAGCAAGGAAGCATGTAGAGAGGTGCTTGGAAGAGCCTTCCATGCTTATCGTCACTTACGAAGGTGAACACAACCACTCAAGGCTACTATCTCAATCTGCAAACACATCATAGACTTAATTCATGGATGGCTCAATCAGATTTCTTCGAGGGTTCCTGTGTTCATATCCATCACAACCAGGTTTGTGATTGGTTTTGAACCGCACCCCCTGTAAATATTAGTGTATGATGGTTCAAGCTTAAGTTACAGATGGAGTAGCCATGGAGCCAGAGAAAAAAAGAGGACCCTAAATGAAGGTTGGGAGTTAAGTTTTAACTTGTAAGAACTCGCGGCGTTATCAATGTTCACTGAAGGGTTTTCTGAGCATATCTATATCTGTATCCATCTTTTACATGTTGGGTTTCGGATTTTATTTCTCACCTGTGGTTAATTATAATGTTTGACGCTGGACAAGTATTTAATATTGGTTTAGTTCTGCAACTAAAACAACTTCAAAATCAATACAATTTCGTAGATTATATGAGGTTTTGGATTGCTCTTGCTAGTTGTTTATACTGTTCTCATATTGATTGCTAGACACTGAGAGGGTAACTGATCAATTAGGTACAGAGAGAAAATAAGTTTTTTTAAAATTAAAAATGCTATAACTTTTAATCTACAAATTAGATATTTACCAAATTTATATTTTTGGAAAGCATTTTTCAAGATCTTTAAAATGAGACCAGACAACAATACTAAATTCAAAAAAAAAAAAAATCTTCGTAATTAGACTATGAAAACCCATAACTGCTTGTATAATAAAAACGGTTATGCAAACTATAGATTGCATAGTAAAAAACGATGCAAATTATAATTTGCATCAGCTATTTTAAGTAGTTTTGAGCATATGCACTTCTCTAAGTCTCTATGCAACCAGATTGAATAAGAAAAAAGCTAAAAAATTACATTTTAGACAATGCAAACTATAGATTGCATAGTAAAAAACGATGCAAATTGTAATTTGCATCAGCTATTTTAAATACTTTTGAGCATCTACACTTCTCTAAGTCTCTATGCAACTAGATTGAATAAGAAAAAAGTTAAAAAAATTACATTTTAAACAATGCAAACTATAATTTGCATAGTAAAAACGATGCAAATTGTCAGCTATTTTAAGTAGTTTTGAGCATATGCACTTCTCTAAGTCTCTATGCAACTAGATTGAATAAGAAAAAAGCTAAAAAATTACATTTTAGACAATGCAAACTATAATTTGCATAGTAAAAAACGAATTTGCATCAGCTATTTTAAATACTTTTGTTTAAAATTATATTTTAAACAATGCAAACTATAATTTGCATTGTTTTTAAGCTTGATAAATAGGTTTTTTCTGGATTTTTTTTTTTTGAATTTGGTATTCATGTCTGATCTTGTTTTAAAGATCTTGAAAAATGCTTTCCAACGATATAAATTTTGTTCAAATCCGATTTATATTTTGAAAGTTATGGTCATTTTTATGTTAAAATTCATTAATTGGGATTTGCTAACGTGCACCGTCATTATTCAACAGATGGGTTTTTCGTCTTTTTACATCGCGCTAACGTGTGCCGAGGACTGTCCTTACATGAAAAAAAAGCATGTCCTCTACTTCAATTTTTTTCCCATGCAAGGGCATCCTACTCATTTTCCGTTTTTTTATTTCTTAATAGTAACTTTTTATGGTTTTCAGCTGAAAGTGTGACTCGAACTAGTTCGAATCAAAGCTGATGTTAGTATTGCTCGGCATCTAAATTTGATTGAATCGGTCGAGCTGAGTTGATTAGGACAAGTTGCAGGCTTACCTTGCCTGGGTTTAAGATGCATCTCTAGGTTGATTCTTCTCCCTGACAGGTTTTGTTAGAATCTTGTTTCCTTTACTTTCTGAAGGAGTTTGTCAAGGTAGAATTGAAACAGTACTACTTGAAATTTAGAGCTCTGGAAAGAATAAACGAAAGCTAATGCAGGACTGAAAATTGAGAGTAATACTTGACATATTCTTCCCCAGTTGGCATCCAAAATATGCTTTAAGAATCATCCCAAGTGTACTGACTTCTTTATAAGGCTCAAGTTGACTTGGTGTATTGTAGAAGCCAAGTTATGTAAAATTATATACTTTTATGGGTTCCCCCACTGTTATTATGGCCTTCTACCTAACATTATTAAAATACAATTTCTCTTTTTATTTTTTTAAATACCCATCTTTTAAAAACTATAAATATATAAAGGGTTATTATAGTAATATAAAAATCTCAAAGCAATTATTGGAAAATAAGAAAAGAGATGATTAGTTACAATTTCACAATCATCTGACTCTATAATAAAAGAATAACAATGGGGTCACAGTGAAAGTTCGAACCTCAGATAAGATGGAATTAAGTTTTCCTGCAATAAAGCTGCATCTTTTGATTTGCAGATCCAAATAATTAATCAATAGTTATTTATCAACTAAATTTAATTAATTAATATATAAATTAAAACATAATAGATTTGCACACAAAATCATACCCATATCTAATTTAGGTCTACTTTGAATAAAATAATCAAAAGTATTAGCAAAGGTGCAAATCTAAAGTGCTTGTAGCATTTTCCTTTACAAAATTATCTCAAGGTTGTCTAACAGACAAGTCTAAGTGAACTTTATCAAACTTAACAAGTCTGAACAAAAATGGCTACCTCAAACAAATCTAAAATGTCCAACAAATCAATCTAATAAGCTTTTAAAAATTGAACCTCCAAACTTGGATATCTGTATAATCGTTTCTGCTCTCTACCAGACGCACTGTATTTTTTGAGGAAGAAGATGGTTTAGGAGCCACTCCGCCATATGCCTCTAAGCTCCTTACGTAAGGTGAACCCGTCCCAGTGGATGTGTTGGTTAGGATTAAAACAAACCAAATGGCCTGGACTTCCATGTATCTTGCTTTTGTTGTAATTGTATGGTCAAATTCCACAACAGTCTTTCACTAGAGAAGCCTTTTCGAAACTTGGTAATTTTTTTAGGCATAAGAATTCCAACAGTAGTAATTTTAGAAAAAGTTATGTTTAATTACCTATATATGAAAAGCTGTAATTCAGTATAAACCCAAGCACCGTGAATTCGTTTAAGTCTCCTACGCACTGCATTTTACCGTACGTTCTTGGGTAGATCACTGCTAGGAAACGAAGTAAGGTAGATTGGTATACATCCGATTGAAAAATTCTTTGGACCAACTATTCGAACGACACCAACTTGAACACTTCCTGTTCCAATGCAATACCATCAAAAGATCAAAGAGTAAATGTAAATACTACAAATAAAATTAAAGAGCTTAAATTAACTTACTCTAATACCACCCGACATTGCTCGAACGACGTGGGGTACATAAGTTCTGATTTCTTCCATGAGCTTGCCTTTGAAGAAAATGTAGTTGTAATAGTTACTGCATATCTCCCCCATAAACACAACAGCTCGTCAAAGTTTCTTTCGACAATCTACAAATTAATAATAAAATGCAATTAGAACATAGAAGTGAAACTGCGGATGTTTCAAATAAAAATAACAAATTTGAAAGTAAAAAAGAACATAACACATTAATGAAAGAGTTACTTATTACCAGCAGATGTTTGGCAGGTGGAGTTGAGATGGGTATGGAACCAGACCAGTTGAACTGCACCTTGAGATGAGTATCAATAAGCACATGAATTTTCCTCTCCATGAAAAAGGAAGGTGGGAGTGCAGTACTTCCAGCTACCACGAGGTTGACCTCATGATCTAACGCCAAATTCATCCCTATGTAAGGGTTAAGGAATGGGAGACGAAGCACAAATGCTGTAATTAAAAGAAAGCGATGCATTAGTAATATTCTCTTTCTCTAGAACATCCTGATCATCGAACACAACGAGAATGCATTTAGATATATTCAATTAAGATGATGATTGAGCTGGACTAATCACTTATAGTAATAGTCAATCATCAACAAACCATTAGAACAACGATCTATGGCCCTCCGAAAGAAAGTCTCTCAGTAGGGGAAGTGCGACACGTAGGCTCTAGCACCAGCGTGACCCTTTTGTATCATTTGATTTCCTCCGTCTGATATGGAATCTCCAAATTGAAAAATCGACTCATAAAGACAAGTTTTCTCTTGGATGGGTTAGGGGCTGGCAGTAGTTGTAGCAGGACGAGTCCGGAGATTTTATTGGCCCTGAGCGAACTTGAAAAATGTGACCATGTATATCTTCACAAATCATAAGTAAAAATGTGACCATGTATATCTTCACAAAAGAAAAAAAAAATCATAAGTAAAAATGTGACCATGTATATCTTCACAAAAGGAAAAAAAAAAAATTATAAGTATCTAAATTTTTTGTCTCGTTAAATTGCAATAAGAAATATTATAATAATTAAAAGGGAAATGATTTCATGAGCCCGAGCTTCAAAAATATTTATGCTCTACCCATACATAATCGTAGTTACGTCCGCGTACTAACAAGGTGCACATCCAACAACGTATATAGGCCGGGTTCAAAAAAAAATTTAAGCTCGGGCTCGTGAAACGGAGATTCTAATTAAAAGAACAAAAAAAAAAAGAATTGTTCTTTTATGTGCAGTGTTTCTCTCCTTGTAATAAATTTAAGACATGCCCAACATTCTCCAAGCAAATTAGGCAGTTGCTACATCTCCAAAATTTTAATTAATCAAGTTTGAAGTAATAATAATATTAAATAAATTTTAAATAATAAAAATTATATTAAGAGCTTGAAAAAGTAAAAAATAACAATAAAGGATCCTCAAATTCTTAAATTCTTAAGTAGTTAAATAAGAGAGTTTGTATGTACCCTATTTATTATTGTTTACCCCAACGTTTAGAATCCACATGTAGATAATCTAGTGTCTCATTTTTTGCGAAGATGATCTCTTATTCACCTAAATCATACTCAAAAAGAAAAACAAGTAGACCATCTATACATGTGCCTCACAAGAGAGAGTCACAAAAAAAATATTGGTGTCATTTGTTCCAGTAATTAAATAAAATTAGAAATAGATTATTATTAGATTAAGAAAGTCTTAAAATAAAAAATATTATTAAATAAAATCATTTTAATGTACTTATATTATTTTTAAGTTTTTTCCAACATCTCAAGTTTATCCTGAATGTAGAGATCTGAAAATACAAATTTTTAGTTAAGTTAAACGAGATGTTATACATGAGAAAAATAAAATTTAATATCAGTTATTTACAAGTATTACTTTAACTAATGAAAAATTATTTAATTAATGCACAAGATTGTATGAAATTAATTTACACAAGTAAGAAAATTTGCACATAAACGCCATACATCTTTTAGCTATGCACATAACAACATGTACGAACAATAGAGAGTAATATAAAACTTGATAATTCTTATTGCTTACAACTTGAAGATGGCTACAAAAGAATTATAAGGTCCTCCTTTTGCATTGAGGGGTATAACTTATGAGTAAGATTATGTACATATAGTACTGATTTAACAACTGAGGGGAGTTCATTAAAATCCTCTAAAAATATATCTTAATTCTACCATCTTCCAAAGAATTCTAGCACCATTTCATATTATTCTACAAATTATTAGATCATTCCCACGATAAATTATATCATTATAAAACTTTTAACCCCACTGAGACTTCAGAAACCTAACTGGAAAATAGACTATCTATACTAAAATTTGGATCAACTTTAAATCGAGTTAACAATAAGTTTTAAAACGATTTGTTATTGGACGGATGATCTATGTGATGCGAGGATAATATCATCGCAAAATATCAGCCCTTGGATCATTCTGGGCTCCATAGACAAGTGTAAACGGAGGGTAACAATAAGTGAAATATTCATAAAGAAAAAGTAATGTAAAATTAGAATTTCCTTTCTTTTCTTTGGGTCACTTTCAAAGTGGGGGGAAATTTTGAGATTAAGGTGGTACAACGAGGTTTGGCCTTTTATAAATGGATAATGGCCAAAACATCCAATTTATAAAGTTTTTAATCCATTTAGTACACAAGATTTTAAAAAGACTGAAATACCTTTTTTAAAGCTTTTTGAATCTGTTTAGTCCTTTTTAAACTTTTCTAAATCTATTTAGTCCATTCCTTCCTTTTTAATGTTCCTGTTATACCCTTATTATATTTGTCAATTACCTTTTTGTCTTTGTCAAACTTGTACAGTTATATGAGAGAGGACTAACGTTATTTTTTTTATTTTAAAACTTTAAAATGTTATATCTCTTCAACTAAAATTCTGATTTTGACAAAATTCATATATTTGGAAAGCACTTTTGAGATCTTTGAAGCTAGACCAGTCAAGAATGGTTTTCAAAAAAAAAAAATCACAAAATTTATGCAAAAACGTTTTTGCATCAGTTCTCATGCAAAAACATTTTTGCATTAGTTCTCATGCAAAAACATTTTTGCATTAGTTCTCATGCAAAAACGTTTTTGCATCAGTTCATGCAAACACGTCTTCTCAACTAAAATTCAGATTTTGAGAAAATTCATATATTTGGAAAGTACTTTTTGAGATCTTTGAAATTAGACCAGTCAAGAATGGTTTTTAAAAAAAAATAAAAATCACGAAATATATGCAAAAACGTTTTTGCATGAACATGATTTTGTCAAAATCTGAATTTTAGTTGAAAAGACGTGTTTGCATGAAAACTGATGCAAAAACGTTTTTGCATCAATTCATGCAAAAATGTTTTTGCATAGATTTCATGATTTTGTCAAAATCTGAATTTTAGTTGAAAAGACGTATTTGCGTGAACTGATGCAAAAACGTTTTTGCATGAGAACTGATGCAAAACGTTTTTGCATAAATTTCATGATTTTGTCAAAATCTGAATTTTAGTTGAAAAGACGTGTTTGCATGAACTGATGCAAAAATGTTTTTGCATGAGAACTGATGCAAAAACGTTTTTGCATAAATTTTGTGATTTTTATTTTTTTTGATACCCATTCTTGACTGGTCTAGTTTCAAAGATCTCAAAAAGTGCTTTCCAAATATATGAATTTTGTCAAAATCAGAATTTTAGTTGAGGAGATATAACATTTTAAAGTTTAAAAACAAAAAAGATAATGTTAGTCCTCTCTCAAGAAAGAGAGAGAGAGAGAAGAGTAAAGTGGGGTAGTACGTGGTGAAAGGATAGATTTGTCTAAATTTTATTTTTGGACTAAATAGACTCATATAAAATTTGGTGGACTGAACAGACTGAAAAAAAATTATTTTGGGCCTTTTGGCCGTTCCCCCAATTGCCCTAAATAATTACTTATTACTCAACTTACTCTTACACTTCACTTTCACCATCCCCATTTATAGTGCCCACTTGGAAACAACTCAAGGGCTACTTTTTGGGTGGATTATATCCTCATCACGTAGATTGCTCTTACAAAAAAGACAGTCCATTTTCATAACTTAAAATCTCATCTAAAGTTAGTTAAATATTAATAATAAAATAGATTATTTAAAAAATTTAAAATTTCAATCATCTTTACAAGGTAAAAAGAGTTCGTCTTCACAAAATTTAGGCTCTTGGATCTCCGCACAGGCAAGGTATAAGAAGATTGTATGTAAGAATGTATTCAATGCCTAAAATAAAAATGAATAGGAAAATGCTCCACCAACACACTGGGGTTTGGGTATCCAATATTTGCTACACGCTTAAATGTGCGGTCTTGGAATTGGTGCACCACGACCTTGAATCCCATAAATTGGACACAAAAACCACATGTAAGTGCACCCAGAATTAGGTTCTCTGTTCATGTAAGTGTAGCATTGCTAAAAGAAATTGGTGCCCTTAAAAACTAGGCGCCAAAGCGACGCTTTGGTCGCTTGTGCTACTGGCCGGCTCTGGTCGTAGTAGAACTACTCTTACAAGTATCAAACAAATGAGATTTTTAAGGAAAGAGAATGTATTGATGATGTGACAATATGGGAGCAACATGTGAATCAATTGGGAGTCAATTATAATATATATGATGACGATAATGCTAGGGAGATCGTAACCAAGTGATGTGCTGATGATGGTGGTAAAATAGTTGATTATGACTTTTAATAATTAGATTAGGGAATGAATGTATACCGCTTTGAAAACAAGGTAAATAAAATAGGACACTTTTTAATATGTTATGACAACTGCCACATCATGTGGTTTGTTTTGGTGCTCAGAAAATATAGTCATTCTAGCAAAAACTATTCCAATGGTTCTTCATGAATACCAAGTACTTATATATTAGTCATCCTTTGCAAAACTACGTACTTTGCGCAAATCTAATGGGAGTATGAAAACTGCTTGATTCTACTTCTCTCTCTCAATTTCTCTTTCTCGATCTCTTTGATCTCTCTCTTCTCTACTTTTTATCAATTTCTCTATCGATCTCTATATTGGTAGTGATGGTGGAGGTGGAAGCGGTACTGGAGGTGGTGGTGGTGGTGATGGTGGTGGTTGTAGCGGGCAGTGGGGTGTAGTAATTTTGGTGGGTGTAAAGTAGAAAAATCAGAACTCCCCTCTAGTATAATCACCCTTCCTCTCTAACCATGTTAGAAAATTTTTGAGTGCTCCTTATCTAGGCAATCCCCCCATCCGAGAGTGGGAGCCCCAATCATAGCGATCTTTTTTTAAAGAAAGAAAGAAACAACTAATAAGTATCACACACTTTTGGGCCTACTGAGTATTGGCCTCCAGTTAAAGGCCCATCTCTTGGTGGCATGTAAAACACCCCCAAAATAGAAGTGATATTAGGAGGCACAAAAACCTTGGTGGCAGGCTCCGGGTTTAAGTTAGGTCAAACCAATTTGTGCCCGCCCGCCAATTTTTAGGGGTGCGCTAATAAAATTTCCACTAGAAAATTCCCAATCCAATGAGTAGGAACTACCTATGAAAAGATGATTGAATTCAATGGACCATGGTTATTTTTTAGCCCCCAAAAAAGGATATTTTCGAGCCCATGGTTTATAAAACAACTAGTAGGACGATCAAAATCAATGTCCACTCATCAACCGGCGGTCCGGTGCCAACTAGGACAGTTGTATTTCGAGTTCGGCTTAGAAGACCGCCAGGTCCTCCATCTAGATAGACAATCCAATGGCTGTTAGCATCTCAGGTAAAGAATGAAACAAGAATCAGAGAAACAGGTTTCTCAACACAGGTGGCAAATAACCATTGGGTGGTCCATCTAGATGGAGGACCTGGCATTCCTTTTCTCATTTCAAGGTTCTCTGCTTAGAATGCAAAGTAGCATTCAAACAGTGATGCTAAAGGAACTGGCAAAAATGGTGCTTAGGTTGGATCTAAAATCACATCCAACACAAATTATAGTTTATTTTATGAGCTCTCTCATTTCAAAGTAAAAAGAAATTTACAAAACTTTTCATGCTATAATCAATCCTGTGTTCTTCTAAACATATACTGCTAAGAGTAAGAGACAACAAAAGTTTCAGGCTGAAGGATTAACACAGAGGAATCATCTTGACAGCGTGCCAACATTTGATCAATGCTGACAGTAAGAACCGGAAAAATAATTGTAGCAGTATAGGGAATTACCATGGAGAACACCATTATAAGTGTAATTTGAACTACCATGATGAAATCTTCTTTGTGGAGGTTCACATTTCAGAACCCCCTCTGCATAAAAATATCAACAAGTTATGCAGGTATATTACAATCAAAATTCTGAACTTCAAATCTACTGGTAACTTAGATGATAGAGTAAGAAAATTAAACCCAAAACTTCTCTCTCTACTACGTTTAAAATGAATTTATGAACCAAGTTTTAGATAAAATCAAGCTAAAACTACAAGTAGAAGAAATGGGCATGTTAGTAAAACAGAATCTAATCAAGGATTAAGCTGATAATTGGTTCAAAACAATAATTTTCACTCCTTGTGAGAGAGGAGAGGAAATTTTTTATGTCAGATTTAATATTCTAGAAATGCAGAAGGAATAATTGCCCTTTGTAGCAATTCTACAAATTTAGGTTGAACTGAAATAATCTTCTTCCTTTTATACTGTAAATAGTAAACTACACTTGGTTAAGGAAGTGAACAAAACTTTTAATTCATGACTTATAGAGAACTACATTTGTCTTCTAAATGGATTTCCAGTAACAGAAACAATTGGAAAGGATTAGTCCGAAAGTATTGTTGCTTATTTTGAGAGTGAAGATTCAAAGCTAATGAATTAACCTCCATTTTGAAGTGAAAACTCGAAAATTTGACTACGAAAAGGTAATTCTTTTATGCAACCCACATCGGTGAATATGAGTCCACTCCTTGTTAGGCTAACAGACCCTTGTTATATATATATATATATAGATTGATGGTCCTCTCTCTTCAACAATTTGAGCTTTTAGAGTAAGTGGTTGTTGACAACCAGTAGTTAAACCCTATCAAGTAACAGGTTGGTACTAGAAACAGATCACTTCAGCTAAAAACACTCAGCTTGGAGGATTCTCTGAATTCAATCGCAACCTCTACTTCATCAACAAAGAACCCAGAAGAAAATGTTGGATTAAAAACAGTGAATAGAAGGAAATAATGCCATAGATACAATTAGTAGTTTTTAGATGTAAATTGTTCAGAGAAATTTTATTCAACAAAACTACATTGAATTTCTACTAAAATCACCAAGGGAGCTTGAAAAACAAGAAATTGCTCATACAAGTGCGAAGAATTGAAGAAATATAGAATTTCATATGAAATTGATCAAAAAATTAATTATCTGAGTATTTCAGAAAGATCAAGCCACCATTACATCAAGTTCATAGATCCATCTAGAATTGCAAAGATCTGGAACTAAAACCAAAAATCCAGCAGAGATTCTTCTGGATTCTTTCTGAAAGTATAGTAACCAAAAAGGAAAAAACAGAAGGAAGAAAGATGAAGAACAAGAACAAGAACCCATCAAGATAAATTTCAACACTTTGATTTCTTCTTTGATCTCTGAAAATTAAGACTAAAGAACCAAAACCCATTTCAGAAATACGAACCATTAACCTGATTCTTCATTGATTTCGATCGATTGGCGTCGACGGGTTCTTCTTATCCATGGCTGAAGAACTGAATCATGGTACTTTGTCGGCAAAGCCATCACTCTCTTTCTCTTCTTAGGTTTTGAAATCACTTCAATTCTTTCACCCTTCATTTGCTTCTCTTCTCCTTTTTCTCTCTCTTCTTGTTCTTGTTCTTGTTCGTCTTCTCTCTCTTCTTTTTTCTCGCCAAATTCAGTTACAAAAGAATTGCAAAATCTGAAAGCTCTTTTTCTTCTTCTGATTACTCTTCTCTGAGTAAATGGGACAACCAAGACGGATCCTGCAACATGAAGAACAGCCTTCACTAAGAGATCAAGACCTTCACAACGTGTTTCATAATCGATCGAAGAAGAACAGTTTGAGGAAAATGATACCAAAGAATTAGTAGAAGAAGCAGATGGAACTAAGGAAAAAGTAGAAATCGATGAACAGTACGAAGAAGGAGAACTGATCGAAGAAGAACCTCGAATTCTCATTGGAATTAGAGTGAAATTCCAAGAAATCAATCTGGGTTGATCTGAAAATGAGATTTCTGATCTGGGTTTTGGAGAAATTGGAGTGATTTGAAGAATTGATGAATCGAAGAATCAACAATGAGGAGAGATGAAGAAGCAGAGGAAGGAAGATCGTGAGGACATTTGAGGATTTGTGGTCAGAAATTCCAAATATTATGTAATTTTTGTGATATCGTGCTCCTGGGTTCACCGAATATTCAGTGATTCAAAAGTTAAAACTTGACACGTGGAACACACTTTTGCAAATGATATATTACCCACACTTGATCTACCTGTTTTTAGAAGATAGGCGTACTGGTATTCTTTAATCCGTTAGATTGTATCCTCTGATAAATAAAAAGATTCGGAGGGAATTGAGAAGCAAATGACTAGTGTTATAGTGAATTTTTTTTCGAAGTAAACTAATGCACAGTATATACATATGGCAGCGGTCCGGGGCCATGATTGTTACCATGGCCTGTGGGGCCCACAAACAGATTAATAAATGACTGATTTTTTTGTGAGGATGTTCTCCTCACTGTGTCCTTCGTTCTCACAAAAAATCAGTCAATTCTAAAATTTTTAACCCCATCATTCATTGATGTAATTTAATGGTAAAACTGAATGATTCAATCCCCGTTAAATATTAAAAAACTGGATGACTGAATTGCTAGTTTTGGAATGAGCTGATTTTTTGTGAAGATGTTCTCATCACCATGTAGATCATCCTCACAAAAAATCAACCCTTGGTTCATCTGAATATGGGTTCCACAAGTCATGGTAACCAAAAAATATCACAGTGATGGCAATATAGTGATGGCAATATAGTGATGGCACCGGAACCGCTCCCTATATATAAATAAGAAGGCACACATACATCATGAAAGACATGTGAAAAGCGCAAAGATACTACCAATGTAACCGAAACCATAAGGCTATCATAATCGCCACTGAAAGGCTATCAAATTATTTTATGCCACAAACTAATGACAAACCACTAGCTAAGAGTTTTGATTCCAAGACCTCCCAAGTTCATGGGAGGGGTGCACAACCATTCGGACAAAGACCCATGTGCAAATTTAGAGTTAGGTTTTGCTAGTGTTTTAAAAATCGGACCGTACGAGCCAATTCAACCGGTAACCCAATTGATTTTTCAGGTTGGGTCAATATTGATCCACAATTTTTTTTAAATACCGGCTTTTTACTTACAAATCGGTTGACCCGACCGATTAAACTACTAAACCAGCTAACTCATCTGGTTTTTAACCGAGTTATGTCATGAGTTTCTGATAAAAAATGCACTCAACAAGTTTTAAAACCAGGTCTTTTGAAGTATTAATGTCTTTACCAACTGGGCTACATTGTTTTTTATTACTATTGTAGTGTTACAAATAGTTATATATTATTTTTCGAAGTTTTATTAAATGTTTCACAAAATATATTATTTGGAAGACTCAAACACTTATCTACTTGGGCAAGAATCGACCTTTCAACCAACTATACTACTAGAACTTTATTGGTGTCGTTACATATACTTATAATATACTATAATCAAGTTATGGGTCAACCCACCAGTTGAACCAAATTGACCCAACCAAGTACCTTGATCGGTTTGATTTCTGGTCCGATTTTTAAAAAATTGCGTTCTGCAACTAAGTATTTGTGGACAATATTAGAGCATCCACAGCGTAGTAAGGTAAAAAGCCAAAATAGCTATGGAAATGGAGTTGAGTAGCGGTGGAAGTTAAAAAAATTTAAAAATCTATAATAAAATAACAAAAGAGGAGCACATTAGGCATTTAAAAAAAATTAAAAAAATAATGCTAGGCGGTGTCCCACCAGCCCGCCTAGCATTATTATTATTTTTCTTTCAAAATTTCTTTAAAATCTATTTTAAAAATGCCTAAAATCCATTTTTAAAATCCATTTTAAAAAAATAAAAAAATAAAATTGTTGGGCGGCACCATACACACCGCCCAGCAACAGGCGGGGTATATATATATGGGGCGGGCACCTCCCTGCCCGCCCAGCATCAGGCGGGTAGCATGTGCCCCGCCCCGTAAAATTTCTCCAAATTAGTTTCTAAAAATCTAAATTTGGCCTTTGAAATCTTCACGTAAGCTAAAACTAGCTTTAGCTTCCTCTATTGCGCATCTTTTTATGAAAATTTGTCAAATTTTATAACCATTGTGGATGGTCTTAGGACAAAGTTTTTGTGGGGCCCACATGATCCATGAACTAGATTTTTGCGAGGAATTTCTCCTCACCACATAGATCATCTTCACCAAAAATCACATCATTCTAAAACTTTTATCCCTACAAAAATTAGGTAATTTGAGGGTCATTCATAAATATTACTAATTCAAACCAACATTTGATGGGGTTAGAAGTTCGAGAACGAGGTGATTTTATATGAGAATGATTTATGCATTGAGGGAAATATCATCACACATTTGGATCATCTGCATGTAAGCCTTAGAAAAACTTTGTTCTAATATTGACTACAAAGCTTTAGTTGCGGAACCTACTCTTAATTAAAATTGTAATTTTCATTAGACATGGATATTCCTGTTGCCACCAATATGAAACTGCCTTTGTAGAACCACATGGAGTGATCCAATGACTAATTTTATATGAAGATAGTCTACCTGTAATGTATATCGTCGTCACATAAATGGTTAGGATCCTAGTAATAAGCCAAGTCTGATAAAGTGCATTAACAAAGTATCTCCACCCTTGATGATTTAAAATGTGTTGATAAATGATTTTTATTGCATTTTAAATTAAGGATTATGTCATGAGTTAAGGATCCTTATCACGTCACAGGATAAAGATCACTTGTTAATAAATTTTTAATCGTCACATGATTGAAATCACTTTCTTCCAAAACTATTAATCCCACCAAAATTAGTTGAAAATTTACAATAAAAATATAAAAATTTCAACTTCAGTTTTACAAGTATTTTTTACGATAGGTTTATAACATGTAGAAAGCTTGGTAGTAATATCTAGACCACTAAAATGTACTCTTAAGTGTGCATTTAGATAGTGGGAGAATAAAAGGTTTTTCCATCATTTTGGTATGTTTTTGGGTGTCTAAATGATATGACAACGATTTTGGTTTTCCATGTGTGATGGGAAAACTAATATACTACTTATTTGTAGGCAGGATAAACCATAGATTAAAAAATTACCTATTAACTTTAAATCCTAATTAAATTTTGATTCCATTAAACCTTAACCTTATTATCAATTAAGATAATCTTTTTTTATAGTAAAAAGAATAGGATTAGTGTTTCTGGAAAGTGGAGGGTAAAATTGGTACATTATTTTATTTTTCGTAAAATAAGACCTCTTGGTAGGGGTGTCAACGGGTCGGTTCCGGATCGAAACCTAAAGGTTCTAGATCCGGTCCCGTTAATATGAAGCGGTTCCGGATCCTTTTGGTTCCGGTTCCGGAACCTCAATTGGTGGTTCCGGATCCGGTACCGCTAGGATCCGCGGGTACCCGATACCCATTTTAAGTTTTTATTTTTTTATTTTTTCACATAAAACCTATTTGTATTTTGTATTTTCATATTCTATTCAATTATAAAATTTATTTTATTATAAAATTTATTAAATAATAGTCTTTGGTTTCTTTTTTTTTTAATTTAAAAAAATTAAAAAATTGTTATATAATAGTAAACTAAACTATAAAATTATAGAATTTATAGGGAACCGGGTACCCGCGAGTACCCGTTGGGTGGATCCGAAAAATTTTGGATCCAAAACGGGTAGATCCAAAATGGATCCGAAATTTATCAGATCCACAAAGTGAGGTCCCGGAACCGCAAAGAACGGTTCCGGTACCGGTTCGGTTCTGGGTTTTTGGGTACCAATTGACACCCCTACCTCTTGGTCTAATAATTTTTTTGCCTTCTTTTTGTTCATTTTGAAACTTCTGGGTTAAAAAGTTAGAAACCCCCTGTAGCTTTGTCTGTCTTTGTCAATGTTATCAAAACTGGACCGGACCGGTAGTCTGACCAAGGTCCGACTAAAATTTTATGTTTTTCAGTTCGGTCTAGGTCAAATCCGTTTGAATTTCAGAACTGGCAGTTTGATTAGAACTGATGGTCGAACCATCAAACCAGGTCAATCGATTCTTTCATAAATCCAGTTTTGCAAGCTTTTTTATTTTTCAAAAAAAAAAAAGTAAAAACGTACCAGAATAAAGAGATTAGTTTTAGTCTTTTAGATAATGAAGAGATTCCTACTCAACTTTGAAAATTGAAGACAATTATGTTGATGCTTCCTGCACTATAGAGGCCGAGTTTGTTGCATGTTATGACACCACAATACATGCATTATGGTTGCGCAATTTTATCTCAGGGCTTGGGATTGTCGACTCTATTGCCAGGCCGCTGAGAATTTAATGTGATAACAACGCAGCAGTCTACTATTCTAAGAATGATAAGTATTCTAATTCGTTAGGTGGTAAGCACCTAAAGCTTAAATTTTTTTATCGTTAAGGAATAAGTTCGGAAATAAAGAGTGTCTGTAAGACATATAAGTACGAAGCTGAATGCAGATCCATTAACGAAAGGATTGGCACCTAAGGCATTTAAGGAACATATTGCAACAATGGGTCTAGGTTGCTACTTGTAATATTTATTTATGGATCATGGATTGGTTATTAGTTTATCAGACATTTAGAGATCTCATAATAATATGTTTCTTATTTCTTGTTTTCTTTATGTGTACACATTTTATGATGGGGATGTATGACAACATGAATAGTCTTGATAAGACATCACAGTTGAACCGACTCAATTAAAGGCATCACGTCACTAGCCTTTGATGACGAGAATTACCTAATATTAATCATATTAGATGAGTTCTAGCGATGTGGTACATGGAAAGAAATGTTTTGCATAGAAGATGCATAACCGTCGTGACTCACATTAGTGACTTATTTAATCATGATATTATGATAGTCAATAAGATGGTTAAGATTGAGATATTATTTTTCAAATTGCAATCGCATGTATGTCTTTTGTTGTTAAGCCCTTGATCGAGTCATTTTGAAATAAAATGAATTTCAAGCATTTTATTAAAATTAAAACTTATTTTGATTTCTTATGGGTAATGGGTTATATGAGCCAAGTGGGAGTATGTTAGAAATGTAGCCCACATCAACTCATTGATTAATTACCCATGTATTTGAACTATTGGGCTTAACCAAAACCCAATTGCATTGGTCCATTAGGGTTAAGGACCATCTTATTAGATGTTCTCGGATAACCCTGCCTGGTTCACCGCACAAAAATAACAAAACAACATGGGACCCTACCTACATATTAACTTGTCTAGACTCGATGGAAAGGGAATCCTCTGCAATTTCTTCATACCAACTGGAGAATGTTGTTTAGGTTGGGCCAAGCTGGCTAAAGCTCTCCATCTCCTCCTTTATCAGGTAAATCCCCAGAATCAGCCTAAACAAGTTCCTATCACTCAGTCAAATTCCGAGGGACCACAATCAAACCCAAATTGGGTTCCAGAGTCCCGTAGAGGGAAAAATCACAAACTTGGCAGTGAGACCGATCAACTCTATGCTTGCAACTAGGAAGCTCTTAAAGTGACATACAACCTTTCTCACAATAGGCAACATCCTACCATCACTATCAAACCAGATTACTGCCCTTCGCCCTCTAATTCGCAATTGAACAAATGGGACAACGCCTATTTCTGTAAGTTCGATCAGGTCATCACCTCCTGGGACGAAGTTAGAGAGCAGATTTCATATTCCCTGAACTTTCATCACCCCTTCGATCTAATGCCTATGAACGACTATGAGGCGGTAGCTTTGTTTGAAAGAGATGATCAGAGAACAGCCCTGGAATCTGAGTTCTCAATCCCTTACAAAGATTTAAAGATTCGCATAGGAAAATGAAACCCGAACTTCTTCAAGGTGGAACCAATAGGAGGTAATTCATTTTTCAAAGTAGGTTTCTATGGTGTGCCGTTAATACTCTGGTCAACGGAAACCATATCCCAACTTGTTGCATTCTGCGGCGAGCTGATCTCTATCTTAACTGACACCCTAAATCTAACGGATCTCTCGGCCATCAAAATGACCATAAGAAACAGAAGTGGGATCAATAGTATTCCTCGATGGATAGATCTTCAAACGCACCTTGGTACTTTCGGGGTTGCAGATCAGGTTGAATTTAACGTTCCAGCGGATCCTTACTGGGAATGGCCGGTGGTTTTCGCAGTACCTGGAAGGCTGAAGGATGAAGATGACGTGGCAGTTGGTAAGGATAGAAACACATGTTTGTCTGTCATATGTAGGAGCATAGATAAGAAGCGTCAATGGTCTGCTTCTGGTTGTTGTGAACGCTCAAAAACATTAAATGCATCTATTGGGTCATCCACATCCTCAACTAATCAAACAACAAGTAGACGGGCAATAAGAGCCAAGAATATTAGAAAAGCCCAAATCAGAGCCCAGAAGAATAGGTAGAACGCCCAACCTAACTGGCAATGGGTTCAAAAACCCCTGAATTCGTCCCAAAATCGTCCTCAGTCTCCTGATCTACCCTCCCCGCCCTCAATGGACTCAAATCTAGAAACTCATACCAACATGGATCTTATTCCAGGGGGACCCTTCATTATGAGTATCCCAGACTTTGACTGTGAATCGATCACCCCTCTTTATTCACACCCAACTCCAGTGCCTCGAGGAATGTTTCCAGAGAAGCCTCCGGATCCCCATTACAACATTCTTCCGCCACAAAACAGATCATCTACTCCTGAGATAATCTTCAACTGCCGGAGGATAATTTTACCATCCATGGACATTCGTCGAGCGATCTCTCCTGCTCTAACTGCGGATCACCAAGGTTTAACCCAGTTCTTCTCACCGATTCGATTGACTGACTCTTCTCAGGTCCCCATGAGATGTGTGCCACAACTTGATTCTCCAGCGTCTCTTGCAACTTCATGGATCGATCAGGAAGTGGATCGAATGATATCACTGGGATCCAGTGCAGGACTATCCCTAACCTTGGACCAAAACCTCTCTAAAATGATCCTACGTAAGCTCCTTGAAACAGATGGCCCAGTCGACAAACTACACTTCAACTTTTCGGTGACAAAGGTCAATGGTTTCAATTGTTCAAAAAACCTATTACAACAAGATGCAGATCATAAGGAGGCTGAAGTGGAACACAGGGACTTTTCGACCCTAAGGCACCTAGACACAGGTACAACACCCCTTTCACATGATTCAATTGTTTTCACTGATACATGTCTTCCAGCTGTCTCAGATTTATTTCGTGGGGATTTAGTAACTGATTGTCTTGAAGAAAATAATACCTCTTTCGAATCGGTACTGGTTGAACCACAAACCATTATTACCTCCTCATGTGAACTGATTGACAACCATGGTGCCCCTATCTCAAGCCCCAGCGGATCTCCACCTGAATTTAGTAGAAAACAACCACTCAAGATCTCCAAACTGGTAAGGGAGTCAAAGCGGCTAGGTGTCTTGGTTTCAGACGCAATTACGATGTTAGATTCAGTATCCCGCCCATCACGGGCAAAGGGTAAATTTGTTCCTCAATGAACCCAAAAATACTATCTTGGAATGTTTGGGGTCTAAACGCAGGGAACAAACGTTCAGCAGTAAAAAGACTAATTAATCACTCTAAAGCCAATATAATTTTACTTCAAGAAACTAAAATGGAGCAGTATAGCCAAGCAAATATCTTACAAATCTGTGGCTCCAGGAATTTCGATTGGATTGCCTTGCCTTCAAATGGAGCCTCGGGGGGTATGTTTATCCTTTGGCATAAGGATACTATTGAGGTCTCATCGGTCTTGGAAGACAATTACTCTTTAACTATTGAATGCAGCAACAAAATCGACCATTTTCACTGGTATCTAACTAGTATTTATGGTCCTAATAGACCTTCTTTAAGGCAAGATCTATGGTTAGAATTAGATGATGTCTATGCTTTTGCTAGAGGTCCTTGGGTCTTAGGCGGTGACTTCAACGTCATCCGCAGATGTAATGAAAAAAAGGGAGGTAGCCGTCTTACAAAAAGCATGAAAGATTTTTCATCATTCATTGACCGATTCAATCTAGTTGATCCCCCTCTAAACGGAGCCAAGTATACTTGGTCAAACGGACAGGAATCCCCATCAATGTGCAGGCTAGACCGATTCCTTCTCTCTCTAGATTTTGAGGAGAAATACCCTCGAGCCTTGCAATTGGCTCAACCACGACCAATATCAGACCATATTCCTCTCCTCCTTGACACAAATGAAAGTTCTTGGGGGCCTCCACCTTTTAGATTTGAAGTTATGTGGCTTGAAGTAGATGGTTTTCTTGAAAAATTAAAGTCTTGGTGGGAATCTTTCTCTTTCAATGGCAGCTCAAGTTCCATATTTTGGCAAAAACTAACATCTTTGACCCACAAGATCAAAGAATGGAAATTGAATGACTTTGGCAGGTTAAACAACAAGCTGGAGGAGGTACTAAATACTATTGCAGATCTAGATTCAGCAGAACAGGAGCGACAACTCACAGAAGCAGAATTGGATCGACGTGCAACCGCAAAACTAGAATTCGCAAAGCTCGACAAGTTGAAGGAAATAGGGGCATGTCAACGTTTGAGAGTTACGTGGTTGAAAGTGGGAGATAAGAATACACCGTTCTTCCACAAAATAGCCTCAGCAAGACGACGATCCAATCACATCCACCAATTGCTCATCTGTGATGAATTCTCAACTAACAGGGAAGTCCTCAAAACTCACATAATTAATTTTTATAAGAACCTTTTCTCTGAAGACTTCCCATGTAGACCAGCTATAGATGGAATTTCCTTTCCTTCTCTCCTTCTTCAGGAGGCTAAAATTTTAGAAAACCGTTTCACAGAACAAGAGATTCTATCCGCAATATATAATCTTGGATCTGAGAAATCCCCTGGCTACGATGGGTATCCTATTACCTTTTTTAAAAAATGCTGGTCATTTCTTGGAAATGAATATCTTCGTTTAGTAGATGAATTCTTCTTCTCTAACTCAATAGACGCCAGACATAATAAAACCTTCATTGCTCTAATTCCCAAAAAGGAGCAAACTGGGGCCATCAAGGATTTCAGACCAATCAGTCTACTTACCAGCACATACAAGATCATATATCTAAAGTCTTAGCAAACAGACTAAAACTTGTTATGCCAAAACTTATTAGTCCAAAACAAACAGCGTTTATTAATGGAAGACAAATCTTTGATGGCATCCTTGTAGCTAATGAATTGGTAGATTCTAGGATTAGATCCAACACCCCGGGTGTTATCTGCAAAGTTGATATGGAGAAAGCATTTGATAGAATCAATTGGTCTTACTTAAATTCTATATTATATAAAATGGGTTTTAAATAAAAATGGGTTAGGTGGATGACCTTCTGCTTCTCCACAGCCTCATTTTCAATTTTAATAAATGGCACTTCATTTGTTTCTTTTAAAAGTTTTCGTGGGCTTAGGCAAAATGACCTACTGTCTCCCCTCCTATTTGACTTAGTCATGGAAGGTCTCTCACGTTACCTTGATAATGCAACAAATTTAGGTTTGTTTAGTGGTTTTCGGGTAAAAGAAAATGGTAATACCATTTCTCACTTACATTATGCAGATGATTCCATATTTTTTATAAATGCATAATGGAAGGAAGCTTACAACTTGCTTAGTGTTCTAAAATGCTTTGAAGTTGTTTCTGGTCTTAGGGTTAATTTTTTCAAAACTAAACTAATCGGTATTGGTGATGTTATGTGCTTACAGGATTGGGCAAATAGATTAGGATGTGGCCATTCCAATCTGCCTTTTATTTATCTTGGAATGCCACTGGGAGCTCGATCACAATCCAAATTCATTTGGGACCCAGTGGTGGAGAGATTCCAAAGGAAGCTGGATAACTGGAAAACAAAATGTCTTTCGAAAGGAGGGAAACTTACCTTGATCAAAACTTGCCTAACTAGCATAACCATCTTCTTTTTTCTATTTTCAGGGCTCCAATTTCTATTATTGATCAGTTGGGGAAAATGATGAGGCAATTCATTTGGGCAAAAAAGGGAGCTGACAAAGGATATCATATGGTTAGCTGGGATCAAATTTGTAAACCTATGAAGGCAGGTGGACTTGGCATTAGAAAATTGCGGCGCGTCAACGAAGCACTCCTACTAAAATGGATATGGCGATTTGCTAAAGAAAAGGATCAAATGTGGCTCCACATCATTGAAGAAAAGTTCGGGCCATCACCATCAATCAGCTGTCCACAAGAAGTAAATTCCTCACATGAGCATAGTTGTTGGTGTGACATCATTTCCCATGCAGAGATCAGTCTAAAATTGACCAGGCACAAAATCAACTCTGGAAATGCTATCTCATTTTGGTGGGATGTTTGGGCGGGCCCAAGAACACTCAAGTCTTTGGCACCAGCACTATACAAAATTTCTTCATCAAAAATTAGTTCAATACAGCAATTTACTACAGAATCACATTCTGGGCAGCGTGACTGGAACATCAGATTTAGTTGCGAGATCTACAACAGTGAGATGCCACAATTGGCGGAAGTCTTGCAAGCAATTGGCCCAGCACCACCACTCCTAAACAACGAGGCAGACACCTTCTCGTAGTCACTTACCCCAAAAGAAAATTTCACGGTGCAATCACTATACGAACATCTCAGCGGTAACCAAAATTTGGACTTCCCATCTGCAATAGTATGGAACTCAAAACTACTCCCAAAAATTTGCTTCTTCATGTGGCAGGCGTCATTGGAAAAGATCTTAGCACTGGACAATCTCAAAAAGAGGGGGCATCAACTGCCAAATATATGCTTCTTATGTCTACAGTGCGAGGAATCACCCGACCACATCTTATTACATTGCCCATTCGCCAAATCTATATGGAATCAAATTCTTCCACTCCTTGGTTGGTATTGGTGCTTCCCCAAAACTGTGCTCGACCTGGCATGTTGCTGGTCCTCAAATGGCTTCTCTAAATCAGGGAAGCTAGTATGGCAATTCATACCGGCAGCAATCTTTTGGACAATCTGGCTAGAACGAAACCGTCGTGCTTTTGAAGGGAAGATCAAGGACTCAGATAGGCTGACAATCGAGGTCAAATCACTAGTTCACTTTTGGACGACCTCTCTATATTCAGAATTTAGAGTCCTTTTCGCGTGTTGTATTTTCAATTAGGATGCTCTGTTCTTGTAAAAGATCATTTCATCCAATTCCCCCTTTTTGAAGTCATTTGGCTTCTCCACTTGTAAATAACATTCCTTATTCTTTCCATTTTTAATCTAGTTTTCACTCTCAAAAAAAGAAACTGTTTAATGTGGTACATCTTATTTTTCCTCACATACTAAAGTCATATACACTGTGAACACAACAATTTTGCCACATGTGGGTTTAGAATTGGGGTCTATAATTTCTATGTAAAGGGTCTATATTGGGAAAAAAACTACTGAGAGGGGGCATTTCTGATTTTGAGCAAAAATAGAGAGAGGGTTGTTTTTGTTATTAGCTTAAAAATGGTAACCTAGATGCAATTAATTGACATATGACGATTTTGTCATCTTCTTTCTTTCTTGTCTTTTTATTTTGATGGAGCCTCCTTTTCTAATTTAAATAATAATTTTTTACTTAATCAAAAATTATTTTAATTAATAAAGAAATTATCGCTCCATATGTGTCTATTACAATTTGGTCCATTTCTACTTTTTTTACATTTCGTATTAAATAATGGGGTAGGATTTATTTCCCCTATATAAACCGCGCTTGTGGACCCACATGCAATGTATCTAGGGGCTAATTTTTTTAGAAATGTTCTTTTCACTATGTATATCATCATATTAAAAAATAAATTTGTTTTAAAACTTCTAACCTCCTCAAATTAGCTTTTAAAAATTGATAAGTTTTAAACTTTTTTTTTAACCATTGATTTAGAACAGCGAATTTGAGGTCAGAAGTTTTAAAACGAGCTGATTTTGTGTGAGTATGTTCTCCTCACCATGTAGATCCCTTTTTCAAAAAATCAGCATCTAAATGCATTGCATGTGGGATATAAGGAGGGCAATGTATCCTCCCCTTAAATAATTTTGTTATTTATTAACAAGTAGGTAACACATTTTAAATATGAAGAGGCTTATTTAAAAATATCTCCTAAGACCTCAAAGTTTATTGAGCCCCAGCTCCATGGTGATGGAAGTGAAGGAGGTGGTGAGGGTGGTGGCGGTGGTGAGATGATAAAGTAGTGGTGGCAACGATGGTTGAAGGGATTGGAGTCTTTAAAGAGATTATATTTAAATATTACAAAGTTTAGCAAACTTTAAAATCCGTACAATTGAATGGTCAAAAATTTAAAAAATTACCCGTACGAAGGGATTGGATTTAGGGGTGCCCAACTCTAAGAACAAATAGAGCGTAAGAAACACGTGCATTTAAAATCTTTATTTGATGAGTCGGGATCTGCAGACATTGCTTAAATCGACATTTCGCAACATGAACAGACAACGGTGCGATTTTTCATTATCAATGGTGGATAATAGCGCTGACGTGGCCACTAACTTAAACAAAAGTCCACTTATCAAAGCACACAGCTGTAGCCCGACATCCGAAAGTTGCACTCTTCATCTTCATGTTTTGTTTAAGTTAGTGGCCACGTCATCATTACAAAATTAACAACATTTTGAGTTAAAAAGGAGAGAAAAATTATGTCCATATTTTATAGAGAAAAAGTGAATACATACAAACGATTTATTTCGGTTCTATCGTTGGCCAATTTTGTTGCATGATTAACTGAACCTGTTATCAAAAGAAATAAAATAAAATGCATAAGTAAACATTTTCATAAGAAAAAGGAGACAAAATAAATGATTAATTACCATCAAATCTTGAATCGATAGCTTTATTAGGACACTTGCGACTGTTATGTCCGGGTGTACCACAAGTTTTACAGATTCTTGGTTTCTTCCGTGCCTGTGATTGCTCTAAACCACTCTTCAAACGACCAGTATTAACAAACCCATCGAAGAAAGCGTTGATGCTTTCACTTCTTTGCGTTGTATTCATTCCGGCAAAAAATATTTTCCGATTAAAAATTGGAATCCAACAATCTCGAATGTCATACAATTGTTGTAACCATTCATTTTCTTCTAGCCCAAACTCAATCAACATGGATTTCCAAGAATCTTCAAAATCTTCCACTGTGTGCATATGCCAAGTCAACTTCTTCACAACTTGTTTGAAGCTTGACTTCTTAAAGTAAACATTTGATAATTTCTCTGCAAACTTCTTTTTAATGTGCCAAAGACAGAATCGATGACATGTACTAGGAAATACTTTTTTAATTGCGGCTGTCATTGCTTTGTCCTGATCAGTAATAATAGAAATCGGGTGTTTGCCGCTCATAGCTGCAAGCCACGTCTCAAATAACCATACAAAAGTCTCCTCGGTCTCATCCTGCAATAACGCACAACCAAATAAAATTGAGTTGTAATGATGGTTGATACCTGTAAAGGGGGCAAATGGCATACTATATTTGTTTGTCTTATACGTAGTGTCGAAGGTTACTGCATCTCCAAATTGACTATACGCCGCCCTTGAACGTGCATCAACCCAGAAAAAATTCGTTGCAACCCCATTCTCATCACATTGAATTGCATAATAGAATTGAGGGTTCTCATCAGTCTTCTTCCTAAAATATGTAAGCACTGCTTGTGCATCACCGGCTTCTAATTCTTTGTGTCTAACTGACCTCAAATGGTTGTAACAAGCCCTTGCATTGAAACCGACGTTGGAAACATTCCCACCAAAAATCGATGGAACCTTGCCTACTTGTATATTGTCTCCTAAAAATTTCGGTCAAATTTTTAGCTACATCAGGCATGAACCTATTTGGTCTCATAAGATTCCGCTTGGATGGGGTGACCATTGAATGGTTGTGATCATCATAAAATTCAGTAATAACCCAATGACCTGTATCATTGTCTCGAGCAATACGAACCAAAGCCTTGCATTCTGACTTCATTGTTGATCGGTTCCTCTTAGTTCTACTATCCTCCCCCGAACCTAACCTTTTCATGTACTTTCCTTCACAAGCACATACAAATAGCACTCTTGTTATTTGAGGACCACGTTTAGTTGCATAAGATGATCTTATGCGTATAGCAAAACCGTTTGCCTTACCATACTCCTCATAATAATGTAACGCTTCATCGACCGAAGAGAAAATCATACCTTCCTTTGGTTTACTAGATTTCTCACTACTACATTGAACCTCATTTAAAACATCGGCGCATCCTACAGTCGTCATGATACGTACAAACCTAAATTTGAATAAAATCACAAAAATCATACCCCTTTAATTAGGATCAAAGGTTTAGTATCACCACATGTCCAAATCAGTTCATGTAAAAAATTATGAATTTTATGCTCCAAAAAATAATTTATTTCAAAAACTCTAAAATAAAAATAGATTGCTAGAAAAACCGCATTTTAATTATAAGAAAAAGAAAATAAAAGAAAAAGGAGTCAAATTTATACTTACCTCTATGATGCGAACGGTGAAAGATAGAGATGAGGGTGAAATTTTTTCTCACAACTCCTTAAGACAAATGAAATTTTTTCATTTGGGAATGCTTGGAATGTGAAGATGAAGAGGGTTACTTTTTTACAGCTTCAGAGAAGGAGGAGACATGTCTCCTAGTAATGATGACGTGGCCACTAACTTAAACAAAACATGAAGATGAAGAGTGCAACTTTCGGATGTCGGGCTACAGCTGTGTGCTTTGATAAGTGGACTTTTGTTTAAGTTAGTGGCCACGTCAGCGCTATTATCCACCATTGATAATGAAAAATCGCACCGTTGTCTGTTCATGTTGCGAAATGTCGATTTAAGCAATGTCTGCAGATCCCGACTCTTATTTGATTTATTGTTTTTTGGCTGTACATTAATTAAAGAGAAAAATAAAATCTACTAAAAAGCAACACTTTTTTGATTGGAAAATGCTACAAGCACTTTGGATTTACACCTTTGCTAATACCTCTGATTATTTTATTTAAATTTAAGTTGGACCAAAATTAGAACCACGTTAGATCAAATTAGACCGGGTATGATTTTGTGTGCAAATCTGCTATGCTATTGCTTCTATTCCAAACAAAACAAAAAAAACTTGGGAAATCCTATAAAAGAAAGAAAAAAAAAAAACGGGAAGTTGAAATTTTGCCGGAATTACAGACACGGCCAGTTTACCGTCAGATCAGAAGAGAGGTGGCGGGAGATTAAGATCGAACGACAGAGGAACTTTCTTCTCAATAATCTTTTTCTCTTTCTCACTCTTCACCACATTCTCAACCGTCTCAAACTTATAACCTGAAAAATAATCAACCCTAGAAGAAGAAAACGGATTAACTACTCCACGAGATGATCCAAAATTCGATCTCAATTGTTCTAGATGCTTCTGGAAACTTCTAAAAGACGAAGCTTCTGATCTCCATTTTTCCAGATGTTTCTGGAAACTTCCATAAGAATTTATTTCCGATGATCCAAAACCACCAGCATCATCACCGAAATTCGTCTTAGCTTTTGATCCTCTGAGTCTTCTCGCCGCATCATCGTAAGCTCTCGCCGCTTCCTCCGCCGTATCGAAGGTTCCAAGCCATTTTCTTGTTTTCTTCCATGGATCTCGAATTTCCGCGGCGTATCTTCCCCATGGACGCTTTCTTACGCCTCTGTAGTGCACTTCCTTAACCTGCGCCACCTCATGATCTTTCTTTCCACCACCTCCACCGGTAACACTGTATCCTTCCGTACGCAAATTCATCTTTTGGACCGCCATTAACCGGTTACAGTCACCGGAGAACTTGTACGGTCACTTTCTCTCTCTACGTCTCTTGTTTTTCTAGAGAGAGAAAGGGGATTGTGTTGGTATTTATAGAGAAACAAACGGTCTTTGTTTCACCCGACAGGAAACTGATACTGTGGGTGTACGTCATGCTTGATTTTGAACCGTTGATGTTTTCTAAAGATTTGTGCTAGGGTTAAAGATTGACGGTGGTTATTTGTTGAAGGTTTTTAATTTACAGCTTGACGAAATTAAATGCAAGCATGCCTGCATGGGGTGTATTTATTGGATTATGAGGACTTAAATGGGGGCGTGTCCGAGTAAAGAAGGTAATTTTGTTTCGGCGTTTTTCTGTGCATTTAATGGTATGTTGACTCTGTTTTGATTTTTTCGCATCTACGATAGTTATTGTGGGAATTAGGGAAAACGAAATTTGAACATACTAAATGCTAAAATTTGTGCCAAAAGCTGATAGGGTAGGTGGGACTTACAACCATTCCTTTTTCAAAAATATTTTGAGGGTTTTTCCGACGCAACCGTACCGACCATGCCACTTATACTACTGACATTTGATCCGTCCAAATAGCATTATTCAGGAATTAGAGGTGGCTGACTTGACCCAGCAACCAGTAACTCGACTTGTTAGGCCGTCTCATCCTAACTAAACCCACTAACTAAAGTAAGGATTTAATATTTTAACCCATTACTCGTTAACTTTGTAAGCTTAGGGTTAAAACTGAGTTGTTTTCTTGTTTTTATAAAAAATGTTACAGTTTATTTGGATGAGAATTTTAAGTAGGGATTTTGTTCGGATTAGGGATTTAGTAGAAATCTAGTTAAAAATCATGTTATATTTTTCCACCAAATTCTTGGTCCCAACAAAATCCCTCCTTAAAATTCATTGTCCAAACAGACTATTAAATTAATCAAACTTATGGTAAAATGATCGATTTTATAAACTAGACCGAGTGAAAGTTTGATAATCTTGACTCTCTAACCTGTTTAGGATCGACTCTAATCTTGACTCTTGCCAGATTTAATGGGAACGTAACTCGAGAGATTTGAATTTTTTTAGATGGAAATAATTTCAATAAATTTATTAGGGAAGAACAGCTTTTAAGAAGATAAATACCATGCCACAATTAACACGCTTCCTAATGCTAATTCTTCAATCCTCCCAGATAGGAATATGATTTAAAGTCTGGGCGTTCATTGTTTTCTGAACTTCTAGCTGTAGGATCTTTACGTCATTAATACTTTCACGTTGTTATCCGCGTGAATTATATATAATAATCATGTGTATAAATGTTGCATGTGTTTCTTTGCGTTCAAGTAATTTCGTAGGTTAGATTTATATCAAAGCACACACATTATAGAAATAACACCTCACTTTTTCTCTATTTGTTGGCTTTTACTCTAATCTTCTATATTTTGCACACATTGTTTTGACCAGGATCACAGTCGCCAAAAAAAAAAATACGAATAAAGTGGATGGAACATTTTTTATTGTAATAGGAAAGAAAATCTTAATAAAAAGATGAAATCTATGTTATAAATGAAAAAAAAATATAATTGTGCCGTAATAAGTTTATTAAAGAAGAACAGCTTTTAAGAAGATAAATATATACCATGCCACAATTAACACTTTCTGGTGCTAATCCTTCAATCGTTCACTGTTTTTTGAACTTCCAAGCGTAGTATCTTCACGTCATTAATATCTGGATACTGCTACGTGAACATAAAGTTTTTTTTATGTTGAGGCCAAACATAAATATTGTGGGGCTTACATAACTACAATCTAAAGGCTTATATTTTGTGAGTATGTTTTTCTCACTATGTAGATCATCTTCACAAAAAATCAACCAATTCTAAAATTTCTAACACCACCAAAAATTGATTGGAAGCTGATTAGAAATCAACGGTGAGGACTTCCATCTAATTTTTTATGAGGTTATAAGTTTTAGAATGTGACAATTTTCTATCGGAATGATCTACATGGTGAGGAGAACATATTGACCAAATATTATCCCTTGGTTTGTAGTCATGTAGGCCCCATAATTTTTATGTTTAGCCAAACATAAAAAAAGTTTATGTTTAAATGGCTTTATTCTCTACTTTCACGCCGTTGTCCGCATGAATTAAATATAATAACTACTTGCACATGTGTTATATGTGTTTTTTTTACATTCATTTCATTCCTTAGGCTCGATTTATACCAAAGCGCCCACATGCATTATTGAAGTAACATCCCACTTTTTCTCTATTTGTTGGTTTTTACCTTCTGTAAATGGGGAGGACCACCGTCGCAAAAAAACTAAATATAAGGACTATTGACAAATTTTTTTTAAGTCATAAATGCTTTATATTTAGGGCCACTAGTAACTACCATCCAAAATTGGATAAGGGCTGTGAGGTGATAAGGGATGTTCAAAATAGGATAAATGCCATAAGTGATATGGGCTGTTTCACTAATTTTATATATTTATTTTGAGGTCCCTGGAAGTTTTTTTTTTACTAACCACTTTTCCAAAGGGTACTAACCAAACCCCATCTTCTTCCTCATACAATTTTTGTTCCTTCATTAACCTTCGAACATAGTTTTCTGGGCACCGGAAGCATTCTCCAGTAGCATCATTTTGGTGTTATTAACATTGTGGATGGTGATGAATTTGGGAAGAAAGCTCCATTAATGGAGGATTCTTCTCAAAACACTTGGGAAGAGATTATTAGATCTTCAAACCCAATTAAACAAGAAAAATCTGAGGTAAGACAACCTATTAACAAGTTTATTCTTCGATTTTTATGTTCAAAAATGCTTTTTCTTTTTTTCTCTGTCGATGTTTGTTCTTACTGGTACGAGGGAACAATAAGATAAATGTTCTTTTTGGTATAGAGGAACACGATGACAAATGTTCTACCCAGAACAAGCGAACAATATGACAAATGTTCTACTAAGGATAATTGAACAAAATGATAAATGTTCTACCCAATATATAGGAACAAGATGATAAATATTCTAATAGGAAAAAGGAAAAAATTTCACAAATGTTCTACTAGTGATAAGTGAACAAAATGATAAATGTTCTATCTAGCATACGTCCCACATAGTAGTTAAACTTTTCAACTAGGCTTAATAAATATGTCACACATCAACAGTAGGACACATTCGATATAATGTCCTATATTTTGTGAACGAATATTGGACCCCTATGTTTTATTCTTTTTCATAAAATGAACATTAGTCATTTTGTCCTACGGTATGGTAATGAACTAAGAAGCACGGACACTCCTCTAAGGGTGTCGTGTCCGTGTTGTGTCCTATTTTTAGTTAAAATTTTAAGGAAAAAAACTCGTGCCATGTCCATGTCCCCTCGCCGTGTCCGTGCTTCCTAGGTAATGAACAAAGGGACCATTGTCCTAGTATATATAACATAACATATGGTCTAATGTTCATTTCAACAGCGTAGAACATAACTTTGCCAAAAAAAAAACTAAAATTATTTTTGTTAATATACCTGGGAAAATTTGAGTTGATAATATAAATTTTGAGAAGACACAATGTTTTTTCAGAATCACCACCATCAACACCAGATCTATTACCAAGTGATAGAGATCAGAGAGAGAGAGAGGAACATCGTATAAACTTCAATATTCTAAAATCTAAATTAAACACATTATTTAATTGAGGCTGACGTAAGTTAATATAAATCAAATGAATAATGAAAATAATTAAACCATAATGCATATGTGATGAATTTAAACTTGAATAAATTATTTGTCAATTTGTCCTACGGAATGGAAATGAACAAGAGAACCATTGTCCTAGTATATGATACAGAACATATGGTCTAATGTTCATTTCCACCGCGTAGAACATAACTTTGACAAAAAAAAATTAAATTATTTTTGTTAATATGCTAAGAAAAATTTGAGTTGGGAACATAAATTTTAAGAATACACAATGCTTTTTTCAGAACCACCACCACCATCACCAGTTCTATTACCGGATGATAGAGAACAGAGAGAGAGAGATATATAGAGGAACATCATGTAAACTTCAATATTCTAAAATCTAAATTAAACACATTAGTGAATCGAGGCCGACGTAAGTCAATATAAATCAAAGGAATATTGAAAATAACTAAACCATAATGCATATATGACATATGACTATACTCTAAAACTTGAATAAATTATTTATAATCTGTCCTACGGTATAAAAATGAACGAAGACACTATTGTCCTAGTATATGTAACAGAACATATAACATGATGTTCATTTCCACTATGTAGAACGGTCTAATGTTCATACCCCATGTGTGGAACATTTGCGATGAAGTTCAGTTCCCGCACGTGGAACGTTTGCTATAATGTGCTACGGTGCGGAGTAGAACATTACTTACGATGTTCGGTTCCCGGTTGTGGAACATATTTTATACCCTCTACTCCTAATAGAATTATTGTGGTGGAACATTTTCTCGAAAATGGTATAAAATGTGCTAGTAGATATACTAGGTAGAACATTTATCATTTTGTTCACTTATCACTAGTAGAACATTTGTGAAATTATTTCCTTTTTTCTGTTAAAATATTTATCATCTTGTTCCCATATACTGGGTAGAGCATTTATCATTTTGTTCACTTATCGCTAGTAGAACATTTGTCATATTGTTCGCTTGTTCTGGGTAGAGCATTTGTCATCGTGTTCCTCTATACCAGAAAGAACATTTATCTTATTGTTCCCTCGTACCAGTAAGAACAAACAGCGAACGAAAAAATAAATAAATGCAGTTTTGAACTTAAAAAATCGAAGAATAAACTTGTTAATAGGTTGTCTTTATCTCAGATTTTTCTTGTTTGATTGGGTTAGAAGATCCAATAATCTCTTCTCAAGTGTTTGAGAAGAATCCTCCATTAATAGAGTTTTCTTCCCAACTTCATCACCATCCACAATGTTAATAATACCAAAATAATGCTTCCGAAAAATGCTACCGGTGACCGGAAATTTATATCCGGAGGTTCATGAAGGAACAAAAACTGTATGGGGAAGAAGAAGGGGTTTGATCGGTGATGGTTTTCTCTTTGAAAGTGGGATAAAAACTATTTTTTCCAACAGCCCATATCCTAAGGTTTTTAAAATAAAATACTAAATTAATTAAGGACTTTTTTATAATTTTTAAAACTTTAGTTGTAGTCAAACTGGTTTGACCTCAGTTTGACTCACAGCCCTTATCCATATCCATATGGTCTATAACATGCCCCTATATTTAGGGACTAAAATCCGAAAACCCTTATTCAAATCACCTCTTTAATTTTTTATTTTGTAATATTTTATTTTCACGCTTTTATTTCGAAAATCTAGCCACCTACAATATACATATTTGTCACTCACATTTAACACTGAATATCTTTACCTTCTCAATTGCTTAATGCCATTATCTAAAGTATCCAAGGAAAATATTATATCCCCACACCAGTCCAACTAAGATCTATGAATCTCCTCTATGTTAATATTTTTATTTATAACAGAAGATTTTTTCTTTGAGATTTTCTTTCCTATTTCAATAAAGTAATGTTCAATCCACATTGTTCTTACACTTCTTTTACACTTGCATGGGGTGATTTATAATTTTTATTTTGAGATTTTGTGATTTTAGACCTAATTTCTTAAGTCTTTATGTTTTCAATCCAAGGAATAAAAATATTAGTGAATTTAATCTCAAATTTTAAAAAGACGAAATTAACCTTTAAAAACATTCTAGTTCAAACCTTTGAATCTCGTAGTAATATATATTTGGTAAAAAAAAAATGGTAGTAACATCTCGTCGGAACAAAGAAGTTAATTTTTAACCCTTTTAGGAGCAGAATTGAACTTTGTCTATTTCTACAAAAGTTGTGCGAAATCGAATTTCTTTCGAAAGTAAGGATAGTGGAGAAAATTTCGAGTTACGAGTAGAGAGAGATACATGAGAAATAAAAAAAAGCAACATCAACTCGAGTTTTAGTTCAAGTTCTCTCTCTTCTCTCTTGCAATTACAGATCCAAATTTGCTAATGCAAGTCTGGACTTACAGTGCAGGTCTAGACTTACTAAAACAAATCTAAACTTGTAATTACAATTTCGAACTTGCAATTGCAAGTCTGGAATTGCAAATGCAGGTCTGGACTTGCAATTGCAATTTTGAACTTGCAATTGTAGGTCTGACCTTGCTAAAGCAGGCCTAAACTTGCAATTGCAGATCTGAACTTGAAACTGCAAGTCTAGACTCGTCAATGCAGGTCTGAACTTTTAATTACTAGCTAAAGCAAGTCTGAACTTGTAATTCTTGCAATTGCAGGTTTTAACTTGCAAATGTAAGTTTGAAATTACATTATGACCAATACTAATAAAAATATATATTTGATGAATAAAAAGTTGACTAAATTTACAAAAATCGTATAAACAGAAGTGACAAAATCGCATAAACAAAATACGATTTATGTAAGCTTAGTCAACTTTTTATTCATAAATGTTATGTTTTATTGGTATTAGTCATCATGCAATTTCAAACTTATTTTTGCAAGTTCAGACTTGCTTTAACAAGTGTGAATCTGTAATTGCAAGAGAGAAGAGAGAGAACTTAAACTAGAACTAAAACTCAAGTTGATGCTACTATTGTATTTCGAATGTAACTTTCTGCTCTTAACTTAAAATTTTCTCCACTATACCTACTTTCGAAGGAAATTCGATTTTGCATAGCTTTTGCAGAAATAAACAGTCCCTAAAGGGGTCAAAAATCAACTTCTTTGTTCTAATGGGACTGCGAGATTTAAGGTTAAAAACATAAGCAAGGGGTAGCTTAAGTATTTTTTAAAAATTGTTCATACATTTTTTAATTCTTAGGGATTAAAATTATAAAACTGCTTGTTTGGTTCGCGATCCAAAAACTTGTTTTCAAAAACTAATTTACACCTAAATTAAACTACATCTTGTATCACATCCACAATTGTATTTTAACTTTACTATAAAATCCTATATGATTTCATTGGAAACACATAAAACAACATTTTTTTGTTTTACAAAATCCTACATGATTTTATTGTAAATTCTACAACAGTTTTGGATATAGTGCAAGATGTATATTATAATAGGTGTAAATTAATTTTTAAAAACAAGTTTTTAGATCACGAACTAAATGGGGCCTAATTTTTTAACACAAGATTGGGCTGAAAACCGTCCTTTTATGACCTTTTCATGTAGAGGACAATCACTTTTTGTTGTGTAAGTCTAATCCCTACTTTTTAGCCTTTTGTAAGCAAAGGAGTTAGTTCCTTCTTTTATTTTGAAACTGCAAAATTTTGGTACCTAAACTACCCTTCCCAATGCTAAACACGTAGACTTCTAACTGTTTTTGCTTGTGGGAACTGATGATGTGGCAGAGAGAGAAAATAAATTTTTTTTAAATTAAAAATGCTATAAATTTTAATCTACAATTTAGATATTTAAAGCATTTTTCAAGATCTTTAAAATGAAACCAGACAACAATACTAAATTCAAAAAAAAATCTTCGTAATTAGACTATGAAAACCCATAACTGCTTGCATAATAAAAACATCTATACAAATTGTAATTTGAATAGTAAAAAAAGATCCAAATTATAATTTGCATCAGCTATTTTAAATACTTTTGAGCATCTGAACTTCTCTAAATCTCTATGCAACCAGATTGCATAAAAAAAGCTTAAAATTACATTTTAAACAATGCAAACTATAAATTGCATCAGCTATTTAAATACTTTTGAACATCTACACTTCTCTAAGTCTCTATGCAACCAGATTGAGTAAGAAAAAAGCTAAAAAATTACATTTTAAACAATGCAAACTATAATTTACCTAGTTAAAAACAATACAAATTATAATTTGCATAAGATATTTTTACATACTTTTGAGCATTTTTACTTTTTTTATGTTCAGTAAAGTATTGTTGTTCATGGTATGTAAGTTCAAAGTTAACTGATGTATGCAAATTATAATTTACATCTGATATTTTAAATACTTTTGAGCATCTGCACTTTTCTAAGTCTCAATGCAACCAGATTGTATAAGAAAAAAGCCAAAAAATTACATTTTAAAAGATAAACGATGCAAATTATAGTTTGCATCGTCTATTTTAAATACTTCTGAGCATCTGCACTTTTCTAAGTCTCTATGCAACCAGATTGCGTACGAAAAAGCCAAAAAATTACATTTTAAACAATGCAAACTATAATTTGCATAGTTAAAACCAATGCAAATTTTTGAGCATTTGTACTTTTTTATGTTCAGGAAAGTATTGTAGTTCATGGTATACAAGTTCAAAGTTAATTGATGTATGCAAATTAAAGCTTGCATACAATTATTTGAGTTTATAGCTTAGTAAGGGAAAGTACTATGGCAGCCTCTTTCCTCTATATTGGAGAAGTTTGAGGGATAAGTCAAGTACTATAAGGTGACATATAACCATCAAAATTTTTCCCTCAGCCTCAAATTTGCCCAAATTTGAAGCTGAGTATAGAGGAAAGAGGGATCGATAAAGACAATTCAAGGCGACAAAGGAATTAGAGGGCGACAAAGGGATTGTCGCCCTCTACAAGGATTGTTGGGCGACAGATGGTTGAAGGGGTGTTGACTGCATTTGGTAGTAAAAGGCAATGAGTGGCGATAAACCAAATGAAGGGCGACAAGGGGACTTGTGGGCGACAGTCCCTTTGTCACCCAATTTTTTTTGTCGCCCACAAGTCCCCTTGTCGCCCTTCATTTGGTTTATCGCCCAACATTTGGTTTATTGCGGCCTCAAAAGTTGGTACTGGTTCCTTTGTGCTTGCCCCTCCCTCTAACTACCATTTGAGTCTTATTGCACTAAAAATTGGGGGATATCATAGTACCTACCCTAAATGGGTTTTTTTCTGGATTTTTTTTTTTTGAATATGGTGTTCATGTGTGATCTTATTTTAAAGATCTTAAAAAATACTTTCCAACGATATAAATATTGTTCAAATCCGATTTATATTTTCGAAGTTATGGCTATTTTTATGTTAAAATTCATTAATTGAGATTTGCTAACGTGCACCGTCGTTATCCAATAGATGAGTTTTTCGTCTTTTTACATCGCGCTAACGTGCGCCGAGGACTGTCCATACATGAAAAAAATAAAAAAAATAAAAGTATGTCCTCTACTTCAATTTTTTTTCCCATGCAAGAACATCCTACTCATTTTTTAATTTTTTAAAGATTAAAATCATAAAGTCCAATGAATAATTTTTTTGCGGATAAAAACAATTATAAAATATAAAAATAAATAAAAAGGTCTAAAAGTCCAAAATTATTTTGAGGGAATAAAAGGAGCAACAGAATATAAATTTGGAAGACAACACCCCAAAAAGGGAAGCAAATACAAGGAAGAACATCACATTAGTCTTCCAAAAAAAATATATAAAAAACAATACACATGGAAATAAAATTGCCTCCCACTATTAGAATATTGTACGAAAATTACTAACTACCGTGACAGTTCTATATCTTTTCGTTGCAAAAGGAAATAAATATACGGAGAGTTAGGCCCTGGTTGGTACACCGTGAATATTTGCAAATACGAAAATTTACGGTTATTGTAGGTGCTAATTAAAATTCTATAAATTAGAAAAAAAAAAATTAGATTGCTTATTTTGTAAGCATATTGCAAATCCCACTAAATATTTGTCATTAGATGCCCTCATCAATTATCTACAAACACATGATAAATCGTAAATTTTCGCATTCGCAAATATTCAGTGTACCAAGCAGGGCCTTAATAGTTTTTTTTTTTTTGTTCGGAAACAAAGCGATTTTATTAGAGATTGAGGAAGAACTTACAGAAATATAGAATTGCAAGAAAAGAAATATATGGAGAAGTATATTGCACCATGCCTTATTGACATAGCCAAAAACAGGCCAGAAAAACACAGCCGTCATAAAGATTACTAAAAAACAGATTCAGTATTTCAGGCAGGCTTTTAAATTCTCAGCTAATTTAGGTTCTGAATTAAAACGTCCGTTCAACAACAAAATTGAAAGAAGTCAAACACTTCAATAAAACAGTGACCAAAATTCTTGAATGATATAGTGACCTGTCCCAGTAGACCTTAGTATTGTGAATACTCCCTAGTAATTAGTAAAGTATATATATGTCAACTGGTAAATGATGATCTCATTTGAGAGGGATGAACCTCGAAGAATGAGTGGCACCAATACCAGGCCTACCATGCTTGACTGGCTTGTAAGAGATGGAGAACTCGGCAAGATAATGGCCAATCATTTCAGGCTTGATTTCAACCTGGTTGAATGTCTTCCCGTTGTAAACTCCAACTATACTTCCGATCATTTCAGGTACTATGATCATGTTCCGAAGGTGAGTTCTAACCGGTTCTGGCTTCTCACCTGGTGGAGCCTCACGTTTCTGTTCCAAGTGGTAGAAATGTAAACAAAATCAAGCGCCAGTATATTTTTATCATCTAGGAACTTAACAGAGGATTGTATCAAAACAAAAACATAATTACACATCTTGTGATCCTGAGTATCCCTAGACAACAGAAAAGAGCAGATAAGATATTAGCTTTTTTCATACTAATGAATGTACAACAAAGGGTACTTTCATAATAATTTGCGCACAAACTAACGTTTATATAAGACACGAGGAATGAATTATTGCTGATCAAAAGAAAACTAGGAATGAATTGTTCATTTTAGGTCAAGCATATTGGATCATGGTTTGAAGACTCAGAACATAAGGTTAAGATTTTCCAGACCAGAGAACAAGTTTACTCCAGTGGTTCAGAGTCTTCAGACATTCAAGATCAATGTCAAAGGAAGTCAATGGTGAACAAAAAAGTCATAAAAATTGGTTGCTGATAGAAAAGAGGATGTGAAATATAGCTATCTGGTCTTTAGTTCCAAGCTGAATCAGAAAGGAAGCATTCACATACACCCAAGAAAGGGTATAACTTATATTAACATACTTGCACATCAACTTTAGCCTCTTTCCTTTCAACTTCCTCTTCTATTGGGGTTCATGGAAACATGAAGAAACCACTGAACAAGGCAAAAAGAAATAAAAACCTGAGATTAAGGAAAAATCAAAATACTAGATGTACAGGCAGTATTTCATCTTTTCATACAGTTAGATTATGCCAACAGGCCAAAATCACGTCGTGAATGGAATAACCTGCATGGGGAAACAAGCATGCATGACCTAGCGTTCATACATTTTTTCCGCTTTTTTTGTTAGTCAGACAGAGACAAAATCTGCTTAAACTGGCTAACTAATAAACAGTTGAGTGCCATCTTCTTACCATGTCGTCATTTTTTGTTTCTTTCCAGCATCATATGAATAGTTACTCAACGCCAAATAAGTGGTCTTTTTTGTTAAATTGTCCGAATCATTCTACACACTCCATTACATTTTGAGGAATAAAGGAACTCCAAAGACTTCTCAACTTGATAAATAACTATAGAATTGCAAAAACTCATCACACAATTATGGACTCCTATTATAAGAAGAGGTAAAGCAATCTTAGAATCTAAAATCACAAAACGTGGAACCAGTTAATACTTGAAAGCATCTATGCACTGTTAATGGTGCAACTCGGCCAATGTTGGTTGGTTAGAGGTTACCCGAGCTCAACCCAAAAATTAGTACTACACCAAGACGGTGCACAACCCAAGTTCAAGCCTGTGATGTTGTGCCCAAACCCAAGACCAACACCATCCTACCTCAACTTGGGTTCGGTCAGGGTTTGCAAGTACCTTCAACAAAAGCAGATTTGAACGACAAATAAATCCTTAGAAATCCAGGATTTTGTTAAAACAATAATAGACTGCAATGGCCAGTACAACTCTACAAGACTACAACAACAACTCTCCAAGAGCTTGTAAGAACGAGATGGTGATGAAATGAGAGAGTAAATCATTATAGGGTGTCACTTTTAGTAAGTTCGATCAGATATTTCTCAACATATGATTTAGTCCTTGACTTCTATCCATCGATTTCTATCGATCTTAGTTATTTATTTATCAAACTATCAAGGGTATGGATGTCAATAGGTACCCCTTTACCCAGAACCGACCGAACTGGTACCAAATACGTCGGTTCTGTATCCCTAATTAAGGGATCTGATTAAAATTAGGGTTCTTGTTTTCTATGAGAATCAAAATTGGGATTTTAACTGGTTTTAGCCAATTGGAAAGGAGTAATTTTAGATCTTAATCAGTTCTACCCATCATGTACCCATCAGTATTATGTTCTTAGGGTTTAAGGGTATTTTCAATAAATTTAGACAACGAAAAAGAATCTTTGAAAGGGTTGTATTTGGTAATTATAGTTTGAGCGTTCTTCTGTAATTTTCACAACTAAAACAAAAGAAAGGGGTTTGTACATTTTCCCCTTCTTCGATTGAACCATCCCTATTCCCTAACCGTCACTTGACGAAAACCAAAACTGCATAAGCCTCACATCCTCAAACTAGTAGCAATGGTCGCCATCCTCGCCCTTGCCTCAAATGCTAACCAAGTTAGGTTTTGCACTTATTTTCATATATAATACGGCTTTGTTGGCCATGACATGAGAGGAACGTGGGTAGCCAACTTCTTGCCATGGCAGAGCCTCCAAGAAGATAGCAGCTTGGAGTTTTTAAGGCCCTGCTTTGTATGCTGTGAATATTCCACAAACTTATGTTTAAACGTGCTTTGGCTGTGGTTATATAGTTGCAATCATTAAACTAATTTGCAGTGGGCCCCATATGAATTTGGTAAGAGAGTGTGAATATTTGCAGTCACTTCAAAATTGAAAATATTCACACCCTCATTTACCAACACTGCAAATAAGTCTAATGATCGCATCTACACAACCACAACCAAAGCACATTCAAATGGATTTTTTACCGTGAATATTTGTAAATATTCATGGCATACCAAACACAGCCTAAGTTTTGAATTCATTTTCAAATGCTCCTTTAAACCTAGCCTTGCATTAGGCGAACAATTAATACGGAATCCTTCAAATTCATAGGATACAATTCACAACCAAAATTTGCCTATCTATTTGAGGATGATAGCACAAAAATACAATTGTTGTATTCCAATCTTTTTGTGTAATGTCCACAAAAAGTGACTCAGAAACACGTCAATATGATATAGATTGGGCCCTTTTAAACAACTAAACAAGTACATAAAGGGAAGAAAGTTATGAATGGAACTTCAAATAATCATTTCTTATTATACTAAGTTATTGCATCATAGAATAAGAATAATCCTCTCATCCCAAAGCCACCAACTTTCGATCTTCTAGTTTTCATCAACTTGTGCAGAGAAAAAGGTACAACACAAATTGAGCATGGAAAATCACCAATTACAATCCTATGTATAAAAGAATAAAGAAACTAATGGTTGTATGTGCACAAGAATTAGTTTGCCTCTGAAATTGTGCAGAGTGGTCCTATGGATTCCAAGGTAAAAGTTAAGCACAAAATTGACCCAGTGAAGGAGCTCAAAATCAATTACAAAGAGGAATTAGAGCAAAGTGAAACCCAAAATCATGTGATAAAGACAAATTCCGTACCTAATATATAGGGTTTATTTATGAGGTCAAACAAAAGTCACTTAAACGGATTTAGAAGCTGAGATTGGAACTAGAATATGATAGAAATCACCAAATCTAGGCTTTCTCGGGTGGGAGGGGTGGGAGAGATCAACCTTAGTCATTAGAAAACCCAATCAATCCAATTAAATAAAAAAAAACCTATAGCATATAAATAAAAGACCACGCCCCTCATTCGAGGCATCCCAAAAGGAAGTGAGAAATCGACAATTTGGGAAACAAAAATAATAGACAATATTGTGAGAAATTCAGGAAAAAGCTAGGCTACATTTTGGAGAAAAGAAAAGTCATTTTGAGCAACTTTTTAGGTGATAAATTGTATTCTATAATCACATAGTAAAATCAATTCTTAGCCAAGGAAATACAGATTAGTACCCTCGAAACCTTATTTTTTTTATGTTTAAAGGTTTTGTAAATATATGCATAGAGCATGTTTCAGTGATGTTTAGCATAAGATGATGATTGTGAAATAAACCCCAAAAACCCTAAAGAGAAATAGAAATAAAAACAAATGGTTTTTAAGGTATCAACCTGTACTTCAGCAGATATTGTTGATTTGTAATTCAGGAAGATCAAAAATCGAATCCTATTATTCCTCAAGAATCACGAATGGCAAAGCCTCATTTACTTTTCTCCATGTTCTAGCCCAAAATTCTCTCCAGTTTCTCACAATATTCTTTATTACGTTTTTCATTCAAATTGCAAGGTTCCTTCCATTTTTTTTATGATGCCTAGAAATAACGAGAGGGGACTCCTATTTGTCACGCCCAAGATTTCGGAAACCATGACTCGACCAGGTACCCAAGACATAGTGCATGAGGTTTTGAAAGCAAAGGACAGTTAAACAAGTCTCTAACTCATTCAACCATAGTCAAACAAGTCAAAGTCAAACTTTGAGTTAAAGTCAAGGTCAACCAAGTCAAACTTGATCAACTCTGATTAGCTTGGTCAAGACTAATCGAGGTCAATTAAATACCAGTCAAGGTCAAACTAGAAAGGGTCAAAACATAGAATCAAGACTAGGTCTAAGACCACTTGCCTGAGTGATTGGAAGGCAAGTGGTTGGAAGCCGGCCTTCCTTTGGCGAGGTCGTAAGTTCGAATCCTTGGCAACGCTCATTTGAGTTAAGCCTTTGGATAGATTTTTTTTNAAAAAAAAAAAAAAAGACTAGGTCTAAGAACTAGAATTCTTAGGGCCAGAACAAATAGGTCAACTTGTAATTTTAATACATACCAATAAAACATATTTTGAAACTGAAAAGTTTACGAAGTACAAAAACAAACCTTGCAAGCTCTGCCAGAAACGCGTCAGGTCTTGTAATTCAATTGCAGGTCTCAGTCCAAAATTCAAAAAATTCCAAACAAAAATTCTTCAGAAAATAGACAAGAAAATTCTGCAACTTTCATGTTGAACAAAAATTAGGATTAATGAAGAATAGTATAGAAAATAAGGCCGTAACATGGGACATATGCACTGACAACAAGTTCCTTATCGTAATACACTAAACTTCCGGTATTCCAAACTAGGTCAAAACAATTCCAAAATTCATAAAAAATTAACCGTAGACAGCAACACTTGCTACTAGTTTAGAGAAACAAACGGAACAAATACTGAGTTTCGACCATTCAAATACTAATAAATCTATCAACCAACGTCAAAAAATTTGACTAACTATTACGTGAATAGTAACTAAGAAAACGTTTAATCCAGCCATTAAAAACATAAAATACCAATACCTAAATCCCTTTATTATCCCAAATGATACTTACTAGTAGTCTTTCAATCCAAACAAATAAAAACAGTCCTTTGAAAACAACTCTAATAACTAGATCTTTTTCGATGCCTCAGTTACACCATCGGATCTCCTTCGTCTATGGAGGGAAATAGTGGGGGTGAGCGATGCTCAATACAGATTTTTGTGGATCTTGATAGAATCCAGTAGATTTATGATGTTTCGTGAAAAAAATCCAAAGACTTTTATAGATTCATATTTTGGTGTATGGCGGAGTTTGCCAGACTTATTTCATGAGTTTACAAGGATTGTTATGGATTTATAAGAGGATCAAAACACTCATGTTGTTAACTATCAATGGTGGTGGAGGTGGTGGTGAGGTAGTGAGGTGGTGATGGTGGCGGTGGTGGAGGTAGTGGAGGTGAGGTTGTGGTGGCAGTGGTGGTGGAGGTGATGGTGGTGGTTATGGAGAGAGAGAGAGAAAGAGACCCCTTGATTATCACTTAAAAAAACTACCAAGCCTTAAAAGTATATATACCAAGCCTTAAAAAGTCCACGAAAATCCATGAAAGTCTTGGGGCCCTTAGAAGCCATAAATATCCAAAGTGAAATGAATAACATGTGAATTTTAAATAAAATCTGGATTGAATACCACGAAGTTTGGCAGACTTCAATATCCATGCAATTGAATACCAAGATTTTAAAAGTCTTTAGGAATCATGTTTGAATATCACAAACTCTGGTGGATGTATATCCAGTAATATCCAGATTCAATACACCCTCCTTAGTGGACACCTTTTATGAGTTCCCCACTTCCCCATTCACCTTAGTTGCCCTATACCATTCAACGCACACCCAAGCACCATGTTCTTTTAACTGGTAACGCCCCAACCCATGCTTCTAACCTGTTATTCTTGACATCTTTCACCAGGAAACAAATTGAAAAAAGAAAAAGGAAAGAAAGAAAAGAACCTAATCCTTTACCCACTCTGTAACCTGATTTTGGCCAGTCGTCTCAGCCAAACCAGATCTTCTTATCTAAGTTCCTGGATTAGTTTTTCTGAATCACACATTAGACTTTCGTTCAATCCCTATATTAGTGTACGACATACAATGTATCCCCCTCAAATCAAGTCTCAAAGGATAATAGCATTGTAGGACTATAATTGCTTCTGTGCTACTGCATGTTTTTTGATGGTTGTATGTTAAAATAAGATAGCTCTCATTTATATTTCCTATTGGTTGCAATAATCATTTAATAATCTCAATCATAAGCATGTTAGACTAGGTTGCATCATCCTACATCAATAAAGGCACCTACAGATTAAAAACAAGAATGGGCTCCGTACCTAAACCTATGTTGTTTTCTGCGAGAAGGCGAGACGAGGCGAGGGCTTAACGCCTAACCTAGGCGCGCAAGAAGAAGAAGAAGAAGAAGAAGAAGAAGAAGAAGAGGAGGAGGAGGAGGTGTTTACCCAACCGGCCAGCCTGCTGTGTGCTGCGATGAGAGCAAGAAGATGAAGCAGCAGCAGCATGGCAGCAGTAGAAATAACAGAAAAAAAAAAAAAAAGAGAAGAAAAGAAGAGAAAGGAGAAGAAAAGAAGAAGAAGAAGAGCAACTTACCTCCACCGGCGAGCTCGAGGGAAGAACGGCGAGGAGGTCGGCGGCAAGAAAACCCTAGCTTTCCCCTTTCTTCCCTCTTACTTATTTTCTGTCGAGTCTCTCTCTCCCCTTAACCTACTTTAATTTTTAGTTTTTTGAGGACCCCAATATAACCTTTAACAAAACAGAGTCATATACTTCCAATAAAAACGTTTTAATCGAAAAAAACAGTTTAAAATTCATTTTTTATAAAAAAAAGACACAAGGATTTGGGGCACCATGCATCAGTTCTGGGGCGACCGCCTTTTTGGTCCCCTGGTCGACCCTACTAGGCGACAAAGGTGCCAACCAGTGGAAATTGAAGATAGTCGATGCAAGCTCCTTCAAAACGCCTCGCCCGGGGCGCCTAGGCGTCGCCCGTGACAACATAGCCTAAACCTCTCCATCTCCCAAAATGGCAGTGAAATCACATTAACCAAGAAAAAAACTCGATGCACCATTTACTCGTAAATCCAACCTCGCAAACATGAACCATGAAAACTTATAGCTCACCTGATCATACACTTTCCAAGTGACTATTACAAAAAAGTAAAACTTAGCCAAAGAGTCGATACATTTTTAAACAAATGCACAATTTGTCAGCCCTTGGACATAGCACAATGAAAATGAGAGATCACCAAATCCAATACCTCCATCATATAAGAACTATGGCTAAAATCTTGCAGTAGCTACCCACCAAATTGACAGAATAAAGATCAACCACTAAACAAAGGCAAAGAAAGTGTTGTTGGCCCCTAGGAACTCATCCTCATAAAATACCTACATCTAAATCAGATCCACCTTAACAAGAAGTGTTTATCTAAAGATAGGGAAAAACAAAAAACAACAAAGCCCTAGTTGCCGACTACCACGAATCCTAAATGGCTCTCTACACAACCTCCTCATCGCCTTTGAGTTCTATTTACTACAACTTAAACCCATCTAAAATAGATATTGAAGGAACACTTTCCACTAAGATTAGATAAACAATCCTCTCACAAATCAACGATTTCTACTAATCAAAATATATTAATCAAAAACTGAATTACAAGAAGGGGGCAGCAGCCTTATTTATAGGCCAAGAGCATTACAACCCAATCAATAACAAAATTCAAACCTATTCAAGTAAGACCAAAACTAGTTCTAATAGAAAAAGGAAACGAATAAAAACGATCCTAAATAAACTAGGAAACAAATAGTAAAGAGGATAACATCTATAGATCGTAAATGATAGCTAAAGAGGAAGTCGTGCTAATCTTCTAACCCCAGACATGTCAACAGGGGTGGGGATCCAGGCCACGTGCATACATCATAAAGTATAAGTAACAATGAGACGGCATTTTTTGGCTTTTTCGTGGTAAAAGAGAGAGAGATATGACAAAAAGCATCACAATTATTCATCTTTAACAATGCATTTTTTTACAAGTTGTGTTCTGTACTCATCTTTAACAATGGAATTTTGTACCATTATGTGTTTTTTCTAAAGAAAATAAAATGGAATTGGAATTTAACCCCAATTTCAACTTTGGTTTAACTTCCCAACCAGCCAACTTTTGTTTTATAAGTTTAACCCAATTTTTTGTCTTATGTACAATTGACACAACCTTCACCTTTTCAGTCATGTACGTTTCAATTGTTTTTTAATAACAAAATTACCCTCAAACGAACTTCGTTTTTTCCTTCCTTTTTTTCCAACAAGTCATTAAATCCACAATTAAATCTGGTGAGTCCTCAGATCTGACTTTAAATCAAGCACCCATCATCATCGTCATCTTCTTCTTCTTCTTCATTTTTTTCCCAGCAAGTCATCAGATCCGCCATTAAATCTGACGCCCACCATCTTCTTCATTATCATCCTTCTTCATCTTCGTTTTCATCATCCATTAAAACCTTACAATTAGTATGCAATCAGTATGCAATCGGTATGCAATCAGTATGCAATCAATATGCAATGTTATGCAGTGTGATTGCATAGCTTTGCATACCGATTATATACTTATTGTATAGCACTACATACCAATTGCATACCAATTGCATACCAATCGCATACCATGATCGCATAGGATTAGATTTTAACTCCAATTGCAAAGCATTACATGCTGATTGCATATTGATTGCATATCGATTGCATACCATGGTTGCATACCGATTGCACACCATGATTGCATGCCGAATTACATACCATGATTGCATACCGGTTGCTTACCATGATTGCATACCGATTGCAATTTGCGTATGGTTTTAATGGATGATGAAATAGCGGATGAAGATGAAGATGAAGATGAATAATGTGAAGATGAAAAGGATGATGAAGAAAGGAAGATGGTGAAGATGAAGATAAAGAAGGAGATGATGTTGAAGAAGTTGGGACTTGGGCGCCAAACTTAATGCCAGATCTGATGACTTGCAGGATTGACTGGCGGATCTAATCACTCGCCAAGGGAAAAAAAAACGTTGACAAAATTGGGGGAGGATGAAGACGAAGTCGATCAGTTCACAATTGTTGTCGAAGGTAATCATGGATGCCTATAACCTTTGCAATTGTTTTAGAGAGATTTCTATAACTTTTTTCCTTTCTAAACAACCCGAAAGGGTATTTCTGTCATATTAAAAATAAAACAAGTAACCCATGTGACTCGACATGTTGTAAGGATGGTGCTAGCGTGACACCAACAGTTTGGTGTTACACCAACACATTTTGGTCCAATACAAGGGCTTAAGGCCCACTCCAAGGGCTATTTTTTTTTTGGAGCGTGTTCTACTCACCATGTAGATCATCCCCACAAAAGATCAACTCACATGGTGAAGAAAACATGCTCTCAAAAAATCAGCCCTTAGAGTAGGCCCTAAGCCCTTGTATTGGGCTAAAATGTGTTGGTGGTGTCGACACCAACAGTTGGTGTCATGCTAGCACCATCCATGTTGTAATGTTGCCAATTGTAGAAAAGACAAAAAATGGGGTTAAAGTTATAAAACAGAAGTTGGTTGGGTGGGAAGCTAAACCAAAGCTTCAATTGGGTTTAAAACCAAATTCCATGAAGAAGACAAGAAATAAGGAATAGAAAGAGAGATGTCAAAAAGCACGCCTTATACTCGTCTTTGACAGTTGAACCCTAAGTTTATGTGCACTAGCATGGAGAAAAGGCTGAAGTAAAGGAAAACAAAAAAAAAAACCCTAACTTTTGAATGGGATTGGTTATGGAGAAATGCACAACCATTTTCTTGATGCCTCTTCCAATGAACAACCCTAACTTTTAGCCGCTGACTGCCATCGTGTTTCCATCTTCCCCATTCTTTGTTTTTACATCTATTGTCATGCCAGTGTTTGTTTTACTAAACCATTAATTCAACCAAACATAACTAATGCCTTTATGGCTTTATAAGACTAAAAGTACTAAATTAGTATTGTGCATTGCAAATGTCTCATTTGTAACAGACCAAGTAAAACAAGCTCTTCCTTATGCAATCACCTAACTCTAGGTCTAAATGAGGTAAGATAAAACAAACTAAAGAATTATTATGTGAGTATGGACTAAGAAAGCTAATAAAAAGGTGATACCATACCCATTATGTCAGATCAAGTGTTGGCACTCATCCAAATCCATCGTTCGCTCGAGAAAATAACCTAATATTCACTTCAGCACTTCAGACCTTCTCAAGATATCTAAGCCATCGTAGAAATCCAATAACACCAATATACAATTACAGCCCATGGCATCATTCCACTACTTTGATCAAAATGATTGAATCCTCTGACTTCACCTGTCTTAAGTCTATTGCTTGCAAGGTGAAGTTTAATAAATTTTAGGGAAACTGAATAATGGCACACGTATCAAAGAAATGACACTAGGAGAGGTTAAGAGACCTCTCGTACAACCTATCTTCCCTCAAATTCCCAATGGAATTCAGGCTTATTCGTAAAAGGTCTCAATGTATGTTACAATTCGGGCATGAACCAACTCGGGAGTAGAACAAACAAGAGATTATCATTTCAGTTTTATAGGATCCATTTTTGCTTCTTATAGGTACTGAAATAGGTGGATCGAAGTCGAGTTAATCGATTTCAGTTCTGATTCTAATGGGTATTCTAGTTCTAATTCCTGGGTATCTAACATTTATATACCATTACAATCATGAGAGAGCGAGAGGAGAACTACAAATTCAAATCAGTTCTGGTTCATGTTGGTTCGGTTTCAATTAGGTTCGGATAGCAAAATCTAGGAACCAGAACCTACAATGTAAAAGTGCATCTGATCATTTTTGTTTAATGATCAATAACAAAGCAACTAACCAGACACAGCAGTTGATTTTCTTCCCCCTGATTCCTAGCAATTCTGGTACCAATACAATGACGTGAACATCCAAATAAATGTGAGCAAATGAATGATAGTGAAAAGTTCTCAAATGAAATACACAAACAAAGAAAAACATCAGAATGTAACTAATACCAAATTTTATCTCCACTACACTTCAGCAGCACTGAACTAATCCAACTTCCTAATACCAAGCAAATTCATGCAACTAAAAATTATTCAAGCAAATAACAAGGAGAAAATCTAGACAAGCAAATGCAGCAACATAAGAAAGAAGATTATCTATTACCGCCTTGCGCAATTTCTTGATCAGCGCCATCGGCTTTCGCTTCAGACCTCGTTGGAACCTAACAAATGCATAAATATAATATAAACAAAATTCAATAACAACTACTGACTGTTAAAATTATACAATCATTCTAGGCATCAGGCAACACAGGATCAGATTCATTGGTAAGGATCAAGATTAAGATTATTATATGGAGTATTTATCTAATTCATAGGGATCATCCATAAATCTCATTTCTTAAACTTCTATACTGACAAGTTAATCAGTTAATGTGGTCGTCAAGCGTCTTACCTTCTGCGAGCCCTAGCATGAAAGAGCTTTACAAGTTCATCTGTCGACATATCAAGTAGGGCATCCAAATCAACACCTCTGAAGCTGAATTTTCTGAATGTTCTTCTTTTGGGTTGCCCTGTAGCAACATCTGTTTCCGGATCCGCCTAAGAAAATGAACAAGAAAGGAATCAATATTGATGCTAAGAGAGAGAATTACAGTAACAGAACTCGATTTGAAAAGCTATAGAATCGCAATGGAAACTCACCATGACTGGAGAAGCAAAAACCAAAAACCCTAATGCGCAGAAGTTCGATTACTATTTTACAGTCCTCCACAACTAGTGTTTGGATAAACGCGACTTTTTTTTCTTCTTCATCACATTTATAGGGGCATGTTATAGACCATATGTATATGGATAAGGGCTGTGAATCAAACTGAGGTCAAACCAGTTTGACTACAACTAAAGTTTTAAAAATTATAAAAAAATCCTTAATTAATTTAGTATATTATTTTAAAAACCTTAGGATATGGGCTGTTGGAAAAAAGGGTTTTTATCCCACTTTCAAAGAGAAAACCATCACCGATCAAACCCCTTCTTCTTCCCCATACAGTTTTTGTTCCTTCATGAACCTCCGGATATAAATTTCCGGTCACCGGTAGCATTTTTCGGAAGCATTATTTTGGTATTATTAACATTGTGGATGGTGATGAAGTTGGGAAGAAAACTCTATTAATGGAGGATTCTTCTCAAACACTTGAGAAGAGATTATTGGATCTTCTAACCCAATCAAACAAGAAAAATCTGAGATAAAGACAACCTATTAACAAGTTTATTCTTCGATTTTTTAAGTTCAAAACTGCATTTATTTATTTTTTCGTTCGCTGTTTGTTCTTACTGGTACGAGGGAACAATAAGATAAATGTTCTTTCTGGTATAGAGGAACACGATGACAAATGCTCTACCCAGAACAAGCGAACAATATGACAAATGTTCTACTAGCGATAAGTGAACAAAATGATAAATGCTCTACCCAGTATATGGGAACAAGATGATAAATATTTTAACAGAAAAAAGGAAATAATTTCACAAATGTTCTACTAGTGATAAGTGAACAAAATGATAAATGTTCTACCTAGTATATCTACTAGCACATTTTATACCATTTTCGAGAAAATGTTCCACCACAATAATTCTATTAGGAGTAGAGGGTATAAAATATGTTCCACAACCGGGAACCGAACATCGTAAGTAATGTTCTACTCCGCACCGTAGCACATTATAGCAAACGTTCCACGTGCGGGAACTGAACTTCATCGCAAATGTTCCACACATGGGGTATGAACATTAGACCGTTCTACATAGTGGAAATGAACATCATGTTATATGTTCTGTTACATATACTAGGACAATAGTGTCTTCGTTCATTTTTATACCGTAGGACAGATTATAAATAATTTATTCAAGTTTTAGAGTATAGTCATATGTCATATATGCATTATGGTTTAGTTATTTTCAATATTCCTTTGATTTATATTGACTTACGTCGGCCTCGATTCACTAATGTGTTTAATTTAGATTTTAGAATATTGAAGTTTACATGATGTTCCTCTATATATCTCTCTCTCTCTGTTCTCTATCATCCGGTAATAGAACTGGTGATGGTGGTGGTGGTTCTGAAAAAAGCATTGTGTATTCTTAAAATTTATGTTCCCAACTCAAATTTTTCTTAGCATATTAACAAAAATAATTTAATTTTTTTTTGTCAAAGTTATGTTCTACGCGGTGGAAATGAACATTAGACCATATGTTCTGTATCATATACTAGGACAATGGTTCTCTTGTTCATTTCCATTCCGTAGGACAAATTGACAAATAATTTATTCAAGTTTAAATTCATCACATATGCATTATGGTTTAATTATTTTCATTATTCATTTGATTTATATTAACTTACGTCAGCCTCAATTAAATAATGTGTTTAATTTAGATTTTAGAATATTGAAGTTTATACGATGTTCCTCTCTCTCTCTCTGATCTCTATCACTTGGTAATAGATCTGGTGTTGATGGTGGTGATTCTGAAAAAACATTGTGTCTTCTCAAAATTTATATTATCAACTCAAATTTTCCCAGGTATATTAACAAAAATAATTTTAGTTTTTTTTTTGGCAAAGTTATGTTCTACGCTGTTGAAATGAACATTAGACCATATGTTCTGTTATATATACTAGGACAATGGTCCCTTTGTTCATTACCTAGGAAGCACGGACACGGCGAGGGGACATGGACATGGCACGAGTTTTTTTCCTTAAAATTTTAACTAAAAATAGGACACAACACGGACACGACACCCTTAGAGGAGTGTCCGTGCTTCTTAGTTCATTACCATACCGTAGGACAAAATGACTAATGTTCATTTTATGAAAAAGAATAAAACATAGGGGTCCAATATTCGTTCACAAAATATAGGACATTATATCGAATGTGTCCTACTGTTGATGTGTGACATATTTATTAAGCCTAGTTGAAAAGTTTAACTACTATGTGGGACGTATGCTAGATAGAACATTTATCATTTTGTTCACTTATCACTAGTAGAACATTTGTGAAATTTTTTCCTTTTTCCTATTAGAATATTTATCATCTTGTTCCTATATATTGGGTAGAACATTTATCATTTTGTTCAATTATCCTTAGTAGAACATTTGTCATATTGTTCGCTTGTTCTGGGTAGAACATTTGTCATCGTGTTCCTCTATACCAAAAAGAACATTTATCTTATTGTTCCCTCGTACCAGTAAGAACAAACAGCGACAGAGAAAAAAAGAAAAAGCATTTTTGAACTTAAAAATCGAAGAATAAACTTGTTAATAGGTTGTCTTACCTCAGATTTTTATTGTTTAATTGGGTTGGAAGATCTAATAATCTCTTCCGAAGTGTTTTGAAAAGAATCCTCCATTAATGGAGCTTTCTTCCCAAATTCATCACCATCCACAATGTTAATAACACCAAAATGATGCTACTGGAGAATGCTTCCGGTGTCTAGAAAACTATGTTCGAAGGTTAATGAAGGAACAAAAATTGTATGGGGAAGAAGATGGAGTTTGGTTAGTACCCTTTGGAAAAGTGGTTAGTAAAAACAAAAACTTCTAGGGACCTCAAAATAAATATATAAAATCAGTGAAACAGCCCATATCACTTATGGCCTTTATCCTATTTTGAACAGCCCTTATCACCTCACAGCCCTTATCCAATTTTAGATGGTAGTTACCAGTGGCCCATTTATATGGTTGCCGATATGGAGGACAAATGGGACGAAAAACATTTTTGCACGTAGATCCCTACGAATACCTTTAATTATGATACGGACCGCAACATTTTATTAATACGTCCCTTGTCCGTAATGGAAATTAGGAATGCCCCTCTATATTTGGTTTCCTTACAATTGACCCATCATTTGAAATTCTAATGCTGTTGATGTTAGTTGTAATTGGACTTTCCTTTGCTTCCGTGATTAGCTAAAGCAAACTCTTTGCCCGAGGCAAACCAAATTGACTAGATTTGAACCGATTCAAACGCTCGTTTGGATTGAATTGGTTTCAATTTGATGAAAACCGATTAAGTTGAATCAGTGACTGGATTGAATATCGCTCATAAACTAGCACGCTTTGCTATTACAAGTAAATCTTCTAGTGACTGGTATATCACAGTCCCCGATTGTATCTCAGCTGCTGTCATTTCTGATAGCGCTGATCCTTCTCTTGGGTTTTAATGAATTACCTTTTCCTTCAAAAAAAAGAATAAAAGGAGCCGATATAATTGAACCTACCTATTCTATTTTTTTAATATAATATATTTTGTTAAGTATTTTATTAATAATAATTTGTATAACAAGCAAATAATTAAAAAAAAAATTAAAAGACCGATGATCTTGGGCATCCTAGCAAACACTTTGAGTCATCCTAGAAAATTTTTATACTATGAGACATCCTACCTAGAGTTTTTAGATTTTACACCCCACCAAAAATACACCCCACCCAACCGCTATCTCCAATCTCCACCACCACCACTACCGTCCCTAACAAAAAAAAACAAACCCCCTCCACAACCTCAACCACCATCACCATCTTCACCACCCCACCTCCTCCACCATCTCCATCATCTTCCCATCGTCACCACCACCACCTCACCATCACAGTGAGTGAAGAGGTCAAGAGAGGGAGGGTAGAGAAACTGAGAGAGATATTAGTGGGAAGGCCTGGAAATTAAAAATTCAGATCTGGAAAGAGATCTGAGAAAGGGTGGGGGGAGGAGAGTGTCTAGAGCAAAATCACGTGATTCACAAGTTCTGGAGTATTTCGTCACCTCTTACTACAGTTCTAATAACTAAGTTAAAATGCCTAATGGAGAGAGAGATCGAGAGGCTAGAGAGGGGAGAGAGAGAAGTTCTGTTCGAAAAAGAAGAAGGTCGACGGTACGCCGATATTGGTAGCGACGGAAGTGGAGAATGGAGATGATCATCTAGTAGGGGTGGGGTGGATTTTTTGTGGGGTGGATTGTTTAAAAAATAAAATAAGTTATATTTTTTTATTAACAATTAGGATAGCTCATAGTATAAGATGGCTCGTAGTGTTTGCTAGGATTCTCAATATCATCAGTCAAAGTAAAATAGTAAAAAAGGTGAACTTTTCTAACTAAACCCTAATACAAAGACCGTTCATTTCTCTTCTCCCTTTTCCTCTCTCTCTAATCTCTTCTTATTTCCTTCCCAAACCAAAAACACAATTAATTTTTATCTTGGTGTTTTAACTGAGTAATTGTAGAAATCTTTGTTGGGGAACAACATTGTTGTAACTAAGATTCAAAACCACTTAAGAAGTATATTTCCATGTAATAGAGTTTTAACAAGTAATTGTAGAGTTTGTAGTTTTAATGTTTTGGATTTTTTGTATTTTGTAAAGGGGAGAATGATTAATTTGATTTGTCCAACTCTCTTAAGTTTTTTGGTTATGGAGGTTAGGGTTGAACCACAGCTGTGCAATTCGTTGAGGAGCTTTTCCAGTAATGAAATAGAAGGCTTTTCTTTTGAATCAATTATTGTTAACAGGGTATGAGAGATCTGTGAAGTTTCGATTCTTGATTATCTGGTGGTGGTAACAACTTATCTTTGCCTCCTATTCTCTTTAATTAAAAAATACCTTTTAAGGTATCTTGGTGGTAGCAGTACTAGAAAGAGAAGAAAGATGGATGGAAGATGGGTATTATTATTATCTAATTTTGGTTGAAATTTTTTATGGATGCGTGAGATCAAACTGATCAGATCATCCAACCCAAACCAAATCGAGTTCACTTGAATTAGATGGAAAACCGATCCAGTTTGAAATTGGTTTGATTCGGTTAGAAAATTACCAAAACTGATTTATTTTGGATCGGTTGTGGATGATCTAAAATAGTTCGGACATCGGACAATACCTGTAACACCCCTCCCTCACCTTTCGGGTCTGCAGCCCTTACTCGATGAGAACTAGGCATTTTCGGCGGAACCATTAACAACCTGTAGCTCTAGGGTTTGCGCAGTTCACTAAGCTAACAAGAAGCTTGCACTCATATTCACAACACAAGTACAATAAAGCTGAAATGAACTTTATCAACTTGAAGATAATCTGTCAAACATTTGGATAATTAAATAATCCCAAAGATCAAAGGACTAAACAATGTCCAAATTAAACTGAAAGAAATCGCAAAGGATGTCCTACGTCTTCACGGAACTTAAGCAAGTCTCCGAAGACTAGATCCTGCCTACGTGAACACC
>MVGT01002317.1:154329-219438 GCA_002174775.1 Macleaya cordata | reverse complement strand
GAATATTAATTAAATAAAATAGGAAGAGAAAGAAATGAAAGAATATTAGAAGTTTAGAGAGATATGTTATAGAGGGAGAAGGAAAACCAATTTCAGAGAGAAAGAAATAGTTTGTAGTGAGTTTGGAAACTAAAATGAAGGGGTATTTATAGTTTTTAGCCACGATTATTGTAGCGTTATGGTAAGTAAAATAGTAATAAGATGTATTAACATGTGTACTGTAGCTAATAGTAAATGACGGCTACTGTAGCAAATAGAGTAGGTGGAATAGTAATCAGATGAATTAACCACATGTATTACTGTAGCGACGGCTACTGTAGCGACGGATGAATAGTAACACGTGCAATATATTTTACTATGGCGACGACTTTTCGTATACAAACATGTATATTGTTCATATATACGTATATTTTTCATATATACGTATACTATTCTTTTTTTTTTTTAATATAAAAATACTTGATTTACTTCATTTTGTAAATCTAGTTCGCATTGTACAATTGAGTACTTTAACGAATTACGCACGTATACGATACTATTCAAGTATACAATCACTATTCATGTATACGGACATTATTCATATATACGGTTACTATTCACAAAATATTATTCATCAGATTCTATTCGTATAACTTGATTCGTATATAGTTGGTATAAAATAATATTCATGTGACACTATTCACGTATACTGTACTATTCACGTATACGCTCTTTATTCACCAATGTGTTGCATTATTTATCAAATACTCTTTATAGAGTATAATTCAAATATTATTGTCACTTAGATATTATTTATCGAATAATATTCATGTATCCGATATTATTTACGTGTATGTACTTCGGGTAGACACAAAAAAACTTCGGCATTAACTTGTTTATTGAAATCAAGTATGAGCTTGAAGAATTAAATTTTTCGGGGTATTACAGACTCGGTCTGACTCAGCCGAGTCAGACGAGCTAGATCGGTCTGACTTGGGTCAGACCAAGTCAGCTAGTCTGATTGGTTGGTTCAGACGTGATTCGGTCTGAACTGGACCGAACTAGGTGTTGAACCGGACCGGTTCAGGCCATTTTCTTGGGTTTTTGAGCCCGTTCTCTTCCGTTTAGCTTGGTTCAGTGCATGTGGGTCCCACCAGGACCTAGAAACATATTTTTGGGAGTTTTTGGGAGACATTGAAAATATAAAAATATTATTTTTAGGTATTTTTCAGTGATTTGTGACATAGTACTCAATGCAATGTGATCCTAAAGTACCTACTTACTCTTGGAAACCTTTGAGAAAGTGTTTCTGGAAATTGTAAGTTCATTATATATTAATTATTTATTTATTTATATGTATTATTAACTAAATGCATGTGATGTAAGTTTAGTGAGATACATTATTTCAAAAATATCCCTCACTCTAACTAATTAAGTGGGAGAGGGACTGTGTTCATGGAAACACAATCCTGCGACCCTCCACAATCGGTCCAAGAATAAGACTAGGGGTCTAATGCCCATAGGAATAGTACAACCTAGCAGCTTATTGGCTTAGATTGCTTTAATGAGCACGGTATTCGGATTAGAGTGTAGAAAGAGATCTCCCATAGGAGACTGTTTCTATATCTTCTAGCATTCTGAACTGAGATGGTGGACCACACTTAACTAAATGATGAATAAAGAACGCTTCCCATAGGAACGAGGATTTATCATTAATTTAGGGGTCAGAACAAAATCGGATGTCAAAACAACCTTGACATGAGATGTCAGGATAGGTTCTTTTGATGAAATGGGATTTCAACTGTTTTGGTATACATACAGATATCCCATAGGATTGATGTTTGCATACGCAATCAGTTATCCGATATTTATAGTAATTAGAGGGGATTGCTATAAACAAATATTTTTTCAAATTCATATTATCTCACTGTAGTTTATTTTGTTTTAATTGCATATTAATAGATATCGAGTTTCAACCCATTACATATTATTCTGAAAGAGAATCAATTGACCAGACCTAATTTTATCGATTGGAAAAGAAGTCTGGATATAATGCTTACTACTCAGGACTATAAGTTTGTTTTACTTGAAGATTGTCCCGCAGTACCTGGTCCTGACGCTCTTGAGCCGGTTAGGGAAGAATATCAAAGATGGATGAAGGCTAATGATATGGCCAAGTGCTATATCATGGCTTCTTTATCTAATGTGCTTCAACAGCAGTTTGAGAACACCCCTAAGGCCAAGGACATCATTGAGGAACTGCGTCTAATGTTTTCGGTTCATAGTCGTCCTGCAAAACAGGAAGCGACTAGGAAGCTGATGAACACTCGAATGGCTGAAGGGACCGAAGTTCGTGATAACATGCTCACCATGATGGGTCTGTTTTACGAACTCGAGACCCTAGGATCCAGACTTAACCACGAGTTCAAGGAGAATGTTATTCTTGCATCTCTCAGTTCAAGTTGAACTTCAACATGAACAAGATGACATCATCTCTACCTGAGATGATGAATTGACGGTGGCGGAAGGGATTGTGAGATAACGTAGGCCAGGAAATATTCATATGGCTGAGGGTTCGTCTGGACTGAAGCCGAAAGGCAAGGAGTTCAAGAAGAACAAGAAGAAGAAAACAAAAGAAGCAGCTAAGACTCAAGATGCCAACAAGGACAAGGGAACGTCAAAACCAAAGGGAAAGTGTTTCCACTGTAGTAAGACAGGACATTGGAAGCGCAATTGTAGAGAGTTTCTAGCTAAGAAGAAACCTTCAGGTATATTTCAATCATTGTTGTCGAAGCAAACATTGCCAATAATGCATCTGGTTCCTGGTGCATTTATTTTGGAGCCACTAATCATGTATGCAATTCGTTACAGGGGTTCCAGATAACGAGACAGCTTGTTGATGGAGAGATCTACTTGAGTTTGGGATTAGAGGAAAGAGTTGCAGCGATCGCCATCGGACACGTTCGTTTTTTTACTAGTAGTAGTGATAGAGAGAATAATATTTTAGTTTTTAAAGGATTGTCTTTTTGTGCCGGATACTCGGCGGAACCTTATTTCAGTTTCTTATCTCGCTAGAGATGGTTTGACAGTGAAGTTTGATTCCACCAAAGTTTTTATTAATAAAGGTAGTTTTATTAAAGCTTCTGGCACATTGATTGATGATCTGTATTTAATATCTCCTATCATACCCTCTGCTTATAACAAGGAAGTTATGACTCAGTCTCCTTCTCTCAAAAGGAAGGCACCTTCAATAAATTCTACATATTTATGGCATCTTAGATTTAGGCATATTAACTTAAACAGGATCAAGAGGTTGGTTCAAAATGGGCCCCTGGGTGCATTGGAGATTGAACCACGGACACTTTATGAATCTTGTCTGGAAAGAAAAATGACCAAAAGATCCTTTTTTAGGAAAGGAATAAGAGCCAAAGAAATATTAGAATTGGTGCATACAGACGTATGTGGACCAATGAATGTTAAAGCTAGAGGTGGTTATGAGTATTTCATCACCTTCACCGATGACTACTCTAGATATGGCTACATCTACCTTATGCCTCATAAGTCTGAATCTTTTGAAAAGTTCAAAGAATTCAAGACTGAGGTCGAAAGCCAAATGAGTAAGAGATTGAAAGCTATTCGATCTGATCGAGGAGGCGAGTATCTCTCAAACCTGTTTGGCGAATACTTGGTTGAGCATAGAGTCGTTTCCCAGCTCACAGCACCAGGCACACCACAACAAAATGGTGTTGCAGAAAGAAGAAATAGGACTTTGCTAGAAATGGTAAGGTCCATGATGAGTTATACCTCCTTGCCCATTTCATTTTGGGGTTATGCCCTTGGAAGCGGCAACATATTTACTGAATTTAGTTCCTAGCAAGGCAGTTCCTACGACACCTAAAGAGTTGTGGACAGGTCACAAACCTAGTTTGCAACATATCCACATTTGGGGTTGTCCCGCACACGTGCTTAAAGGAAAGTCGAGCAAGACGGAACCAAAATTGGAAGTGCGCGTATTTATAGGCTATCCAAAAGGAACGAGAGCATATCTGTTCTATAATCCCAGGGAACAGAAGGTGTTCATAAGCACGAATGCGATCTTCTTAGAAGAGGATCGCATTACCAATCATAAGCCTCAAAGTAAGGTCATGCTTGAAGAGATGGAAGATACAACAATAGTGGGAGTTAGACATACTCCTAACTCACTTCCTGTGAGTATGGGTACGTATAGTCTGCCCGTGTTTATGGATCAAACCATATCTCTGCCCGTGACTCAACAATCTTATAGAGGTGCAGTGGAAATATTTAGGTTATCCAGGAATACACATACCGAAATACAAGGTGCACCTAATCAGACACAAATTCAGGTAGAGCAAGAACCTCCGGTTCAGCCTGATCCACCGGTTCAACTTCAACAGATGGACCAGGAACTACCTAATCAGTAAGAACCAGCGGTTGATCCAGAACCGCTAGTTCAAGCAGATGAGCCAGCTCAACCCGAACAACCAGTTCAACTGAATCCTCCGGTTGAACCAGTTCCTGCACCAGAGCCTCGTCATAGTGGGAGGATTAGAAGATTTCTTGACAAATACAAAAAGTTTGTAATGTTAGGAGAAGCTTTTCAAGTTGTTCCTGAGGAACAAGACACGGATCCTTCAAACTATGAAGAGGCCATTAGTAACACAGATTCGAGACTTTAGCAAGAAGCTATGAAAGATGAAATAGAGTCTATATATTCTAATCAAGTCTGGGAACTTGTAAATCCACCACTCAATATTAAACCCATTGGGTGTAAGTGGATTTTCAAGAAAAAGAGAGGACCAGATGGAAAAGTGGAAACCTTTAAAGCAAGGCTGGTAGCAAAATGGTATACTCAGAAGGAGGGTATAGACTACGAGGAAACCTTTTCACCTGTAGCCATGCTTAAGTCCATTAGGATACTCTTATCTATTGCTGCTCATTATGACTATGAGATTTGGCAAATGGATGTCAAGAATGCCTTCTTGAATGGCAATCTTGAGGAGGACATTTATATAGTCCAGCAAGATGGTTTTGTAGCGGAAGGTCAAGAGCATATGGTATGCATGTTGCAAAAATCCATTTATGAACTTAAGCAAGCATCTCGAAGCTGGAACATCAGATTTTATCAAGCAATCAAGTCCCTTGGTTTTGATCAACATCCTGATGAAGCTTGTGTTTACAAAAGGATAAGACAGGAACAAGTGATATTTTTGGTACTGTATGTTGATGACATCTTAATTATTGGGAATGATGTAGGAGCATTATCCTCCGACAAAATTTGGTTATCTAATCATTTTAGCATGAAGGACTTGGGAGAAGCCAACTACATCCTAGGCATCAAACTTCTGAGAAATCGAAAGTTGAGGTTGATAGAATTATCTCAAGAAACCTACATAGATAAAATACTGGAAAGGTTTTACATGCAGAATTTCAAGAAAGGCCTCTTACCTTTCAGGCATGGAATTCGGCTTTCAAAAGATCAGTGTCCCAAAACACATGATGAGGTGAAAGCCATAGAGAAGGTACCTTATGCCTCGGCAGTGGGTAGTCTCATGTACGCAATGTTATGTACCAGACAAGATATTTGTTATGCAGTAGGAATGGTTAGCAGGTATCAGTCCAACCCAGGCAATCCACTTTAGATAGCAATTAAGCACATTTTAAAGTATCTACGGAGAACCAAAAGATATGTACTTATATACGGTGGAGATGACTTAGTACCAATTGGTTACACCGATTCAGACTTTCAGGCAGACGCTGATGAGAGTAAATCTACATCAGGATATGTGTTCACTCTAGGAGGTGGTGCTGTAGTATGGAGGAGCATCAAGCAAAAGTGCGTTGCTGACTCCTCCACGGAAGCTGAATACGTAGCAGCTAGTAAAGCAGTATGGCTGAAGAAATTCTTGGTCGAGCTTACAGTTGTACCCAAGGCTATGCCACCTATTGTTCTCTACTGTGACAATAGTGGTGTTGTAGCAAACTGTAAAGAACCAAAGAACTACAAGACCAACAAGCATATCAAGAGGAAATACAATGTCGTCAGGCATTATGCTAGTGAGGGTGATATCAGTGTCACCAAGATAGCATCTGCAGAAAACATAGCAGATCCCTTTACCAAAACACTTCCCCAGAAGGCTTTTGATTCACATATCCATGGAATGAGGTTAAGGGAAAATTTCCTTTGTTTGTTGTGCAAGTGGGAGATTATTGGGGTTATGCCCTAAAGACAATGTTTACGACATTTATGAGTTAAATAAATAGTTTATTAATTCTGTTTAACATGCATATATAGTGAGTATAACATAATAAAATGAATTAATTGTATGAAGTATGTTCATACAAGGAGAGGTTTAATTCATCAATGTTGGTTCATAGTTTATTCAAAAACTATAACACAAAAGATGATTATGTTATATAATGTGATGTATCTCTATCACAGGAGTGTTGACTCCTAATCCAATGTGTTAATGTAATTAAATTACATTGAACAGGTCAAAGGATGATTATCATTGTTTGTTGTCAGTTAACAATAATGATCATCAAAATTATTGTTATAGTAATTGGTCCTTAATTCTGAGAATTAACATATAACATACATGAGAGTAGTGGCCTTTTTGTTTTGCTAATCAGTGAGGTCAGAAACGAAAATGTGATCTAATATTCTGAGTAAGATGGATGGTTATTTATTCCATAGTAAGAATAAGTTAGTTCAATACAGAGTCTATATGAAATGACGTTCACCTGAATCACCTTGTAGGTTCTGATGATCTAGATTGGCCTGTAGTCTCCTAAATTGTTTGGGAGATTTATTAGATAATTAGAAACTATTACATGGGTGATGGTCAGGGTCAGAATATGTAAATTCACCCTAGGCACTGACAAGTAAAGCCAGGGACGTTTACGAACGTTGGAAAATAATAGTGGATGGACTTAATTACGGTAATAACAGTGGAAGGGTTCCTTTTAAATATCTACACTTTATGGAGGGTTCAATTACAAATATTTGGTGGAGTTATTTGTAATTAAAATATTTAAATTCTATTTTGTGTGAGACACTAAGTTTAGAAGTTTAAATATTTAAAAGTCTAAAAGTGTAGGGCCCACTCAGACCTAATTGGACTTAGCATAGGATAGGGATTATGGACCTCTCTATATATATAGAGAGAGATGGGCTTTTTTCTCAGAGCCCAACCATAAGAGAAAACGTCACTTTCTCTCCCCTCCCTATTTTGTGTGTGTTCCAGTTATTTCAAAGTTGTGAGAAAAGAAACCCTAGTTCCTCGGTTAAGTAGTGTGCAGATTTCTCATCAATTGGAGCAAATGACTGACGATCTGATCCAGTAGATCTGTTCGTGGGATCTTCATTAACTAACAACGAAGTTTTGAGGCTACATTTCACGCTTCAAAGGTATGATTTTCATCCTATTCTATTCAGATCCCATTAACAGTTGGACGTTCTATTAGGAATCGATTAAAGTTTTTTAAACCTTTAATTTTCCGCTGCGTTTTTAACTGGAATAATCGATTCCGAACATCACGACCAACAGACACTAATGAGACTATAAATAAGACCCTCAACCTGTTCACAAAACATAACAATTTCGTATCTTCTTCATCTCGTTTTAAGGCATAATCAGTTTCGTATACAAAGTGTATTTTTTGGTTTGATCAAGTAGTCACATCTTGAATCAAACGACCTCCACTGTATCCTGAGAGAGATTTTCATTATCACCCTAGAGTGGCATCGTGGTTTCTACCGGAAGGGGAGAAACATCTCTTAAAAGATAACGTTTGTACGTGCCTTAGAGTTTTCAGTTTCCAGTGAATAGATACCACGTCGATAACACCAAATGCCTACTTAAATAAACCTAACGAATTCGACATGTAAGTTATCAAAAAATGATTAATGAAATCAGCTGTTTAAGAAAATCATGAAGACAATATATAGGAAAGATAAGGAAAGTTAATTAAATGAGAAGACCATCCAACATTTGTAATTAATGTTCACGTATGAAACCTATACCAGGATTTCATTTCGAAGAATCTCTTAAACATCCATGATGAATGATTTTTCCCTCTATAATCAAGTTTGATATCGTTTAAATCCATTATTAATTTCATCCATTTAAATAAATTAATAAACAATATATTCACTTGATTGAATAATCAACTTCAACTCTTTAACTAATATATACAATGCAAACAAGATAAAGATAAAATGAGAATTAATATTTTATTATAAATCAGTTGCTTAAAATATGCTCTATGATTATAATTAACTATTTTACAGTTGTAAATGTTAGGGATTAAACTACTACATATTAAAAATTCTAAAAGAAAAAAACTTAGTCTAAAACGAAAAATCCCTACTGTATAGATAGAAGATTAACTTATTCGATCCTTGAATAAATCTGTGGAATAAAATTAGGATCAAATATTTCAATCTCTATGTAAAACAAGTAAGAAAATTAACAAATAAGATTTTTGTTAACGAGAAAAATCCAACTATGGAAAATCTAGGGCCATAATCCATTCAAACAATCTACAAAGAATTATTAAGAACTTATAGACTTTACCACTCCACAAACACGATTTACGAATCCTCTACGCTCTGATCAGTTATAGCTTTCAGTTATACCACAACTTCGAATCAATAAATTTCTCTTTAGTTAGTCTCCACTTCACATACAACTCGGAACTCCACCGAATCAACGAACAACTCGAAATCCAGAAGCAAAGCATAACACACCAAAAATCCACCGGCAATAACACAAGTTTATGTATTGAAAGATGGAAAAAAACTATGCATCACTTAACGCATAGTCGTTATAATCACTTGATTCATTTACTCAACTCACTACTGATTAAAATGAACCCTAACTTAAGAGATTTGAGTTCTCCATCACAAAGATATTAGACTTTCTCTCTCTAACCCTTGGAAGCCCTAAAATTTGAGTTAAATTACTCTAAGTATTGTGTTGTTGTTGTTTTGATGTAAAACAACCTTTAAATATAAAATTTGGTCGTCCCAACACTAATAAGGTCAGTTTAAAGAGATTCCTTAAGAAGAAATCACAAAATAGTAAGTTTCTCACGATCTCAGAAGGTTAGTTCAATACTAACAAGCTTGGTTTCAAAATTAATAGTTGAACAAACAACTTGATTTCGAAATCAATAAAGTAACTTTTGAAAATTGACCTACTTGGGTCTAACAGGACTTTTGACATCATAGAAAGTTGGTTTAGAAATCAACCAAGGTGGTTTCGAAATCAACATTATTCATCAGCTAGATTTTGAAATCAACCGGGTGGTTTCGAAACTAGTAACCCTGAAAGTGAATTAATGTTATGCTTCCGACACAATTTAGAACACCAATCATCATATAACTATGTTCATAATTACTCTAACCACTTACGATCAAGTTTTTTAAGTCATTTTCCATCCTAAGATGTGTCCTTGTGGTGAGTTGAGCTGCAAGATATTTTTTCTACTTCTCTTGAAGTCTCTAATGATTAAGAACTTGTATGTAGACTCTTTGACTCTAACTTAAAAACACTTGGACTTACATTGAGTTTGCTTTGACATGCAAATGATTGACAAACTCAAAAGGAACTCCTGGACCTTTTAATTTTAAATCTTTATCTAGTTGGTAATAATCCTAACTCTAGTTGGTAAGAATCCCAACTGGATCTCTCTTGTTAGTAAGTCGCATGGTTTTACTTATCCAATCTTTATGATTGTTTGATTAATAAGTTGGTATTCTATCCAACGGTTGTGTTACCATCATAGTATCTTGATTTTCATCAACAAGCTTATGCATATATCTAATTTTATCACTCTCCCTCAATCACATGTGAATTGTAGATTTGTATGTGATTATTGATTTTAAAACGTGGACTATTTTGTTTGAAAATACGGAATCATTGCACACATAAGTTTTTAGAAAGGAATTAGTGCACCCACGTGTAAGTAACCCAATATTAATAACGTGTATTTTTTAATTAAATTCTTTTTTAGGTAGTAATTTGTCATTTCTGTTTCAAAGGAAGCATCTGTTAATCATGATATATGATTTGCTCAATCCTATGAGGTTGCTGCGAAAAAGACATATCAACTGTGACTTTGAATAGTTGAAATCTATGTTCGCCAATTAACTTTGATATTACAGTTGTTTGGTTTGAATTCAGTTTTGATTTTTTGCTCTGCTCTGTACTTTTTCATCATTTCTTTGTTGTATGAATGAAATCATCGTACCTTTAAAAAAACTTTGATGGCTAAAACGAGTAACACATGCATATCATGTGTGCCGGTTGGCTAGTATATAATAAATGCAATGAGAATGATTATTAAAATAGACTATATATAAGCATAAGCTCAATCATCTTAGATTTAACTATCAATTAAAATTATAGCACAAAAAAGCACAATTAACTTGAAATGCACAAATCCAAATATGATCTTCAATTTAACTAATATATCTTGCTAATACATGATAAGAAAAAGCCATAACTTGTAATAGTGTTTCAATTAGTTAATTTGTATCTAATGAAAATTGAGTTATTTTTGTCGAATCTATTGGAAACAATTAGTTTTTAACATTTTAAGTAGGTCCCACAAATATAATTGGACGGGACACACTTGCTTAAATTGTCTCTTTTAATGAATGTGAAATAAAGAGTTGTATGTGATTGTTGAGTATTTAAAGGCAATCATCCAAATAAATAGTTGTAACTATTTAGGACTTTTTCCTTGTTAATAGTCATGGTATCTTTCCTAACAATCACAATTAGATTTATAAATAGCCCCCGTGATTTTTTCCATAGTAAAAAAATTCTTGTATGCATCCGCATATTTCTGCACTAAATCTTTCTTAGTTTTAGAGAGAATTTGTCATAATTTTGGTTCGTTACTTATCTAAGCTTGGGAAACAATTCGCAATTGTAGATCGTTCAATACCAGTGCAAGGCGAATATTGGCTCAAGAATAAAATATCAAACACTTTTTTCGATCATCTTATTTTGCCTTTGCACTTACATTTTTTTGTTACGGGATTTGCATCGAATTTCATTGGATTTTTTCAACAATCCTAAGACAACATCCTCGTATTCGACTTTATGTTTGTTGCATTTTCACATAATGTTTTTGCATTTTGCATTTGTTAAAAGTTTATGTAATTAAGAAAATAACTCAATTTTTTATCAAATTTTATTATTAGACTTCTTTTTGGTTGTCATTATATTATAGTTTTCAGTACCATTTTGTAACGTTAGTATTATGATAAATCTATTCATTTATATTAAATTATTTGATTGAGTAATGATATTTGACACTTAGATTGTAAAATGTATATTTTATATATATTAATTTACTTATTTTTATAAGTCATAGTTTATACATTGTTGAATTCTGATAAAGATATATCTAGGGCTGCCCAATAATAGGTCGAACGGACCGATTCAAACCAATCCAAACTGACTGGATATTAACTGATCCAATTGGCTGATTGGATAAGATCAGTTGGTACTCCTTCATAACCAAGTAAGTTTGATCGGTTACTGGATTGACTCGTTATATAACCGAGTTAACCGATCCAATCGATTATTATATAAAAATAAATTAAAAAACCGAGTTATATGGGTCTCTTTAGATATAGGATTTTTTATTTTTTATTTTATAAAGAGAGGTGGGGTTTGTTCTTATCAATTATCCCCTTCTTTCCTTACACCTTTCTTTTTTTCTTCTCTATTTTTTTTAGGATTTCTTTCAGTCGATGGGGTGGCGGCCGCGGCTATGGTGATGGTGAAGAAGGTGGTGGCGGTTATGATTTCCAAAATTAATTTTTTCTTTTGTGTGATGTCATTTGCTAGCTTGGTGGTAGGTGGCAACGATGGAGATTGCTACTCTAAAAGAGGTGGTCGATCTAATGGAAATTGAAGGAGTTAGGGTTTGGTGAGGATGGGACCAAACACAAGGAAGGGATTTCTCATGATCAATAAAGACTGATCTTTGTCAGAAAGCAACTCAAAGATGGTTGAACCCTAGCTGACTACAACATCAGAAAGAGTCTACTCTGCATCTGGTTTTGAGGCTTCGTGGAGGAATTTTAGAGCTTTCTTTGATGGCTTTGGCTAGGAAGTATAATCAAGATAATCCTTCTCTGCTTTTTTTTTGCTACATAACATTAAGCCATAAATTTTGCTTGAAGATACAAATGTTAGGTGTGGTGGTACTTAGTTCTTTTTTTTTCCTTTTTTTATATAGTAGTTTATATTTTCTCTTCTAGTCTTTTCTAATTTTGATCACTGGTTCTCTATGTTAATGTTCTTATTGCTAGATGCTGTTAATTTATGTTAGATTTGGATAAAATTTTGGTAGATTTGAACTCAGGATAACTTATCACTCAACTCATGTAGATAAAAAAAAAACAAAAAAACAAAGATTGACGATTATTCTCCGTTTACAATAACCGACTATACAATCCAGTCCAAACCGATCTCAATTGGATTGGATGGAAATATGGTCCAATTTGAAATTGGATTGGATGGGAGTTTATCATAACGAACTAATATTGGATCGGTTGCAGATTGAACTATATAGGTCGGTCACCGACTGATGGGCACCCCTAGATATATCAGATCATCTTTATGGGTGTAGAAGTAAAGCCGCTTCTATGAGAGGGATAACGACTAAATTCTCTGAAGCACTAATGAATACAAGGTATAGTTTGAGCAAAAATGAACATAATCGTAGAACTAATTTTGTCTGAAGATTTACTATATGAATATTATTGTCTTGATTTACATCAACGACTGAATAATTAAAGACATAACAGATATTGACAAGCTAGTAAATCCAATAGTTATTCACAAGGAAAAATTCAATGTCAAAATTAAAGCTACCTATTCTGATGCAGTAACTTTTAATTCGTAGCATATATTATGTATGCATCTTTATTTACCTTCTGTTTATTTCTACTAATGTGGGAGATTATTGAAGATGGGGGTTTTCAATATTTTCTAATTCAATCCCACTAATCTAATTGGAAGGACACACTTGCTTAAATTATTTTCTTTAATAAATATAAAATAAAGAATTGTGATTGTTGAGTATTTATAATCTTTTAAATAAAGAGTTAACTGTAACTACTAAGACTTCATGTCTCTACGAATAGTCATGTTGTCTCCTCTTATAATATCACAATAAGTCTAACAAAAGTGAATTTTCTTCTGAAAAAGTGAGAATAATTTTTCTTAACTCTACTGATGGGAGGAGTAATCATATTTCCGGTATGCGTGAAGGTGTTGAGGTCCTTACAAGGAAGAAAGATATTCAAAATAGGATTATTTCTTTTTATAGTAAAGAATTATATTTTGAAGAGTTTAAGTTCAGGCTAGTGATGGACGGTTTACATTTCAATGCGATCGATAAAAAAGATAGACAAATGCTTGAGGCACAATTCTGTGAAGATGAAATCTGGATAACAATTAAAAGTATCAGTGTTGATAAATCGCTTGATACAAATAGTTCTTCCTTAATCTTTTACAAAAGATGCTGGCACTTACGATGATGTGATGAAAGTGGTGAAAAAGTTTTTATATACCAATTCTGTAAGCATATAAACTCTACTTTCATTACGTTAATTCCTAGAAAAGAATAGGCGGAGACAGTTAAAGATAATTAATCGATTAATCTGCTCTCAAGCATCTATAAAATTATCTTCAAGGCTCTTGCTAATTATTTGAAGAAAAATATGCATAAAGAAGTCTCATCTTGCCAATTAAGCTTTATGAGTGGACAATAAATTATTGATAGACGACAGTATAATGGTGGCTAATAAACTAGCTGACACAGGAATACGTTATAGTCAACTTGATTTGATTTGCAAATTTGATGTTAAGAAACTTTTAGGTCTCCCATATGTTGCTCATTTTATATAAAAAAGGATAATGGGTCCTATATTTGAAAATTTTGATAGAATGTTAGAAACTTTGATAAATAGATTTTATCAAAGGGTGATTGCTCATTTCTTGTTAAACATTGTTTATCTGGTATGCCCTTCTTCTTTCTATTACTTTTTAAGACCCATGTTGTTGTTCTAAAAATTCTTGAATAAAAGATAAAGAATTTCATTTTGAAAAAAATGGAGGTAAAAAAGGAATCTATCTCGTTAGATGGGATCTACTTTGCTTGCCATTTGATCAAGGAGATTTATAAATAAAAAACTATAAAGCTATAAACCTAGCACTCCTTATGGATTTCGAGGTTTGGATATGAAAAATAAAGCTTATGGGTGGAGGTGATTTCAACAAAATTTAGCTATCAAGATATATTTCTTCCTTCCTCGAATCCTTGCCTAACATAGGTTGTTGGAAAAGTATTCTTCTGCTTGTTGTTGATTTTGAAAAGTTTTTAAAGTTTTCTAAACTTAGGAAAAAGAGTTTGATTCTGGTCGAACATTTGGAAAAGGGAAACAACTCTTAAGTATCTTACACCATAGATCTTCAAACTATTCTCTCTTAAGGAAGGTTGTTTCATACTTTATTTTAAATGAAGGAGCTTGAAATCTCCATCTCAAAAGGAACATTTTAATTGTGGAATTTCTAGAGCTGATCTCTCTTCTCAATTTCTTAGAAGATCTATCTGCATTCAGCAATGAAGAAGACATTTCAAACTGGATTCTTAATTCAAAAGTAATATTTCTGTAAAAACTCTCGACATACTATAATTGAAGTTGTTATTCATTAGTCTATAATTTTTAAGTTTTCTACAAAATTCATATGGCACAAATCAATACCATTAAAAGTCCCCTTATGGGCGGCATCAGTAGACAAGATTATAGCAATTAATAACTTGTTAAAAACGAGGCTGGTCCTTTGCTAATCATTGCTACCTCTGCAAAAAGGATGAAGAATCTGTTAACCACTTCTTCATGCATTATGAGTTTACATGAAAGATTTAGTTTGAACTCCTCCCTTCAAATGGTTGGGCATGGTGCTTTCCAAGAGGATTGATAGACTTATTTCATTCTTGGAGTACTATTGATTTCTCAACGGGAAAGAAAAACTAGACTCTTCTTCTGGCTGCCTTTATTTTGCTGGACAATATGGTTAGAGAGGAATAAGCATGTAATTGTAGAAAAATCAAGAAAATATGAACAAGATGCGGTCGATGTCAAGTCCTTGCTTTTTGTGGTCCAGAGCTGCCTTCCTAGAGATTGTTGTTGGCTTTGTTTCTTGGATATTCAACTGGGATCTAATTTTATCAATGTAATTTTGCATTTTCAGCATTTTGGATCATTACATTCATTTGCACATGATAGCTTAGCTTCTAAGGGGCTAATTTAGTGGGATGTTGGTAGTCTAAGGTGATACATATTTATGGATCGATTCCTCCAGTTGTAGATTTGTATTTAATTCTTTTATTCTTAATTTTTTTTTCATCGTTCAAAAAACAAAATGGCGTTTCCCTTAATAGTTGCAATTAGATCTATCAATACCCCACTTGATTTTCATTTTCATTGTAAAGAAGTTCATTCCTTCATCTTCCATATTGTAGCACTAAGTTTTACTTTGTTCTAAAGAGAATTTATTACAATTTTAGTTCACTGATTCTCTAAGTTTAATATTTTTTAGTTTGAGAAAGTAAGATCGATATATTCTAGAAGACAATATATTTTACAGCATCAGTGCGCGTCAAATATTGTTGTAAAGATAAAGTATCTAGCTTTATTTGCTTTTGCATGAAAACTTTTTTGTTGTGAGATTTGCATTGAACTCATCAGATATTTCCAATAACCACTAGTAGCTTGAAATAAACTTCGAATCATATCAGTTCAAACTAAATTAATGCGTATTGTGTGAAAGATATTGCCAACTACTACTTTCAGTTGGACGTATGTTCAACTTCTGTGACAGCTAGTCTACGAGTTTCATATCCATTTCTCATCAAATGTTTGCGATTCTCCAACAAATAGTCTTATTTTTTAACTTAAAATAATGTAGTATCACAAAAACCACAAATCAATTATAAGTATTATTGTAAAAGTTATTTTATCATCAATTAACTCACTATAATATGCATATTGAAGACATTATCCTTACAAATAAAATTAGAGGGATCATCTTTGGTGATTGTTACACTACTCTGTAGGGCTCATATAAATATGATCCACAGCTTTCTTCTTTTATGATTTCATCATCATCAAGTTAATCATCCTCAGAAAAGAATAAATAAATAAATAAATAATAATAATCAAATCAAATCAAATCGTTTTCAAATTTTTAACCCTTTAAAAAAGTCGATCAAAATTTTAATAGTAACAAACCATTTATCTTACAGTTCAAATTATACCAAGTTCTTGTGGGGTTAAAAATTTATAATGATCTAATTTGTAGTAGTAGTAGTAGTAGTAGTAGTAGTAGTAGTAGTAGTAGTAGTAGTAGTAGTAGTAGTAATAGGGATCCACATGCCCTCAGAATCATTAAGTCATTGGATTATCTTTTTGTAGGCGTCGAAGTAGATAATTGGATCCCTCTTATTTTCTGTGACAATAATATTTTTACCAAATCTATTATAATATACTATAAGAGAAGCTTTGGGTTAACAAAACCATCTTTCTTAGGTGTGGGTTAAAAAAACCTACATTATAAAGTGATGGCCCAATCTATTATCTATTATTTGGTTAACAAAACCTTCTCTCTTAGATATGGGTTAAAAAAACCTACATTATAAATATATGGCACAATCTAAAACAACTAGATTTTCTAATTATCTAATAAAAAAATTTAAATTTTTTTAAAAGAAGCCTCCGTGCCTTGCACGGGATATAGGAGCTAGTATAGATCAATTTTAGATTCTTTTAAAACTTTTAACACCATCAAAGTATGTTAACGAGCCATTTTACCATTGAATAAAAAACTAAATTTTAATGGAAGTAAATATTTTAGAACAATCTGATTTATTTTGCGGATGATCTTCATGTTGAGAAAATTATGCTAGCAAGAAATTATCTTTTGCATCATCTCCATGTGAAATCCTCAGAGTGGTGTAACCCTAGCGTAAATGGATCTTAAACCCGCCTTATGTAAGCCAAATTTTAATGGAAGTAAATATTTTAGAAAAATCCGATTTATTGTGAGGTTGATCTTCATGTTGAGGATATTGTCTTCGCAAGAAATTATCCCTTGCATCATCTCTATGTGAAAGCTTGAGAGTGATGTAATTTTGATGTAAATGGATCTCGAACCCTCCTTATGTGGGTAACATATGGAGATGATCTAAAGTTTCTTTTTGTGAATATGATCTAGTCACCATAATCATCCTCACAAAATAACTCGATCAAAAGTTTAATGGAAATCTATGATAAATACATGCTTATTTTTTTGGTTGATTTTAGGGTATTAGAAATTTTAAAATGAGCTGATTTCTTTTCTTTTCAAGATGATCTCCTCACTATGTAGATCATCCTCACAAAACATCATATTATTCTAAAACTTCTAACCCCCTTGAAAAATCGTTCAAAATTAACAAAAAAATTGATTGATCAATCGTGGTTAAAATTTTAACTAACTTTTGAAGGGGTTAGAAGTTTTAGATGATATGATTTTTCATAAGGATGATCAAAATGTTGAGAAGATTGTTCTGGAAAAAAATCAACTCATGTGGGCCTCACTTTAGTGTGTACATGGATTATATATATAGAGTGGGTTCGATGACATTATTATATTGACATCACTGCTACCATGGCCTTAAAGGCCCACATGTAAAATAACCTGTTGAACACATGATTGTTGCATAATTACCCCTCAAATTATATTAGTTAGTGCCCACTTTAGTATCATTCTAATTGTTTTTTTACTTTTTTTTGCAGATAACGGGAGTACAAGTGTGTCAATGCGTTGAATCAGTGAATTTTAGTTCAAGCAACTGGGCTACTAATGGCACACCAAAAGTTGTACACATGTGGCATGTATAAGAGCTTGATTTAGGTGCAAAATCAAAGAAAATTGGATGACATCAGTGTTGGGTTACTTCCCACAAACCAGAGATTATATTTACGCAGCGGAAAACATAATAGGGTTTAAAAAAAATTAATCTCTGATTCATGTAGGATCTTTCAACTGTTAATATGGATCTCTAAAATAGTTTAGTTGCTTACCTTCAATGCTTAATCCAACAAACTTGAATATTAGAAGGCTTCAACTAGTTACTCCAATCCTCCTACTGTAGATCACCAAGCTTGCTTCTTCTTCTTTCAACCTGAAGATTAGAAAATCTAGAACTAGAATGGAGGCTAGGGTTTTCTCCACCAGTTACTAATTAGAACTAGGAGAAGAAAGAGATGGAGAAGAGAGAGAAAGTGGCGGCACACAAAGGGGTGATCTCTTGTGTGTGCTGCCCCTCCCTATATGTTTATATAGGGAGGTCTCCACCTCCTTCTTAGAATCCTAGTCTAATTAGATCTTGGGGCCCCACAACTTTCAACTAAAATTTTATTTAATATTTAGTCCTTATGTCTCACATAATTAAATACTAAATAAAATAATTACAAATTAGTCCACCACACTTTTGTGACTGAATACTCTGATAGTTGTAGTAATTAGAAATAAACCCTTCCTCCATTGTGCCTGCATTCAAACCATCCACTGTAAACCGATATGCACAATAATCCTTAGGTTATTATTTTACTACCAGTCACATCCTTAAGGATTATTATATCTTGATCCTTGTACCTCAATCTGTGCAGACTAATTATTATTCTAATAATCTCATAAGAGATCACTGGCCTGTTTAGAATAATAATTCCCACATATGAACAAGGGAATATCAAACTGAATGTGGATTTCATATTGAACTAAAATATTCTCACTCTGTAATTATGTCCATCCATCTTGTCCAGAATATTGGATCACGTTTACGTTTCTGACCTCACTGATTGACAAAACAAAATGGACATAATATACACCTAAGGTATATATTAATTCTCAGAATTAAGGTTTAATGCAACAATGGTCTCCATGAAATTTTAATTGTTCAGTGACATGAAATAACAAAATTCTATGCTGACCAGTTCGATGTAAACTTGTTACATCAATGCATTGGACTTAGGAGTCAACACTCCGGTGATGGAAATATATCACACAATTAACCAATGCATTATAGTTTATCGTCAACAGAACCGTGATCTAATAAACTACGAACGAAGTATTAATGAACTATATCTCCCACATGCAACACTTGCATGCAACTAGTTCATCTACGTAAACTCTTTATTATTATTATCATGCATGCAAAATTAATAAACCATTTATTAACACATAAAATGTCATTTTAATTGTTTTAGGGCATAAACCCAACAATCAGCGTGTCAGAAAAAATCTAATTTTTGCCATGTTAGTATATGAGAATTTGAGTGAGGAACCCACCAAACTAATTTTTGGTAGATCACCTTATCATTAGGAAATTAAATTTTAGATTTCCTCTTTGTCTCTTCTTATATTTAGTAGACCTCGGCATATAGGGCTGCACATGGTGCGGTTTAAATCCGGTCTGAATCGGTCCGAATCGAAAAAAATACTAACAAGCCGTAAAACCAAAAAATTTAAAAAACTAAAAGCTGCAAAAACCGATATTTATGGTTTGGTTTTGGTTTCGTATTTTCAAAAAATCAAAAAAACTAAAACTGTACAAAAAACACCGAATCGAAAGACCAAACCAAAAAAACCAGAAAAAAATCCGTACATATACCTATAGAATATACACATGCATTATTATGTATAAATATGCATGCTAACTTATGAAAATATGAACTAAGGAGCCTTGCTCTTAATATAATCACAATTTTATAAGTCAATGTATCTATGTCAATTTTTATCCTATATGAGGCAATACATATGGGTGATGTGTGTTCTCAAATTTATACATATTTATTAATTTATTTATAATATATTTATTATTTTATATAATTATTATTTTTATTGTGAAAAAATTTAATTGTGGACATACCATGATTAAAATTGGCACTATATTGCTATGAAAAATATGTTGGGATCCATATAGAGATATCCAAGATATGAAGATGAACTCTTCACAGACTTCACCATGTATCTTCATAAAAATAAAAATAAAAATAAAAATCATATTCGGGGATGAGCTATCTTGTACGTTGTTGGGGAGTGTGTCCTACGAAAAAAATTTAAACTCCAACATCTAATACGTACCCCACAAGCTTGTTCTCAAAAACTAGCATATTGTGCTTTAGTTTTTTGTAAAATTAGAATTTGACCAACTTATTTCTTAACACGTACCCCACAAGCTTTTAAGCACACCAAAGAAATTTGTTGTGCTTTGTGGTTTTCTCCTTAAAAAATTTTATGACTTCATCCCTAATCATATCGTACCAAAATTTTTAACCCTATTAAAATTTAATTAAAAAGTAATAATTAAAATAGATGGCCTATAAATTACCTTATAATTATTTTTGATTGATATAATTTTTTGTTAGGATGATCTTCTCATATTAAATTTAATAATTTTCACAAAAAAAGAGAGAGAATTAATAAGTACTTAAGATGGTTGAACATTTGGACATTTTTTTCATGTTTTAAATTTAAATAAATATTTAGTTATTATCAGTTTTTTATTTTTTAAGTTTAAACGAACTTTAATTTTTTATAATGCAAGTGCTCTAATTATGCCATGTTTTAGTTTAAGTTTAAATGATCAATTGATAAATGTCATATGTTAATTTTTTTAATCTAGTTAAACTTTAGTTTTGAATGATTTATCCGTTAAAAAAACCAAAACCAAAATCCCTAAAAAAATCCGAAATTTAGAAAAAATAGAAAAACCCAAAAAATTTAAAAAACCGATGGTGTGGTTTTGGTTCTAAAAAAAACCATTATGGTCTGGTATGGTTTTGGTCCTCTTAAATTAATTAATGGTTTGGCTATGGGTTTGACAAAAAACCCAAGCAAACCGAACTGTGTGCAACCCTACCACTATATATTCTCCAAATCAATTCAATTGAATCATATTAGGAGACTAATTTTAGTTTAAATTAAATTGATTCTCTTTGTTTATTTAGTATCGATTTGACCCACCATTCTTTGGAAAGAAATCCTCCATCCACATCCATTCCAACTCAATCTAAAATATTTTTTGTAAAAAGCCTCACCTTCTCATTCCCTACCTTGTTACCATTTCTTCTTACCTTAATTCTGGGGATAATTTATGAGATTCTTTCCATCTTGAAGATATTTGATTGGGCTACTTGATACTCTAATCAAGGAAACTATATGTAAAGAAGTAAAGAGGTGAAATGGGAAGTCTTTAGACATATTGAAAACTACTATTGAAAGTGTTATTGTAAAGTGAGATAGGGTTGTAAGTGGGGAAGGGAATAGAAAATAGTAGATTTAAAGGGAGTTGAAGAAGACAAATGTGTAACCATTTTCTACTCTTGTAAATTGTGTTTCTTGATCAATTCAATTTGTCTCTCTCTCTCTCTCTCTCTACATCTATGAATATCTAACTTCCTCTCTAGGATTTAAGATGAAGCTAGTTATATGCGTGTCATGATATCTAATTTCAATCTTAATATCTCTTAACAATTAGTTTTAGCAAAAATGATTCATCTTATCGTAGTAATTATTTACTACACTTTGGCTTTTTAACGAAATTAGTACATATACCTTTATTAATTGCGCTTGGATTTGATATAATATACTTAACCCTTATTTTGATATTATTTGCTTAGCTTTGACAATTAATTATTGGAGTTTAAAGTGAAGGGAATCGTATCATTTTTAGTTATCCTAGATAGAATTTTAATGAAAATACCTTCCAAACCCATGACGTTAATTTGTTTAGGTTTGAGTTAATATTTGAAGAGAGATTAGAGAGAGAATTTTAGATTATTGATGCATATAATTAATGGAATCTGAAATCCTAGTTTTCTCATAATGGCAGTAAGTTTTTGGCATTTTTATTTATTTTTATTTAAATTCTCAAAATCAATCTAAAATCTCAATCAGTGTAATTATTTTTTAATTAAATTATTAATTACTTGTTCCTTAATCCTTGCAAAGACAACCGCTCGATTGCGGTATATTTTTATTGAGTGAGAAATCACGACCAATCAGAACCTAACGGTTGGTTTTTGTGAGGGTGTTCTCTTCACCATATAGATCATCCTCACCGAAAATTAGCTAATTGTAAAACTTGTAACCCCATCATCTATTGATGCAACTTAACAGTAATAATGAATGATTCAATCATTGATGATTTTCAATAACAGTAATAATGAATGATTGAATCATATATATAGAGTGGTTCTGATGACATTATTATATTGATATCACTATTACCATGGCCTTTAAGGCTCACATGTAGAAGAAATTTTTGTGAGGATGTTCTCTTCACTATGTACATTATCCTCACCAAAAATTAGCTAATTGTAAAACTTGTTACCCGCCATCATTCATTGATGCAACTTAACAGTAATAATAAATGATTCGATCACCAGTGATTTTCAATAACTAGATGATAGGACTACAAGTTTTAGAATAGAATGATTTTTTTATAAGAAAATTCTCCTCACTATGCAGATCATCTCCATTTAAAATCATCCCTTGGTTAATCTTCATGTGGGCTCCACATGCCGTTGTAACAAAAAAGTAACAGTGATGTCAATATTACGATGTCACCAAAACTGCTCTCATATATATGTGTGAGATCATTTTCCCTGTATTTTTGTGTCTAGTCAGTGCCCAACATTGTATTGGATCCACGTGAAGATGATCAAAAAGTTGTGAGGATGATCTAGATCTCATTATTTTAATCATCCTCACCCAAAATTACAATTTTAAATTTATGATGGAAATGGATTGCCTATAAATCACCCAATTTGTTTTATGGGGTAGAAATTTTAGAATGACGAATTTTCGATGAGAATAGTCTAGATGGTGAGGAGACCATCCTCCCTATAAGTCAATCTTTTGGATCATCTCCATTTGAGCCCCACATAATGTTGAGCAAATATTGGGAATTTCAAAATAATAGACAAATCATCCCTCATATATTGTATGAGTTAGGATCGTGAGCCAAACTTATTTCGCTAAGGTGTAGCCAATATTTTGTGGGGTTTACATAGAGATGATCCAAAGGTTGATTTTTGGTGAAGATGATATGAGGAAATGATCAACTCACCATGCATATTATCCTTGTCTAAAATCACATTATTCAAAAACTTCTAACCTCTTCATAAGTTATGGGTTGTCTAAAGTATCATTAACTTTAAGCCAATAGTTGATAGGGTTAGAGGTCTTAGATAATAAGGCTCATTCAAAATGAAGATGATCTATGTTGTACGAGAAAATCATCCTCACATCGTTGGATCATGTTTTTTTTTTCGTAGGCTCAACAAAAACCTTGGCTACAACCGGCTAAATAAGGTTGACCTTCAACCCAAAAGCCATTATAAAATTTCTAGTCCTATCAAAGTTGAGTTTGTAGGCCATTCATTTTTATTATTAATTCTAAACTAATTTTTTATGAGGTTAATTAGAAATTTTTGGACATACTGATTTTATATGCCAATAATCTATATGAAAAAGGGAATTATCTCATCCCCACAAAAGCCTAGGTAAAAAAAATTCTTGGCAACGGATCTTGTATATATACAGGTTTCTCTCCATCTTCTTAAAACTTAATTTGGTTAAACAATCTATTTTGACTCTAGTTGACTATTTTAAGAAGGGATCAAATACCTCATCCAAAATGCCCTCACTAAACCTCAATTATGGTCCCCATATAGAGAGGATCTTAAGGCTGATATTTGGTGAAAAAATTCTCTTCACCATGTACTTTGTGTTTGTCTAAAATCATCATATTCTAAAATTTTAACCACATCAAAAGTTGGTTGCAAATTTATATTGAAATCGAAGCTTAAAAAAATAAAATTTAAAGATTTTGATGAGATGATTTGAGATGGCTAGAAATTTAGAACACATTAATTTTTTAATATAATGATTTCAATAGAAAGGAGATCATTGTCACTGAAAATTAACCTTTAGATCATCCTCCAAAAGAGGATGGGGTACAAATTGAACATTCTTAGGTGGGGATATTTGATCCCTTCCCTATTTTAGGCTTTATGTTTTTGAAACTCATATGGAACCAATATGATATGAGTATACATCATGCATGCTACGCACAAATCAATTTAAACCTAAAATTGCTAAGAATTAAAAAAAATGATCCAAGGTAAGTATTGGTCACAAGTTATTGAATTGATTATGGGAGTTGAAAGCTCACTTAGTAGACAAAGAATTTGTTTGAACTTCCTTGCACTAGTTTTCATTATTTGTTATTTTGATTGCAATTTAATAGTAAAAGTAACTAGATACTCCATTATTTAATCGACAGGCCCTTTCTAGTGTTGCTTATAGGAGCAACAAAGTGATAGTTATCTTTTCTACTTGTTCATCTTCATAGATGTAAAACTCTTCTTGACCCAACTATATTTTGAAGAATCTTAATATGTAACTACTCATCAACAAGTTAGAGTGAAAACTTGATTTACTTATTGGATTGATTTGGCTTTGTGATTCATTGTAGGGTATTGACATATATAATGATCTTATGATGATCTCTATCAACAAATCTTGATTTACGTATTTGGAAAAGATGAAATAGAAGCATGAGGAGAAAACCTAGAAGGGAAAAAGGAATTTGGAGGAAAATAAGAAGATGAAAGAAAAGAAGATGAATATGAGGAAGGAGAAGCATGCAACCAAAATATCTTGTTTACCATGCTCTTAGGTTCACTCCTAATTATCCAACAACAAATTTTTCGTCAATTAGGCTCATCTTTAGTACACTTAGGCTAGGTTTGGATGACGAAAATGGAATTACAGTCTAAAAAGTGATTCAATTCCAATATTTGTTTGGTTCACTTTTAAAATTCATAATCGCATTCATTAAGAATGTGATGCTCCAAAAAAGGGGAGGATAGTAAATCCAATGAAGGGGGTGGGTTTGGGTTTCCCACTCTCTAGGAATCATATTTCTATAAATGTGATCTGTTTTATTCCATTCGTCCAAGTATGGCTTTAAAATCTTCTTTTCTACCACTAAGTTATGTGTAACTAAAAGTATCCTGCATATAATGATCTTATGATGATCTTTATCAACAAATCTTTAGATAGGCCTTTCAAATAGCTAAGCACAATAGTGATATCATTGTTCTCAAAATCAAAGAGGTGAGGGATCAAATATGAAACATGTGTAAAATAAAGAGAGTGTGTGAAGTAATGTGATCATACAACATACTAAAGGTATCACAATGCTAGGTTTCCATGTTCCTATCTTTAAAGTTATACAAGATACTATCTATTCATATAAGCATCTTGTAGAAAGTTATATTCATACACATTCTATCACCATTCTTCTTGTTTGTTTTGAAATGCTAAGTGATATTGGTTTATCTACAAGACAAGAGACAAGTAAAAGAATATGTGATGTTCTCTTTGAGTGAGATTTCTATTATATTTGAATGAGTTTTGTGGTTTTATTGTTCTTTTGATTATGTAATTTGATATATGGTGTTTTGTGAGTCAAACCCATGTATGGTTTGTTAATCTATGCATATACATTACACATCTTTACACAACAACCATCTATAATACTTAATATATAATAGTACCATCCATATACATGAGATTGTTTTTGTGTATAATACTTAAAAACTTGTTCATTGTAATCTATGAGTAGATTGCAAATTTTCAATGGATCAATAGAAGTTTACGAGTCATTTCTTACCTTGCTTAACATTTATTTTTGCTCATAATGTGTTGGTGGAACAATTTGTTGGCAAAACCCCAATGCCATCAATATAATAGGTGATAGAAGTAATGAAAATAGTTCATAGAGTATACTATATATATGCATAAGCTCAACATATTGGATTTAGATATCCACACAAGCTAGAAATAGTACATAGTCATCATAAAGATGCACCAATCCTGATAGTTCTTCAGGGTAACTAATATATTTTGCTAATACATAGAAAACTTATGATTCATAGTAGTATTTCGATTGGTCAATTTGTTTCTAATGAAAGTTGGATTGTGTAGGTCGAATATTAAGTCCATTAGTATCTTAAAACAAAACTTCGAATCATTCAATTTAAGCAAAATGTGTTTTATGTCAAATACATCACTAACTACTACATTTCAGCAGGACGTGTTCAACTTGTGTGACTTTCCGGCTAAGAGTTTTATACTCATTTCTTATCGGATTTTCGTGATTCTTGAACCAATAGATTCGTTTGCTAATATAAAATCACATCATACCACAAAACTGCAAACAAGTTCGAAGTATTATCGTAAAAATCATTTAATTCTCAATAAACACACTGAAAACCCTGGTAATGACAACTCCATCTTTGAAAATGAATTTCTCCCAAATACCTTAACCATTTGAGGCATGTAAATACTTATTAGAAAGCTTAAGTCCTAAGCTTCAAAACCATCCAAACCTCACTCAAATCCATCAAGTATAACTCAAGTTAAGCCCTTAGAAAGTAAGATTAAAAGCACACCTAAAACTACCCAAAACCCCTCTTTTCATTCAGACCTCATCCGAACCCTCTCAATATAAGCCTTGCCTACCGTTGATAACCGTTAATCTAAAGGCCCGCATTTAAAATTACAAATTTCCAAGATCCGCGTGACGCTTTCATTAACCAATCAGATTTCACCTTTTTAGCCTCTCTTTCAGCCCGTTCGTATTTAACCCCTCTCCATTTCTCCGTCGTCTCTCAAATCAAACCAGAAATCAATAGATCTCTCATCTCAAAACCTCCCATTCTTCATCTTCTCCGGTTTCCCTGAAACCCTAACCCTAATTTCCCAATCTTCAATTCACTTCCTCTCTCTGCAATAATGTCACCTACCGACGAAGCAACCACTGCTGTTTCTGAACCAGTAGTGGATCCGGCACCTACCGAAGCTGTTGAAGAAAAACCTGATCCAGCACCGAAGACGAAAGCTCAGAAAGAACCTAAAGCTAAGAAACCGGCGGCACCGAGAAAACCTAGGGCTCCTGCTCTTCATCCAACTTATCTTGAGGTAATAATTTTAAACCTAATCTTTATCCTCATTTATTGCAGATTTCAATCTTGAATTTCACTTCTGTTTGATATTTATTTAGGGTTTTGATCTAAAATTTTTTTGTGAATTACTTTCAGATGGTGAAAGAGGCGATTCTTTCACTGAAAGAGAGAACTGGTTCAAGTCAGTATGCGATTACGAAGTTCATTGAAGAAAAACACAGTCAACATCTTCCTCCAAACTTCAAAAAACTCATTCTCAACCAACTCAAGAAATTAGTCTCTGAAGAAAAGCTTGTGAAGGTGAAAGGTTCTTATAAGCTTCCAAGTACTAGATCGGTGGCACCGAAATCTGCTTCTGCACCAGTCGCTGCCGCTTCTCCTGCCAAGAAACCCGCTGCTGCTAAACCGAAGGCTGCTGCTGCCAAGCCTAAGCCAGCTGCTAAGCCTAAAGCCGCTGCCAAGCCGAAACCTGCTCCTGCAAAGTCGAAACCAGCGGCCAAGCCCAAAGCTGCAGCAGCCAAGCCTAAAGCTGCAGCAGCCAAGCCTAAAGCTGCAGCAGCCAAGCCTAAAGCTGCAGCAGCCAAGCCTAAAGCTGCAGCAGCTAAGCCCAAAGCTGCTGTTCCTGCCAAGCCCAAAGCCCCTGCTGCCAAGCCTAAGGCTGCACCAGCCAAACCCAAAGCTGCAGCTACTAAGCCAAAAGCTGTTGCCAAGCCGAAGCCGAAGGCTAGACCAGCAAAAGCTGCAAGAACATCCACGAGGACTTCTCCGGCAAGAAAGGCTGCGGCTCCAAAGCCGGCGGCAGTTACCAAGAAGGCTCCGGCGAAGAATGTGAAAAAGCCGAAGAGTGTAAAGTCACCGGCGAAGAAAGCTCCGGCAAGAAGGACCAGGAAGTAGATGTGATTGTTTTCGGGTTAATGAGGAAGGGTAGTTTCTGTAAATTTCTTAATAGTTGGGGGTTAAGTTTACTATGACATTCCCAGATGAAGAAGAAGAACAAAAAACAATGTATTAACTGTGGAGGAAGACTTTTTTTTTTTTTTTCATTTTGATTTTTTCCTTTTTTTAAATATCTGTTTTTAAGTTGTTTTTGTTAGAGATTTTAGAAATCTTAGATGTATTTTCAGTGATGATGAGGATGAATATCTTAAATTCATCCTTTTTTAGGGTTTGTAATTCACGGAAATGATGATGAATTTAGAGATATAATGTTTCTTCAGATGTGTCTGAATTTTTTTTTTGGTGTGCATTTTAGTATTTTTGATCTGTTTTTAGTAGCGGACGCTTTGGGTGTTAAATTTTTGAAAAAAAGAAACAGTCAATACCAGTCTGGCAGCCTATAACCGGCGCACGTTATGATTCGACTTTTTGCAGTTTTCTAAATGTGTGCTTTTGTGGTATTGAAAAATCTGGATAACGTGGTGATAATTGGGAACAGTGAGGTCCGTAACTGATGGCGCATGTTAGAGAATTGATGATGGCGTATTTGCAAAAAAACTAGTACAAATATTTATAGCTTATCACAATTCAACAATAAAATTGTCAAAAATGCCCTTAATGCTACCTCAAATTGAGGGGTATTAAATACTTTGACTTTTTTTCGGTAGGTTTTTTTAACCGTGTGGCGGGGTGCAGGAATTACAAACATTTTCAAAATTATTGGCAATGTGTCGTCCTTTTGACTCAGGTCAAGCTTAGAATTGTTGGTGAATTTGATGAGAGATGAAGGGTGTTCAAATGTGTTTCTGAAAATGTCAAAAGAGTTGTCCATCAAATACCCTTCCCTTCTCAACGTCTTTAATGGAAAAAAAAATAGTATCGTGTTGCACCATCCCAACAAATTGGCAGCCAATATGAAGCTGTGTGGGGTTAAGTGTCGTGCACAATCTTGCTAGGCTTCACGGTTTAGGCACCGGGTGGCAGTGTGTACTCTTATAAAATCATATACGTGGCAACAAAAATATAGCTAAAAATAGCGAACCAATGTTACATCAAAATGAAACCAAACATAGAAGAATGTAACCCCACCATTAGCTTGGAACAAGAGGAGAACGAGGTTAGAGCTGTATAGTCGATCCAATTATATCATCCATCTCAAAGAGTGTCAAGTGAACAAATTTGTCTGACAACGAGATGGCTTATCTAAATACGCTAGAACTCGCAAATATAGATAATTAGGAACTGATGGTTCTCCTTTCTTATTCGATGTGCTCTCGAAAGGATTAGGTGATGCTTGTAAATTCTTCTCCGAGGTCTCCTCAGATAATTAATATATTTATCACTTTCTTAGCAAAAAAAAGAAAAGAATGAAGAAAGTCAATTACACATTTTTCACACCCCATGAATCGCTGGGGTGGAACACCTAAATTGAAGGCCTGAAGATAGTGCAGTCTAGCTAGCAAGATTGTTTGGGATAGCACGACTAAAAAAGATAATGATTTTTAAATGCAATCTTGATTTAATCAGGGGTTTACGTTCACCAGAGATCATAGCTGTAGTATGTTCACGTAGTTAATACACAATGGCAATGGTCGAAAATATTTCATGATTATGCACTTAAATCTATAAATAGAACAAAGTTTTAATCGATGTCAACAAAATGAAATCTACGTTCCTTGTGGATTTTCATGCAGATTCCACCATTCAAGCTGTAATACCCCGAAAAATTTAATTCTTCAAGTTCATACTTGATTTCAATAAATAAATTAATGCCGAAGTTTTTTTGTATGTACCCGAAGTACATACACGTAAATAATATCGGATACATGAATATTATTCGATGAATAATATCTAAGTGACAATAATATTTGAATTATACTCTATAAAGAGTATTTGATAAATAATGCAACACATTGGTGAATAAAGAGCGTATACGTGAATAGTAAAGTATACGTGAATAGTGTCACATGAATAGTGCCATTGACCGATAATACATAAAATAAGTTATATGATATGAATTCGATGAATATTGTTCTATGAATAGTACCGTATATATGGACAATATTTATGAATAGCGTCACATGAATAGTGACATTGTCCAATAATGCATATATTAAGTTATATGATATGAATTTGATGAATAATGTTTTATAAATAGTACAGTATGTATGAATAGTATCACATGAATCGTATTTTATACCAACTATATACGAATCAAATTATACACAGAATTTGATGAATAATCTTTTGTGAATAGTAACCGTATATATGAATAGTGTCCGTATACGTGAATAGTGATTGTACACTTGAATAGTATATATATACACGGAATAATACCGTATATATGAACAATATAGTATCAATTTATATTTTCTGAATTAGATTTGAAAATAAAACAAGACAAATGATTTAATAAGTGAATAGTAAAGTATAAATGAATAGCAACATATATTTGAATAGTATCATATACATGCGTAATTCGTTAGTACTCAATTGTACAATGCGAACTAGATTTACAAAACGAAGTAAATCAAGTATTTTTATGTAAAAAAAATGAATCGTATACGTATATATAAATAATATACGTATATATGAACAGTATACATATTTGTATACGAAAAGTCGTCGCTACACTAAAATATGTTACACGTGTTACTATTCAGCCATCGCTACAATAATAATGTGGTTAATTCATCTGATTACTATTCCACCTACCACAACGCTACAGTAGCCGTCATTTACTATTAGCTACAGTACACATGTAGTTAATTCATCTGATTACCATTTCACCTACCACAACCTACAGTAACCGTGGCTAAAAACTATAAATACCCCTTCATTTTAGTTTCTAAACGCACTCCAAACTATTTCTTTCTCTCTGAAATTGGTTTTCCTTCTCCCTCTATAACATATCTCTCTAAACTTCTAATACTCTTTCATTTCTTTCTCTTCCAATTTTATTTAATTAATATTCTTGTTAATTAGTTATAATTATTCAAGAATTCAAGGAAGAGAATTTTATACAACAAGGTGATGATCAAAAGATAAAGTTTTTATCATCAAATTAAGGTAGGTGGATATGTAGAACTTCCCTCTATTATAACTAAAACTTATTTTATGTTTTGTTATGAAAATGCATGGAGATGAATTATTTTTTATTATTTACAAATTAAATATGCATTTTGTTAAATGTGATCACTATTTATTTTTAAGTGATGGAAATTGATTTAGATTGATAATAAATCTAAAAAGGATAATGTAAACATTAATCAAATGGGTAGGAAAAGGGAGACCCCCTTAGACCGTTGTTTCCGCCTGAGGAAGCGGTCGACCGTTGTTTCTGCCTGAGGAAGCGGTTGTTACCCGTTTTAATACAAGATAAGATATTAAATGGTTGGAAAATAAATCATTTAATGGTAATTTTTTTACAAGTTCATCAGTTAATTATTGTTGTGATTTTGATGAATCATGTTTTCAATCTATTATTTTTGTGTTGATATTTGCCTACTGAGTTTACTCACCCCTAAATTCTCCCCACAGGTTACGTTGAGGTGAAGGATTCAAAGATGTGTAGATTAAGAAGCAGATAGCTTGTGTTATCAAATTTTGTATAAATATAACTGATAGATTAAACTACTATTCTATCACTTGGGATAAGGGTTATTTTGTATTAATTCTTATTGTTTTAACATTCTTATGAACTTCGATGTTAAGTTTTAAATTGTATAATTAATGTATTAATTTATATTTAATTTCCGTCAAAAATCATTGAATTAATTAGGTTTTATACTAAATTGTATAATTTCCGTAATTCATACTGTCAGATTTACAAAATAGTATTTTTGGACATGTTCCGGTCAAAATTGAGCTGAGTCTATTTCTAACAAAGTTATAGCTCTCGATTTTTCCTTTTCAACAAGGTATTACAAGATGTATTTTGGATTTCTGATTAGAAAGTAATTTCTCTTCAAAGTTACTGATTTTATAAAAATTGTTAAAAAGCTAAAATTATATTTTCTGAGTTTTTAAACGTCCGTATCAGTACTTCAGATGCATATTTGGGCCCTTTATTGTCAGAATTAGCCTCGATCTATTTCTGATGAAATTGTAGATCTATAAATCTAGTTTTTAGAATGAATTTATTTATAAAATTCAAATTTAAAGTTAAATAGATACGTCCATTTTACTAAACTGTGCGTAGTTGAAACAGAAATTGTATTCAAACATTAAATTTTCATTTTTCTTTGATTTGGAATATTTTTGACGAGTCAATGAGCGTTGACCTAAATATTGGTTGACTTGGACCTTAGTTTAAGATAACAAATGTTGACTAAAGTAGAACATTAACAAAATATTTTTAAATTCATTGTCTTTCAAAAGTAATGTAAATGAGTTTTATTCGATATTTTTACTTACACTTCTATTACACTAATCACGCCTTAATTTTCGGACTCGGCGAATCGGATCGGATTTAGAAAACCAAAAATCGGGGTGTGACACAAGCGGATCCCACAAATTTACTTTGAGTGGTGGATATTCGTTTTGTCAAAATCGACATACTTTTCTTTTTTCAATAAAAAGAAAAGGAAAAAAAATGAAAAGCTTTGCAACTCTTCCTAAATTATTTTGGCAAAACAACATCTTTATTTGAATTACGAGAATGAGTGTGGGCTATTTGTCTTCATTTAACCAAAATTTATATTTTTAATTTTAAATTAAAGTTTTCGTGACTTCCCAGTTTTCAATTTGTCCTTGATCATCATTTTACATTCCAATGTAAAATGGGGTATATCTAAATACTTTTAAATATTGAAGGGCATATCAATATTCTGGATAATCACCAGGGAGGTACATCTAAAATCGTTAATAATAACGTAAGTGCCCCAAGTAGAAAATGTGGGTGCGAGTACGAAAATTTCCCAAAATTTCCCCACCCGACTCTCACACAGTCAGTCACACTCCCACTCTCTTTCTCTCTCTAGGCTCTCCCGCAAAAACGCTTCATTCTGGTTCACTCTGGTTTCAAATTTCAGACGCTCTAGTAGGTATTTTCGAAGGATATCAAGAGGCTCTTCCCTTTTAATGTAAAACCCTAAACAGGTACGTACGATTGGACAAATTTGGAGTCTCACAATACTAGTTTTTTGATCGATTTTGCACTGTTAACTGTATTGTTTGATTTAAGTATGTAGCATCATCGTCTTCATAGGATTTACCCTAAAAACCTTCAATCACCAAGAAACATAGACAGTTAGACACTAAGGACTTTGATCCTCACAAGTAAATGTGCAATCCTTACTTCTTATTGCTGATCATATTGTGTATCTACTATTCTTTTTTTTTTTTTGAAGTAAAGAAACTTAGGGTTATTTGGAACTAATTTGATTTTTTCTTTTTAGTGGTGTTCTATATCTTCTGTATAAGAACTTTAAACATAGATCTAGGCATGCTGATTTACTGAATATATAAAAAGTAGAGTTGATCGTCGTACCTGAGTTAATCGCAGAAGTCCAATGGAGGCTTTCACCAAAGAGGAACCTACAACCCTTATGCCTTTAGCAGATGATGTGGCTCAGATTGCATGAGGCTAAGAGTTGACCTCCTCTCTATTTATAAACTGTAACCCTAGATTTTCCTAACCCATCAAGGAAACTAGAGTTTTAGAGAATCTACACTTACCAAATAGATTAGGATTACCACCCAACCAAGAAACCTTAATTCCTTAAACACTTAGTCCCTTCTATTCACACATGTGGGACCACAATATTTCTAATTAATATATAATGGCAATTTTCCAGACTGATTAGGGAAATATATGTTGTACTATGGGCCACAATCTTACAATCTCCTACTTGGCCCTTAGAACAACATATTAATTTTAAAAAATTATTTTTCAATCTGGACCTTTAGAAAGTCGAGTGGCCACTCTTAATTTTTTGAAAAACTATAATTGCCAAAATATCAACTAGAATGTGTCTTTGCCTTCCACTCAAAACAAGAATACCACTAATGGCTAATCATGAAAACATTTGCGCTTCCGATATCACATTGCAGTTCCATGGTTCAAGCCGTTAGTACCATTAATGATTCAAGTGTAAACCTTATGGTGGTTTTATTTAAGTGTAGATTGGATAGCACACAACCTTATGTGTGATATAATATTGTGTACTTCCAAATATGGTCCAGCTTCACACATTTGAGCATATGTGTGTCATTCTGATAGATTACGACTAACCATCATGCGAAAACCATCGCCTAATATCCAGAATGAAGGCTTACAGATACGGTGCCTAGTCGTATCTAACCCAAGCTACGAGAGTTTTGTGCGAACTCTCAGGCTAAAATGACATATTACGGCTACCGCCATATGATATCCATCACCCTTATGTCTTTTATAATTCTTTATGCACGTGCAATAATCTTATTAAACATGTGATGCATCAATTAACGAGTATACTCTATTACCATACTGAAATTAGAATAGTATGTTTTAAAGTCGAAATATACCTTTAAGTGATCACACCATTGGAACTACATACTTACTATATGTAGGCTCTATTAAATGTCTTTCGACTCCCACTGTTCTCTGCATCCTCGGCAAGCAAATCATGATGCACACATAGATAATTTATTTCTCTATGATTTGCTTCCCTTGATCGATACCTCAATCGAGACGAACGAATTTTGAGAAGCATTTATTACGAATAGTCATAATTTATTTAATGAGGTAACACTGAAAACAAAACTAATTATCTGTGAACCATACCTAACCAAAAGTTTAGAGCTTAGAAAATAAAATCATAACTAGTAAAGTCATTGTCTAAAAACTTATAGGTTGCTTTTATTTCTTATCTCCCTCTGGTTGGTGAACGCCTTCTCTTTTCTTTTTCCATTCTTTGTAGCGGAAGCAATCCTTCTTGATGTGTCCTTTCTTGCCGCAAAAGAAACATGCGCCATCGTCCTTTTCCTCTTTGTTTTCCTCATTTGCTTTTGTTCCTGAAGATTGACCTGGTCCAGATTTCATAAACTTTCCTTTCTTAAAATTTTTCTTGAAGTTCTTTTTGCTGGATTTGTGAACAGCTAAGTTTGCATACTCAGCTTTACTTTCTTTCAATCGTTCCTCCTCAGCTACACATATATTGATTAATTCGTTCAAATCCCATTTTCTTCCTTGTGTACTGTAATTGACCTTTAATGTGTCAAATTTGCTTGGGAGTTTTGCCACTGCCATATGAACCATCAACTCATCTTCAATCGTAAAACCTAAATCCCGAAGATTGATTACGAGCTTTGACAGTTTAAGAATGTGTTCCCTCACGCTCCCAGTTTCATCACAATATAAGGAAAATAATTGAGCCAAACAGTTGTACTGCCTCGAATGAACAGTACCCATAAACTGTTTGTTGATGAGTTCAAAAAGCTCTTTTGCTGTAGTTGTTTCTGGAATACCTCCACTGATCGTCTCATGAATCGACCCTCGAATGACCATCATACATAACTTGTTTATTTTCTCCCATTTCTTAAACGTAGCCTTTTCTACATCCGTAGATTCAGCAGTCGGAACAACAGGTCTCGCCTCAGTTAAAACAAAATCAAAATCTAAAAGGCCCAGCTGAAGTGTAATTTGCCTTTTCCAAGTGGAATAGTTGGAACCAGTTAATGGGTCAACCCTGACAGCACAGTTCTGAAAATCCATGTCTGAAAATTTTCCAAAATATTGCATGATTTTACACACAAAATATTATATTTCATCATGCAAACTATAAATATTGAAACGGATATAAGAATTAAGTCAAATTAATCAGTGCATGATTGTGATTAAAATTACCAGTCTACGGGACAGACGGGTGCAACCATCTAATCACACCTTTGGGCAGAGATTTCGATGTGCTATTCGTCCCCCAATTGACTTTAACTGCTTTATATTTATCTAAACCGGTCTAAGGGTCAAGCCGGATTAGTCAGAGTGTATGACAATAATTAATATGCTCAAACTTACCACTCTGCGGGACAGACGGGTGCAACCATCTAATCACACCTTTGGGCAGAGATTTCGATGTGCTATTCGTCCCCCAATTGGCGACAATTGCCGCGCACAGAACTAACCTAGCACGATCCAGATAAATCCAGACACTATCCTCACCTTTGGGCAAGAGGGTTATCCTTCTCTGTCCTTCACGTGCAGGCTTTTCTGCCCCACTCAATCTATCAGAAAGTTCCTAGACACCTTTGGGCTGAACTAGTTGTTTCTAATAGGTGAGCGCAACTTAGCGATTTTAAAGAGAACTTAATCTCAATATTTAAATAAACACGATATTCATAGGACGGTCACCTTTGGGCAGACAATCTAACCTACTTCAATCATGAATATTCAAACAACCGCTTTGAGTGTCTATTCCTAAACCCTTACAGGATAGACCTAGATGTTGCTTAAAACTTTCCTTAGAATTTCTACAATGTATCCTTACTTGAGATAACATTTATAGAAAATGATTCGTAAGCTTATTGAAGAAAAATATCTCAATTACAACGTAGAATTCTAAGTGTATATTTAATTATGTCATGCATGCCAATTTCTATTTACCTCATATAGGCATTTATATAATCTTAAACTTTAAACTTAAAACATGCAATAACACAATTAATCTCAATTACATCAAGTAGCATGATAGACTTTAAACTGAAACAAATTATAATTGGTTCCATAAATGTCACGAATAAACTGAAACTTTAAAACCATCAATATGATTTCATAAGATCATGAAATTCAAAAGGCTGTAATCCACATAATGCAATAATATCCATTGAACCAGTACACTAAAGAAAAATTGGTCAAATTAAGATTATTCTGCAACTACAAATCGGACCTGAATTTTGATTTGAAAAATTTCACAGGTAAATCCGAAATGGTTAAAAATTTACCATATCAAACTTGGAGTTTGTTCGATGCCAATCTATAGGTGAACAAGTCTATTAAGCTTTACTAATTTAAGTGGGTCAAAACTAAAATTGAATGTTCTCGTTAGAATTTGGGTCTAAGAACCACTATCTGGAACGACCAAAACTTTAAGCTTCAAAGTTTGGTTTAATTTGGACGAGGTATTGTAATTGCAGAACAATGATTTAAGTAACCAAGTCAAATTGGCACACACAAATGAGTCAACTCAGCATTCCAACGCGGTATCCTTACCCAAGTCAACTCGGCGAGTCAACCCGACCTAATAAAAACGGTCCAGTGAAGTGCGTCTCCACCTTCAAAACCCTAAAATATCCCTCTGTAGTTTACTTTATTTATAGTATAGTCGGCAACTAAGAATTACTCAGACCAACATCATCACGATGTACGCCTACCACCGGCAATCTGTACTTCAATATCTCGGTGATATGATAAATTATATGGAACTTTAGTAATACGTACTAATCATCTTTGGTACGCGTGAGATATTAGCCATTAGTTCTCTGGGTCTGGGGTCCACTATATGATAAAAGCTATATCCATTGGCTATTAAGAAACTCATCAATCAACTTTTAATGATTACATGATTAATAAGAATGATTGACTGGATGCTTAATAAGAATGATGTGATGCTTAGTTTGTCTGAGTTGTGCTGCTTGTTATCTCTTCGTAACTTCAATTGTTCCAACATACATTAACATGCAAAATATGGACAAATTGTATTTTGACCTATTACCTTCACCATGAATACTGCGGAGACCCTCTTCTTTGCCCGAAACAATGTGCAATTGTGCATGACATACACATTATGATTTGCAGGTTTTCAAACAGATCCTATAACCTTTTTCCATCTTCATTAATAGATGCTTCTTGTACAGAAAGGGTCACTCTTCTCTAAGAAGAGACTCACAGTGGAACTCTTGGGAGAAAGGTGTACACAACTATGTATGCTTGTCAATACGAACCTTATCCAACTATTTGTGGACCTACTCCTCTATAGCACCTTTAACAGTAGAGATAGCCAACTATAAAAAAAAAAAAACCTAGAGCGCAGCTTGTTAGGAAACAAAGTTTCACATCCCAATTTTGCAGTATGGATAAGAATAGAAGGATAACATAGAAACCAGACTTGCATCATGCACCACCTTTCATGAAAATTAATACCAATAAAATAATGCCAACCTTTAATTTGTGAAATAAGGATTTTACCAGATTTGCAGAATTTAATTCCAGAAGATGCACTACTGAATAAGGATTTTACCAGATTTGCAGAATTTAATTCCCGCAGCTAATTGTATAGAGTTATTGTAATTAAACGTTGCTTGAATACATATCTATTTATACTTGAAAGAAGATAGCTAGCTAGCAGCTAGAACCATACTAGAACAAATACCTTTCGATCCGGCACTTAATTGTGTAGATTTATGAAATAAAGATTCAATAAATCGCATGCACACTCTGATGCTCTGATACCACATGTAAGAACTTTAAACATAGATCTAGGCATGCTGATTTACTGAATATATAAAAAGTAGAGTTGATCGTCGTACCTGAGTTAATCGCAGAAGTCCAATGGAGGCTTTCACCAAAGAGGAACCTACAACCCTTATGCCTTTAGCAGATGATGGGGCTCAGATTGCATGAGGCTAAGAGTTGACCTCCTCTCTATTTATAAACTGTAACCCTAGATTTTCCTAACCCATCAAGGAAACTAGAGTTTTAGAGAATCTATACTTACCAAATATATTAGGATTACCACCCAACCAAGAAACCTTAATTCCTTAAACACTTAGTCCCTTCTATTCACACATGTGGGACCACAATATTTCTAATTAATACATAATGGCAATTTTCCAGACTGATTAGGGAAATATATGTTGTACTATGGGCCACAATCTTACATTCTGTTGTTAGGAAATCTCTGGTGCTGTTCTTCAGTATTTTGAATAAGAATTTAATGGGTTGAGGGAGAAGAAAAGCAAGTTTAAGAGGAGAAATTGACAAATTTGTGATGTCTTTGATGTAGTAAAGTCAATTGGAAGTATTGGAAGTTAAAATGGTTTTTAGTAAAGTCAATCAGAATCTCATAAAGGGTTGTTCTTCTTTTATTAAGTTCTTTCAAGTTTTTAAGTCCAAAAATCAGTTCAATGCTCCAGTACCATTATCAATCTATTTCATGAGGTAATGAGTAGTTTCCCTTTTGTTTCTCACATATCTGTTTCTGGGTCACCTTTTTTCTGTCAAAAACTGTTTCTAGTTTTTTCTTTTTTGATTCATTGATAATAGAATTTTACAATTTTTACTAATATGACTGAACAGAAGGAAAAAAAGAAGAGAGAAACAAAGGCTCCATCGTGAACATGGAACTCACCAATCTAGATCAATAGCCAAAACCCACAATATACACCATAAGGAAAACAAACTTACACTTGTTTTACAATCCCCCCAAAATTGAAGACAGTCTTCAAAGCTTAAACCCCTCACATTCGAGAGAACCGAAGTCAAAGAGCACATGGTGGTTTTGATTTTGGTAATAAGTGAGTATTCATCATTCTCTATCTCTTATTTTTTTTGGTTCCCTTTATTCCTAACTGTCCAACAAAGAGTAAAAGATACAACTTTCGACAAGATTTTCCTATTGGAGGTGTGCGAACATGAATACCTTGCTATGTTAAGTTGAATTTGAGGATGGAGCATCAAAGATTCCACATAACCATACTACGCATAAATAGATGATTTACAGATTCCACATCCTTTTTACTCACTTGAATTCGAGATCAAGATTCACTTTCAGCTAAACTATAGGAATCTTACTATGGCAGGCCATCCGCATAAATGCGACAACATCTGAAGGAATCTATGCTTTCCAGATTATAGAGGCAAGCTCCCATCTCCTTGTATGGGGAGACATAATTTCATACAAGGATTTTACTGTAAAGGTACCCTCTTTGTTAGCAATCAATTCGTCTCCTTCATAAATCACAGCCTTATCTAGCTTTGCCCAGAAAATCAGTTGCTGTAGGGACTTTCCAATCTTTAAAAGCACGACGTAAGTTGATGTTACTATTCAGAGCGTGTCCATCTTTAGTTATTAGGTTATTAACCTAAGTCTTTGAGACAGGAGTACAAACTTATGTTGGTTAAGGGTAGTGGTCCATATTCCATTAACTTGGGTGATGAATGGTGATGGTCAGACATACATCGAATGGTTCCTCCAATTGATTTGAAGATCAATGGATTCAAAACCATCTAGTTGATGGACTCTGGGCCGTAAAAAAACTGTGGAATGATCTCTGGAAATTTACCTGTATCTTTTGATTTCAGGCACTTGGTTAGGAGATTTTTCTAGGTGAATTGAATTTAATAGATGAGTAACAAGATGATCTGATTATTTACTGTTGTGAGCATCTTCGTTGCCATCCGACAATCTCTAATTTTGGAAGATCAAATATGGTGAATCTAGTTGGTCATTAAATAAAAAATGGATAATCAGACTTTAATTTTTAGTATCACTGTTAGATGTTGCCAGGTCTGCCTACTTGCTTAAAACTAACAATTGCTTGGAAGATCAGGTTGGTTGAACATTGTTGATCATTTAACCAAAAATTGACCTTATCAAACGATAACTTAGGATCATTTGAGTGGCTCTGAGTCTGGAATCTGGATACTTGCTTAAGCTATGAGAATTGTTGCGTAATAGATTTTCTAATGTGGTTCAATGAAAATGGGGTTGCTATTAGACCTTAATTCTTTTCCATCTATCGAAGAAATTTTTGGAGTTACGGCATGGTTTTTGGTTTCTCCACCAGGATCTGATTTCTTCTTCATATGCTTCTTCTTCTTCCTTTTTTTTATATTTTAAAAGTAACTTATGTTATATCACAGACGCGCACACACAGACACACACTTTTAGGAGCAGTTTTCCAGAATCCAGAAAAAAACCTAAACAATTGATACATTTATATGATCATTCCAACCTTTATCATGTATTATGCATTCTATAGGTGTGACGATTTTGCACTTTGCACATGTTCTCCCACTAGTCCAAGAAAACACAAAAGACTAGCTTATCTTTTACAAAACTTTTAGTACATAAAACATGAGTTAATGATTTAAAAGTTATTAAAGATAAAAAAAGGTAAAGCATGAATTAAATTTTTAGTAACAAACTTGCACTTTGCTGGTGCTGTAGCTAAAAGAATGCTAGCAACTTGTGTTAAGACCATGCAATGCGCCTGCTATGATCGGCTCTAATAACGGCGTTATGACGACATTAAGAAATAGAGTTTAGACCCCATATATAGAGAACATGTAAGTCAAAAGTAATTTAAGAATTTAACTTTTAAATTCTGAATTTAAGATAACCTATGAAACAATTGTCCTTTTTAAAGAACACTTTTGGTAGCACGTGAATACTGCCCATGTGCTAAGATCCCATCTACTCTTTAACTAGGGTTGCAATTTGGGCGGGATCGGAGTTTGCATGATCCCAACGCGAGCTTGAAAGTGTTGAGACTTGAGCTTGAGCTCAACCCGAAGTCATCAAACCACATTATAGGTTCGCCTGAGTTGCACTTCGGTTACTGGGTTGTTCGACTTGTTTGGTTTGGATTTCCCAGCTTATTAGTCTAAAATCAAAGAGAAGAGAGATAAACAAGAAGAAAGAGGAAACCGAAGGATCATTTAGTAACAGCTAAGAACCCCCTATTAGTCGGTCAATATTAGGAAAAACCCTTCATGTTTTATGTCTTTAGCAATTGTTTATGATTCCAAATGGTGTTGCGGTGTTAGTTCAAAAGTTTCAGGGAGTCACATGGGAATTAATGGATGTTTAAATTAGGGTTTAATGGGTAGGATCGTTACTGATTTTCTGAAAACGTATTGGATTGGTTCGATTTCTGAATTGTTTTTGCTAAGAACCAGCATAAACGACCCCGAACTGAAAGAAGCTCTTTACTATTTATTAATATTGTAATGCAAATATTAAAAGTTAAACTTATAACTTCTTCTAGTATGTTCCCCGAAGAATCCCAAAAACTTTTCCTAACCCTATCCCCTGCATTTTCGTTCTTTCATCTCCATCTCTTCTTCTTCATCTCCCTTCTTTTTTCTTACTCTCCAAAACAATCTTTTTTAACCCTATCCCCTATGTGTCCACTAGCTTGATGTGTATGAAGAACCAACCAACTGAGGTGCAGCAGTGGTGACCTTTCCAAATCCTAACCTGTACCCCTATGTCTTCACTTGATTTCAGGTTATTATTATTGTTGTTGTTGTTGATTTCAGGTTATTATAATATTATAATAATAATAATAATAATATTATTATTAATAATAATATTATTGTCATTATTATTTTTATTATTAATTGTTGTTATTGTTATTTTTCTTCTTTGTTGTTAGCTTCATATGGGCTCCATAATTTGGAGTAGTAAAAGTTAGGAATAACTTTCAACTCTCCCCATTTTGTGCTTTTCATTGGGTAAGCAAGCATGTGCAAATTTATTGTTTATTATGACCATTTCATCTCCGTATTAATAAGTATATTTAATGTTTATATTTAAGTATACAGTATACTGATTAAATTTTTATATTTATTTTCAGATTAAGATTCTTAAAGCATAGTCATCAATCATCATGGCTTCATCAACATCATCTTGTTCGGTAAATTTCTACTTATTATTTGTTTTTTGATCAACTGAGAGATATTATTTAATATATGACTATCAGTAGTAATTGTAAACTTTCCATAATTGTATTGTTTATGTGACACAGATCACTACTCCTGTTTTTAATGAAGAAAGTACAACATCACCAACAAATGCAAGTGACCCTCTTGCACCTAGATCCACAAGTGAGTCTCCAACTACAATGACTGTAGAACCCTCGACAACTATTGATGCTGCAAGTGAGCTTCCTACAAGTAATATTGCCACGACTTGCAATGAGGAGGCTTTCCGACAAGCAATCACTAAAATGTTTATAATTGATGGGTTGCCATTTAGACATGTTGAGGGCGAGGGTTTAGGAACATGTGTAGGGTGCTTGAACCTAGGTTTCAAGTCCCATCTCACATTACTGTTGCACGAGATTGCATGCAAAAGTTAAAGGATGTTTTGGTTAGTAATCACCGAAGAGTTTGCCTCACCACAGACACATGGACCTCTGTGCAGAATCTTAATTATATGTGTCTCACTGCCCATTACATAGATGGTGATTACAAAGAAAACCTTAAATTTTTGTCAAGTAGAAAACTTTGAAGGTGAAACTATTGACAAGGCAATTGAGACATGTCTATTACAGTGGGGGATTGATTGGGTGTTTGCTGTAACAGTTGACAATGCAAGCTCTAATGATTTAGCTATTGCATACTTATCAAAGATAGTGAATAACTGGAATGGGACAATAATGAGGGGATAATTAATGCATATGAGATGTTTAACAGACATACTAATCTCATTGTTACAGAGGGTCTAAAGGATTATAATGAACCAATTAGTAGAATCCTTAGTGAGATATGTCAAGTCTTCCTCATCGAGGTTACAAAAGTTTAAGGCATGTGTGGAGCAAGAAAATATTACTTCAAACAAGGTTGTACGCACAGTTGATATAACCAGGTGGAATTCGACTTATTTGATTTTAGAGGCTGCGGAGAAGTTACAAAAAGCGTTTGAACGCTTAGAGGTTCAAGATGCCGATGAGAAAAATGGGGATCCTTCTTCCACGGATTGGGGAAATGCCCGTGCTTTTCTTAAGTTTTTGAGGGTTTTATATGATGCTACATTGAATTTTTCTGGTTCGTTATTTGTGACATCAGATTCGTTTTTGTGGCATTTGTGTTTGATTCATGAAAATTGCAGAATTTGGAGCGGAAGTAAGGATCCCTTTTTAAAGGTAATGGCTGAAAATATGATGAAAAAGTATGAAAAGTATTTGGGAAACTATCAAACAATTAATCCTCATGTCTTTGTTGCTGTACTACTTGATACACGTCACAAGGAGCACCTTCTGAAATATTGTTTTGAATTGATTTATGGTGAAAATATGGCTAGTGAGCTGACAAATAAGGTTAGGAGTACTTAGAATGAATTGTATGATGAGTACAAATTACTTTACTCTGAGAGTGCAGAAATTCCAAATGAGCCATGTAAAGCAAATGAAATGGAGGTTGATAATGCTGAAATAGATAGGAATACAATACTTATGTATCGGTACCAGAGGTTTTTGAGGGAAACTGATGGTGTGGAATCCAAAACAGAGGTAGATCATTTGAGAATTGGGATGACTCTAGCTTTGATATCGTGGGTTGGTGGAAGACCAATTCTTCCAAATACAGGATTTTACTTATATTGCCTGTCTCTACTGTAGCCTCTGAGTCGGCGTTTAGTTCCTGTGGTCGCGTCCTTGATCCATTTTGGAGTTCTTTACCTTCGAGGACAGTAGAGGCACTCGTTTGCACATGAAATTGGCTAGGTTCATCAGTGGAAATTGATCTTCCTGGCGTAGTGGATGAGATTGAAGAAATTGAATTGGGTAATAGGACCTTTTAAAAAGCTTGTTTGTTACTTTGTTGTTATTAACTATTAATATCAATGTATCTTTCTCTTATTTAATTAGTCTTTTTCGTTTTTACCTCTTGTAGAAAATTTAGGTGTTTTTCCAGAACTTACATTTGCTGACAATCGATTGATGGTCGGTTGCACATAGTGGTGAGTATCTTGTCTAGAAAAGATGTACATGAGTTGGTTGGTGATTATACAAATGTGTAGACAAAGTGTAACTACTAATTGCTCAATTTAGTTCTCAACCTCTTATTTGTCTCGAGTGTACCCTATCGATGGATGACCTTGGCCAAATCTAGCCAAGTAACATCACATGGGAGAAGCTTTAAGTTCCACCCTGAACTGGGTGGATGACTGACCTTTAAGTTGTGTTTGATATTGGGCACCATATAAAGGTCCGTCTGAAGTTGGGCGTTAGTCAACGTCTACCTGTTTGGGTGAACCTTTTAATTTCTCCTGGTATGGGGGAAGTTTAAAACTTCACTTGATTTCCTTTTATTTTTTGAAAATTGCGTTTGTGCAAAAATTAACAAAGGTCTTAGTGAGCTCTGTTTTAAATTTAGCCAAACCTTGGCTTAGTATACCCTATCGACGTTGAATTTACCATGGAACCACTGAGGCTGCTAAATGATCTATCAGTAGTTAACTGGAATGTGTTCATTTTCTTCAAAAGAAAAAAAAGAAAAAAAAGAAAAAAAGAAGAAGAATGTGTTGATATTCAGGCCTTCAAACAGATCCGTTGCTTACAGTCATTCTTTTCTTTTCTTATATACAATTCATAAAATAGATATTCTTTGATGCACATGCTCTTATAGCAACTATGATAAATCTTTGTCAAGAGTTTCATTAGAGTCACCAAGACAATGTCAAATGCGTCTCTGATGCTTGGATCCCAATCGTTTTGCTGCAAACTTTCTCAGAGATATTTAGATTTCGGTATAAGTAACAAAAAATGATTTAAGATACTGTGATCAGAAAAGGAAAAAAAAAATTGATAACTCTAAGAAATTTCATCTCATTTTTATTGATAATTTGCCATTAGTTATTTGCATTTTCTTTGGTTGTAAATTTAAATTTGTTGTCAAAATCACTTAGATATTGAATTGATATGTTCATCTTTCAGCTCATCAAGTACTCTTTAGTATGATAATCGAACTGTGTCAGCTATAGTTTCATGTTAAATGTTTCAGTTATCATAATTCATTCCTTTTAGTTTTTTGTTAAAAAGATAAGAATGAAAAGAAAAACAGAATCACAACGAAGTTCATAAATTCATTCATTTACTTCTGAAACCAGTGTTTATAAATATGGTGAAAATCTAGAACTGGATCTGTCCCCGTCTTTTATGCCATGGATCTTAATAAGTTTGAAACTGCATTCATCAAGCCTCTGTTAGTACTAATTTGACAACATCTGGTTTTCGACCTTTTTTATGGCAAGCATTAGGTCTTTTTGGAGGAGTGCCCTTGATGGCGATATCACAATGTCGTACCAAACAGAGCCAGCTTTGCTCGTTGGGTCAGATTGCTGGTATAGTTCATATATGGAGTCTGCTTCTTCGTTCAACATGCTTACTGTTCTTAAACATTCGATTTCTTCTGGATCAACTAGCAAATTGTTGGCTCCGTCTTTCCATCCTATCAGCTTCACTTGCAAAAATCATGTCAGTCATTATCATTAATTCAAATACACTAATTGTTAACACCATTAATATTTCTTTGGCAGAATAGTTGATGAGGAGATCAGCCCAAATATTACAGGCTTCGGCCGGGAACCTGATGAATGGTGTGCAGACCAGGTAATTGGTTTTTTGGTTTGAATTAGGATTAGGCTGAAATTTTTAGTTACCCATGGATGGTTCCATTCTGGTTTGGGTATTTCGTCTATAACGGTATGGCGTTATCATTGTTTTAGTCCTTCTTCTTAATATATGTGGATCTCGATTTGGGATAATCAGTTCTGGTTTCACTTACCATTCTTGGGTATCTAATACTAATGTAAAACCATATCAAAGAACAAAGAGATTATGAAAAAGAAAGAAGCAGAAAAGCAGAAGCACTGTCTACTGATTTGGTTATGCAGGTTTCAGTTCTTGCCACTGAACTTATCGACCTGGAATTGGGATATATAGTTAGGTTTTGGTTTCAGTCAGGCAATGGGTACTTTTACCTATCGACATCCATTAGTAGGAGTCTCAATCAGTACCCATTTACTTGGGAACAAAACTAAACTGGAACTTATTTCTTGGTTTCGGTTCCACATATTTCGGTACTGGAACTGGAACAGCTAGGAACTCTAATGATTCGATTATAACAGGTTCCAATGGGAACTCAGATCGACGGTGTAGATCAACTATTAGAGAAACATCCAAGCTTTGGCAAGCATTCTGTTTGTAGTAAAGACTTAAACTCCAGATTAGATGAGAACAAAGAAAAGAAGATGATGATAGAGGGTTTACCTTAGGTGGAGTTCCCATAGAATTTGTGCAATATAGCCTGGCATTATCAACTAGATGACAGTATTTGGGAAATGCATTTGCAAATCTTTTGTGTGATCTCAGCTGTGACTTTACCCTCACAGCTCTTCCCATCAGAATATCTCTCCTGTTTAAATTCTCCAAAATATCCTTGTCAGTGTAAAATTATTTCTAATAAACCCTTCTCCTTTTTAGTAAAAAAATAAGTAAATCCAAGTGTCTATAAAAAAAAATTTAAAATATGAATGACAATTGACCACATTAGCTGATGTGATATGTAAATATTTGCTGCAATGTAACATGGTCGGCTAATGGTTCATGCTTTTGCTTAAAATGGATTTACGAGCAAAAGACAAAAATACCCCTATAAGTTATATTTTTCTTCAAGGGCAATAAAGACAAAAAAGTCCTTGAAATATTCATGAAAACTTTTTTTAGGAAGAAGAATACTAAAAAATCCATAAAAACAAGATGCTTAATATATAGCATACCTGATCCCTCTAACAACAGCTAGATAAGCGTCACAAACAACTCCAACCAACTCTATTCGGTATGGTTTTCGCTTATTATTAGCTGCTTCTTGTTCTTGCTCTGTTGTTCCCAATAGTTTTCTGTTATTGTACCGTCCTTGGCAACTTTGTATCCGACTCCCATTCGGTACCTACAACGATGAACGTTCCTAGCCATGGTTATGGTCTGCTCAACGAAGGGCTCCCATGAGAGTGTGCCGTCCATTATCACATCGCGACCTTCGTTTAATGCTGTTACTAGTAGGGATGATGCTGCGTCGGTAGACGATTGATGCACCTGTTATAATCCAAAATAATGTTCAAGTCTTTTAAGAGTAATTAAGCTTATGTAATTATCAAACTGCAAGTAGATGCTCTCAGAAAAACAAAAAACTGCAAGTAGAAGATTAGATGAGAGTAATAAATCGAAGACAGTTTTAGAACAATTTTTGAGAGAGGAGAGAGAGAGAGAGAGAGAGGGCAAACCAGTTCAGCAGTTTGGAGCATGTCGTCGTGGTGTCCTTTAGAGCTAAGGGCCCTGTAAATGACGTCTGTTTCTTTGAAAGCATCAGCCTCTACTACCACAGCTTTCTCTGCAGCTCCCGACCAAAATGATCTGCATTCCCTCACTCCAAACCTCATTACTTTCATTCGATCATGAGTCGGTCTCCAATTGAACTATCCAGGTGGATGAATAGCATCAAAATTAACTTCTAAGCATACGAGTCCAATCTAAGCTTGTGCAATGTCTGTTATTGTTGACAACTTAGATCTAGGTTTAATTTTCGTAAACATTAAGTTATTGATCTCGTGAAAATCGGTTCACATTTCCAAAAAAAAAAGGTCCAATTCAAGATTCAATAATAAATCTAAGATCCTTACCTAGCCAATCTTTGGGTGGGGAATTCTCAATTAACCCAATCCAATCCAATCCAATCTAATCAAGTTATGCATAATCTAGTGTTTGCTTGCAATTCAAATTCAACATAACTTAGTACTCAAGTGACTCTAAGCGTGACAAATAATTGATTTTCAACATAATTCTTTAAAATACACTTTCTTGCACTTAAACTTGGCAAAGGGCCAGGGTTGACATATTAACTCAGATTAGTTTTTTAAATGGGTCAGTTTTCAAACTCCTAAACTCTGACTTGTCTAGCTTTGATCTATGTAAAAGCAAGGCAAAAAGTCAGAGTTGACCCTAACTCATGAAGATTGATTGGTCAGAATGCCTAACCCTAACTCGTTTAGTCACTGGTCGAGTTATCCAAGGTTATGGTCGACTTTGCACATCGGGTCATGTAAGAATTGAACTCCATGGAATTGGGTCAGTTCCAACCCGGTCCAACTTTCACCCACAATGTCAACAGGTCGGTTCCCGTTCTAGTACACAAATAGTTTGAAACTTTGAACCAGGAACCAGGAACCAGAACCAGAACCAGAATAATTAATTCTCATGGTTCTACTCGGTTCTCAATTATTTCTGTTCCAAGTTCCAACTCTTCATAGTAAACATGCCAAAAAAATAGACCGTTAGCAGTTTTGCACTTTGCAGCCCTCGCTCAAACGAGAAAGGTTTTCTCGTTTTCTCCTCCATTCGACCGTAGCTCTCTCTGGCTTCAAAGTTACTTAACCTTCCTTCGACGACATCGCCTTCAAATCTATCTCTCTTTTTCTATCTCTGAATCGAAATGCTTCTTCATTGAGGTAGAACCCTACTTTCTGTTTTGTTTTAGGGTTTATTTGATTCTTTTCACGATGAGTTCTGGTTCTATAAGATTCTGTAAGTTTCTATTTTCAATTTGATTTTGATGATATTATTCTGCGAAAATTATCCAATTTTACAAGCATGATCAAGCTTATTAGAGCGAATTGCACTTTTCACTTCTCCAAATGGGTTTTTCTTATACATATTGATGATTTCCTGTTGATTTTGGTAATTGTTTTGCTCTGTAAATTTTGAATTTGTCAGGTGATTTTCTGGTTAATCTTAGATTTTCTCATTTTCCCAAGAGAGAAAACCTTAGTTGATACTAGAAAAAAATTCTTAGGTTTTTCTGGTTCTACTACTGGTTATTATAAACTATACGTTTTTAGTCATTTTGTTTATTTTCTTCCATCTTTCATGTCTTCGTGTGTTTCTTTGTTTTGATTTTATGAATTTGGAGGGAAAAGCTCCCATTTTTGTTCTTGATATGTTTCCCTGTTATATCATCTTACATGCTTTAATCAGACTCTAGAGACACTAAATATGGAGCACAAAACCAACATTGGTTAAAGTGGGGTCCAGAGCTTGGGTGATGAATGGTGATGATCATACATCCAATGGTTCCTCCAATCGATTTGCAAATCGATGGATTTGAAACCATCTAGTTGATGGACACTAGGAAGTCAAAACTGTGGAATGATCTCTATAAACTTACCTGTACTTGTGATTTCAGTCACTTGGGTAGGAGATTTTTCTGGGTGAATTGAATTGAACAGATGGATGACAAGAGGATCTGATTGTTTAGCAATGGTAGCACTGCAGTTCCGTTCCCATCCAATGATCTCCAATTTTGAAAGATCAAATATAGTGAATCTAGTTGATCATTTAACCAAAAATTGACAATTGGTGTGTAGCTTATGGGATCACTGTTAGATGTTGCCAGGTTTTGGTACTGACTTAAAACTCACGTAAATTGTGGAAGATGAGGTTGGTTGAATTGAATCTTGTTGATCACTTAACCAGAAATTGACCTTATTGGACGATAATTGTTAGGATCATTTTTAGTTGTTCTGAGTCTGGATTCTTGCTTAAGCTCTCAGAATTGTTGTTAACAGATTTTCTTATGTGGTTCTGTGAAAATGGGGCTGTTAATAGAACGTGTTGGACGTTAACGTTTTCCATCTTAGAAAAAAATTTGTGGAGTTACGGCATTATTTCGTGTTTCTTCACCAAGTTATAATCATACACATGATTTTGTAGGATACAAAGGAATGCTGGTTTAAGAAGATCAATTATGTGTGCTTTTATTTAATTTTCATTTTCAAATATATATTTCGGATCCTAAAGTTATTTATGCGATACACACGCTGAAGCAGTTTTCTAGAAAAATCCTAAGCACTCAGTACATTTATATAATCATTTCCAACCTCCATCAAATTGCACAGAAAAACTAAGGTGTAATCTAGAGACCTCACTTTCATGTTTTATACATCTTAAGTGTGACGAAGTGCACTTTGCACATGCTGTCCCACTAGTCTAAGAAAAAAAACAATACACTAGCTTATTTTTTACCAATTTTTTTTTTTTGGTAATTAAAGCATGTGTTAAAGATTGAAAAGGTATTACATATAAAAACTCTTTCCTATAATAATAATAATGATAATGATTACGACGACGAAGAGGAGAATTAAATTAATTAAAAAGAAAAAAATGGAATGCATTGCGAGAGTAAATTAATCAAAGATGTTGCTTACTCCTTGAGTATATCCTTGAGCACAGTACTCTTGCCAGCTCCCATTCCACCCCCCTTGAAAAGAAGAACGGGACTCCTCTCACTATGGGCCACTGGTGCCATAACATCCTTGCGATCTGTAGCATTTTCTTCGTCGTTTGATGTGGTTCCAATGGCCTTGATTTCCTCCATCAAAGTAGTGAATACTCTTGTCACCTTTAGATCTTTTGTCACCCTATCAAATCTTTGTTTCCTATAACACTCCAAAACATAATTTATCAACCTAACCATTAGTCACCCAAATTAAATTTATATATATCTTTCAAAACGAAATAAAAATAAACCCAAATTAAATCAAGTGAAAAAAGATTACTATCAACTGGCAACATGAGTTAAGAGCCTAAGCCCATGTTTGCGCTTGTTATGATCGACATTATGACAATGTTATGATGATTTTAAGTAGTAGCGTTTAGATCCCACATCCCATATATAGAAAACATGTAATTCAAACAATACATTCAGAATTTAATGTTTAATTAATAAATATGAAAATAGTCCGTGTTACAACCTTCCTTTTCAAAGCACACTAGTTGGTAGCACGTGCATTCTTCCCGTTTGCTAAGTTCCCAGCTTCTCTTTAACTATGGATGCAATTTGGGTAGGCTTGGAGTTAGCATAGGCCCAACCCGAGCTTGAAAGCCTGAGCCTAACTAGAAGTCATCAAAGCACATTATAGGTCACTCATTTTGGGTTGAGTGATTGGGTTGGATTTCCGAGCTTATCTGTCTAATACCAATCATAAGAGAGACAATAAAGAATAGGAAAATGAAGGATCATTTAGTAACTAACTGAATACCTCCTGTTAGTCGGTTAAGATTAGGGACACCCCTATACGTTTTATGTCAAACGGCTTTGTGTTGTTAGCTTGAAAGTGTCAGGGAGTCACGCACGAGCTAGTGGTTGTTTAATTTAGGGTTATTAAAAAATGAATTGAACTTACTGGATAATAAATGAACCAATGTTATAATGGGTTAGATCGGTCCTCATTTCTCAAAACCGATTGGATTGGTTCTCTTAAGAACCAAACAAAACTGAAAGAAACTATTTACTATTTAATATCTATATTTTTTTAATATCATAGTGCAATTTTTAAAATGTTTAAACTTAAAACATACTTATATATTGATGCTTTGGCCTACCTACCAATTTAAATGGTTTTGATTTGCTAGAGCACATTTTCATTCTCAAAGTGAGATCCTAAATTTTGTTTCCTAGTCCTATGTTAGAAACTACCCAATTGACAGTAATATTGGTTTTTCCAGTTGTTATCTCCTTATATGCTCCATTATTGGGAGTAAAGTTGAAATAATTTCAGCTTACAACTCCCCGTTTTGTGCTTTTTATTGAGTAAGCAAGCAGGTGTATATTGATTGTTGTTTCTGACCATTTCGTCACCATACTAATATTTTTTTTCCGATACGAATACTAATATGTATGTTCAATGTTTATATTTAAGTGTATACTTATTAAATGTGTTCAACTTTTTGTCAGATTGAGAATCTGTAAGCATAGTCATCAGTCGTCATGGCTTCATCAGCATCATCTTGTTCGGTAACTTTTTTTTTTTATTTTTCTTATTGTCGTTCTTTGATAAATGGGATATATTATTTAGTATATGGCTATTAGTAGTAATTGAAAACTTGAAATATTTGTATTGTTTTTGTGACACAGATGACTACAGGTTGTAATGAAAAAAGTACAACATCACCGACAAATGGAAGTGAGCCTCCTACACTTAGACCTACAAGTGAGACTCTAACTCCAAGAACTGCAAGAGTTTCTACAGCTATTGTTGCTGCAAGTGATCTTCCTACAAGTCAAACTCCAGCACCCACAACGTTAGGTAAGAGAAAACCCACTAGGCCCGCTTCAGATGCTTGGCAACATTTTATAAAAGTAGGAGATAGAGCAAAATGCAAGTACTGTGATAAAATGTATGCATGTGACTCTAAAAAAAATGGGACATCAAATCTGAATAAACATATATCAAGTCAATGTCGAAAATATCGTGTTCGAGAGGCAAGACAGATAGCCTCATTTTTTAAACCTAAGAAAGGGGAACAGGAGGGAGGCAAACTCACTGCCACAACTTATAGTGAGGAGGATTGGCGACAAGCAATTGCTGAAATGCTTATAATTGATGGGTTGCCATTTAGACATGTGGAGGGCGAGGGGTTTAGGAACATGTGGAGAGTTTTTGAACCTAGGTTTCAAGTCCCATCTCCCATTACTGTTGCACGAGATTGCTTACAGATTTATGTGAAAGAGAAACAAAAGTTAAAGGATCTTTTGATTAGTAGTCATCAAAGAGTTTGCCTCACTACAGACACGTGGACGTCTGTGCAGAATCTCAACTATATGTGTCTCACTGCCCATTACATAGATAGTGATTGGAGATTACAAAAGAAAATCTTAAATTTTTGTCAAGTTGTAAATTTTGAAAGTGACACCATTGGCAAGGCAATTGAGACATGTCTATTAGAGTGGAGGATTGAGAAGGTGTTTACTGTAACAGTTGATAATGCAAGCTCTAGTGATTTAGTTATTGCATACTTATCGAAGATCGTTAATAATTGGAATGGGACAATAATGAGAGGTGAGTTTATGCATATGAAATGTTCTGCACACATATTAAATCTCATTGTTACGGAAGGTCTAAAAGATTATCATGAATCAATCAATAGAATCCGGAATGTGGTGAGATATGTTAGGGCTTCCCCACCGAGGTTACAAAAGTTTAAAGCATGTGTGGAGCAAGAAAAGATTTCTTCGAACAGGCTTTTATTCCTAGACGATACAACCAGGTGGGATTCAACTTATTTGATGTTAGAGGCTGTAGAAAAGTTTCAAAAAGCATTTGAAAGTTTAGAGGTTCAAGATGTCGAGTACCTTCGTGAGTTTTGTCTCAGTGAGAAGAACGGGGCTCCTTCTTCTGCGGATTGGGGACATGCCCGCGCTGTTATTATGTTTTTAAGGGTTTTTTACGATGCTACCTTGAAATTTTCTGGTTCGTTATTTGTTACATCTAATTCGTTTTTGGATCAATTGTGTTTGATTCATGCTCAGTTACGAGGTTGGAGTGAAAGTAGGGATGCCTTTTTAAAGGTGTTGGCTGAAAATATGCTGAAAAAGTATGACAAGTATTGGGTACACTACCAAACAATTAATCCTTATTTGTTTGTTGCTGTACTACTTGATCCACGTCACAAGGAACACCATCTGAAATATTGTTTTGGTATGTTATGTGGTGAGAATTTGGCTAATGAGCTGACAAATAAGGTGAGAATTACTTTGAATGAATTGTATGATGAGTATAAATTGCTCTACTCTGAGAGTGTGGATATTCCAAATGAGTCCTTTAAAGCAAATAAGATGGAGGTTGATAATAATAATGAAGTAGATGTTGACATGTTAGTTACATCTAGTTATATGCGGCTTTTGAAGGAAACTGATGGTGTGGAATGTGAAACGGAGGTGGATCGGTATTTAATGGAATCATGTGAGAATTTGGATGACTCTAGCTTTGATATCTTAGATTGGTGGAAAACGAATTCATCCAAATACAAGATTTTATCTTATATTGCACGGGATGTGTTAGCTATACCCGTTTCTACTGTAGCCTCTCAATCAGCGTTTAGTACATCTGGTTGCGTCCTCGACCCATTTCGGAGTTCTCTACCTCCAAGGACAGTAGAGGCACTCGTTTGCACACAAAATTGGTTACGTTCATCAGTGGAAATTGATCTCCGTGCCATAATGGATGAGATTGAAGAAATTGAGTCAGGTAATATGACCTTTTTAATAATCTTGTTTGTTACTTTTTTGCTATTAACCATTATGATCTATCTTTTATTAAATGTCTCTATTAATTTGTCTTTTTTCCTCTTGTAGATATTTTAGGTGCTGCTCCCGGACTTACAGTTGATGATAGTTGATCAATGGTTAGTTGTACATAATGGTAAGTTATCTTGTTAGAAAAGATGTACGTGGATCGGTTACAGATTAGTAGACAAAATCTATAACTACTAATTGCTCAAGCTCTTCTTATTCATGGGACTTGCACTTGTTTGGGTTAGAGTTAACTTTGATTGACCTAATTTGTATACCTAAACATCGATCATTTGGTAGGAATTGATTGATAGGGAGTATATAAGACAGTTCTTGTTAAATATAATGGCCATTTTGTTACCTAAAACCATTTTATAGTCTTCTGATACTAATTTTTAAAACTCAATTGGTTGTCTTTAGTTGTTGAATTGGTTAATTTTAGCTTGGAAGCAGTTCTCTTTTGAAGTAATCATAATTATTATGTTTAACTGTGTTCTCAGTTTTTCTCTCTTATTGAGATGTTAAATCTAGAGAGAGAATACCAAAGGTTTCATATGTATTTATTTCTGCTTTTAAGTACTCTGTGTATACTGTATACTTCTTTGTATAAGATCCTGAAATTGTTAACTTGGATAGTTCTTGATCACTGATTACTCAATTGTTAATTCTGATTTTCTTTTAAATAGCAAATTAGGTTACCAAGGTTTTTGTGGGGCTCACGTGGAGATGATCCGACGACATGAAAAATAAGGCATGAAAAATAATGCAGAATAAAAAATAGAGGAAATTGTAAAAAACTCACTTTTATAGCTAACAAATATCATTTACTACACAAACTTTTATCTTTTATACAAAAATTCATATTTGAAAATTATATATCCATTTACTCACTTTTTAATACAAAATATCTAAAAACTATATTTTGGTGCACTTTTAGTTCTAATTATACTCTTATTTGGTCTTTTTGTGTCATTATAAAGGTGTATAGGTGGAGGAGAGAGAAAGTTTATTATTTTTTTGTTTTTAAACTTTAAATTATTATATCTCTTAAACTAAAATTCAGATTTTAAAAAATTTTATATATTTGAAAAGCATTCGTCGAGATGTTCGAGATGAGATCAGTCAACAATATTTTTTTGATTAAAAAAAAATAAAAATTATTACAAATTTTTTGCAAAAATATTTTTGCAAGCTGTTTTTAATATCATATTTTGACAATTTATATATTTAGAAAGAACTAGTCGAGATCTTCACTTTTTATTTTGATGTTTTTTGTTTTTGAAGCATAAAAATTCAAATTTGGATACAAATTGGTTAAAAACATTCTAAAACATAGTTTTCTGTTTACAAAACGTAAAAATGTTTGCACTTTTTTTTTTGTCAAAGTAGTAGTATATTTATTTGTGCAAAAATATTTGTGCAACTCTTTTTGTCAAAGTAGCAGTATGTTTATTTGTGCAAAAATATTTTTGCAGAGTAATAGATTTTGATGAAATTCATATATTTAGAAAGCACTCGTCGAGATCTTCACTTCTTTTTTTGCTATTGCCTTATTTTGAAGCATGGAAATTTGAATTTTGATCCAATTTAGATAAAAAAGCTAGTTAAAAACATAGTTTTATATTATGTAATTTTTTTTTTAGAAAAACATATTGTTGACTGGTCTCATGTTGAAGATCTCAATGAATGTTTTTAAATATATAAATTTTTTTAAAAACTGATTTGTATTTTTAAAATTGTAACATTTTTTATGTGAATAATAAAACACAAACAAGTACTTAGTTAGAGGGCAGATATGTCTTTACATCTTATTTTGGAGTTTGGATAGATTTTGGATCAAAATATTATTAAAAAATAGTGTTTGATCATTCCCCTAAAAAATAATAGAAAGGAATAAAATTAAAAACTTAACAACCCACCTTGTAGCTGCCATGACAAAGCTTTTGAACTTTCTTTTTGGTTGATCAGAATCAACACTCAAAGCCTGCAAATAAATTAATAAATAATCATCAGTAATACTCATATATAAAGCCCGGAGAGAGGATTCCCTTAGGCTATTTTGTCAGACCGTCATGGCCAGAAATTGATATGTATTTAAGGATATTTTCTTGAATTCCCCAAAAACAGTTTTTGAAAAGAAAAGAAAAGAACTCTGTTTCTGTTATATAGAGAACCCACATTCTAAACTGTAGACCTGAAAATCGGGTGGGTTGGCGGGTCAAAATTATCAAATACTAACTTTGATTATCAAATCTTAACTTGACTAGTTTAAGTTTATGAAATGGGTCATTTTTTTAAATCTTGATTTGTCTGACATTTTTTTATTTAAGGAAGGAAATGTTAGGCCTAGGGGTAAGGAATTAGAAATGCTCGAAGTGACTTGTTTAGCTAGAGTAGAGTTTGGTCATTGGTGGGTTGAGTTAGGGTAGGGTTAGAGGGTTGGATCACGTTATATTTTGCTTATGCTGCCTGCCCACTAGTAAAAAAAAAAAGAAGGATAGAGAAAATTTCTTTGTTTTTTTCTTAAAATTTTTCTTCCCCTCTAAATTCTAATTTTTTTTTTTTAAATACCTGACTGATGATAGTCGTAGCTCGGCTCCAATGGAATGCGAAATAAGCCAGTATGCATCTATCGAACTCCTCCACGAGTTTCACATAAAGCGAATCGGCGTCGGGCTCATTCGCGACGAAACCGTAGATATTGTTTTCGCAACCCTCAGATTTTCTTAAATAATCGTATGCTAACTGGCACAGCTGGGGACACTCACTTGCATCTCCAAAACCAATTTGTCTAGCTACATTCAGCCAGAAAATAAAATAAAATAAAATAAATAAAGTAAAAATTTATTAAGAGATAAATCTGAATTAAAATCCTCATTAATATGATATATTAGATTTAGAGTTCTTTTTTTTGGATGGGAAGTTCAGACTTCAGAGTTACCCTCTTGAATGTATATTATGATTTTGACAAAGTATGAACTATCATAATATATCCCTCTAAAATAAAGAAATTCTGATAATGGGTTTTGATAGAAAATTTATATAAAAAGGTATGAAAATGGCTTTAAAAAACCCATTTATATAGGCCACTGGTAACTACCATCCAATTTTGGATATGGGCTGTGAGGGGATATTGGCTGTTTGAAATCAGATAAGGGCCATATGTGGTATGGGCTGTTTCACTAAAAATAAAAATTATTTTGAGGTCCCTGGACAGGGAAAAAATTATTTTGAGATCCCTAATAGTTTTTTTTTTTTTACAAACTACTTTTCTTAAATTCACATTTTGGACAAAATATCTATCATCCCATCTTAAATTAGGCTTAGTAAATATGTCATACATCAACAATATGAACATTTGATACGATGTCCTACGATAAGGTAAAGAACATAGGGACAATTGTCATAGTCCAAGTAAGAGAATATATTTCACAATATTCTTTTTCTCATCGTAGTACATAACTTTGCAATAGGAAAAAGTTATTTGTAATTTGTCATACGCTAAGGTAATGAACATTGGGACAGTTGTCTTAGTCTAAGTGAATATAATGTACAAAGATTTGTTCCTTGTGCTAGAAACAAACATAAGTTATTTTGCTCGGCTACCAATTGTAGAACATATGGTCTAATGTTCATGAACTCCGCTTAGAACATAACTTTTAAAAAAAAAAAACTAAAATAATTTTTGTTAATATGATTGGAAAAATTTGAGTTTGGAATTTAAATTTTGAGAAGATACAATTTTTTTTTCCACCACCACCACCACAAATTCTATTACCGGGTGATAGAGAACAGAGAAAGAGCGAGAAAGAAGTACATCATATAAACTTCAATATCCTAAAATCCAAATTGAATACATTGGTTAATTGAGGCCATTGTAGGTCAATATAAATTAAAAGAATATTAAAAATAACTAAACCACATTGCGCATGCGATCAATTTATGACGTACCACTATACTCTTGAACTTAAATAAATTATTTGTAATTTGTTCTACGCTAAGATAATGAACATAGGGACAATTGTCCTAGTCTATGTAAGCGAACATACTTTAGAATGTTCTTTTTTCGATCGTAGTACATTACTTTACAAATGGAAAAAATTATTTGTAATTTGTCCTACGTTAAGGTAATGAACATAGGGACAGTTGTCCTAGTCTAAGTAAGCGAATATAGTGTACAAAGATTTGTTCCTTGTGCTATAAATAAACATAAGTTAGTTTGTTCGGCTACCCATTGTAGAACATATGATCTAATGTTCCTGAACTCCCCTTAGAACATAACTTTTCAAAAAAAAACTTCAATCTTTTTTTAATATGCTTGGGAAACTGTGAGTTTGGAACTTAAATTTTGAGAAAACACAATGCTTTTTCTACCACCACCACTACCACCATAACCACCAGTTCTATTACCAGGTGATAGAGAACAAAGTGAGAGGACGAGAGAGAAGTACATCATATAAACTTCAATATCGTAAAATTCAAATTGAACACATTGGTTAATTGAAGCCACTGTAGGTCAATATAAATCAAAAGAATATTAAAAATCACTAAACCACAATGCACATGCGAACAATTTATGATGTACCACTATACTCTTGAAGTAAAATAAATTATTTGTAATTTGTTCTATGCTAAGATAATGGACATAGGGACAATTGTCCTAGTCTATGTAAGCGAACATACTTTAGAATGTTCTTTTTTCGATCATAGTACATAACTTTATAAGTGGAAAAAATTATTTGTAATTTGTCTTACGCTAAGGTAATTAACATAGGGACAGTTGTCCTACTCTAAGTAAGCAAATATAGTATACAAAGATTTGTTCCTTGTGCTATAAACAAACATAAGTTAGTTTGTTCGGCTACCCATTGGAGAACATTGGTTATGATGTTCTGTTTTCGTGAATGGAACATTACATAATTATTTTAAAAAATGAAGTGTTGGAAGACTAAGATTTGGGAAAAAATGTTCCACATCGATAGAAGGAACATGATATATAATGTGCTAAGGTTCTGGGTGGAACTTAGTGTACGATGTTCTGTTTCCGTGCATGGAACGTTACATAATCAATTAAAAAACCAAGTGTTGGAAAACCAAGGTTCGGGAAAATATGTTGCACATCGATGGAATGAACATGATATATAATGTGCTAAGGTTATGAGATGAACTTTGGGTACGATGTTCTATTTACCTGAATGGAACATTTATCATTTTGTTACCTTCTCCGTAGTGGAACATTTATCATATTGTTCTCCTATTCTTGGTAGAACATTTATCATCCTGTTCCTATATACGTTATAGAACTTTTCTCATATTGTTCCTTTTTTTATGGTAGAACATTAATCATCGTTTCCCTCGTACCAGTAAGAACAAACAGCGAACGAAAAATAAATAAAAAATAATTTTGAACTTAAAAATCGAAGAAAAAGCTTCTTAAAGGTTGAATTATCTTAGATTTTTCTTTTTTGATTGGGTTGGAAGATCCAATAATATCTTCATAAGTGTTTTGAGAAAAATCTCCCATTAATGGAGATTTCTTTCCAACTTCATCACCATTCACAATGTTAATAACACCAAAATGATGCTATCGGAGAATGTTACCGGTGATCGGAAAATTATGTTCGATAGTTCATAAAGGAACAAAAATTTGTATAGAGAAGAAGATAGGTTTGGTCGGTGATTTGTTCCTTGTTTAGAAGTAGAACAAAAACCCTTCTCTAACAGCCCATATCCTTTCCAACTCTTAGGGATTTTATTAATAAAATGCTATATTTAGTAGGGTCCTTTTTATAATTTTTAAAACTTTAGATGTAGTCAAACTGGTTTGACCTCAGTTTGACCTCAGTTTGACTCACATATCCCTCTTTCTTCGATCTCTCCCTCGGTAGAAAGAACATGGTATAGAATGTGCTACGTTTCTGGGTGGAACATAAGTTGTGATGTTCGGTTCCCGTACGTGGAACATTACATAATTATTTGAAAAATCTAAACTAAATTTCTGGAAAATATGTTCCACCTCGGTAGAAAGAACATGGTACAAAATGTGCCACGTTCGTTGGTGGAGCATTAGTTACGATGTTCGGTTTTTGGGAGTAGAACATTATTACATAAATTGGAAAATCTATATTATGCTTCTTCCCGATTTCTTGACACCAATGAGTTATAGCTTTTCGTGACTCAAATACCTGTGTTAAACAAAACCAAATAGAGATTTAGCAATTATATTTCAGTAACTTTAATTCATGATTTGCTTAAAAATTAGATACACCAATCATACCTGGTCAGTAACAAAAAAAGAAGTATGGTCAGTTACAACAGAGTCACATTCAGGTTTAATCGGACTGCTTTTATCTACATTTGTGGCATATGCTGAATCGTCTTCCACCTTCGAACCCTACAACAACAAATATACACGAGTGAGTGAGGGAGTGTACAAAGCATGAGTTAGTGAACATTTTGTTCACATATTGTATTATGTTCGCTACAAAACATAAGTAAGTTCACCGATAAACATATGGCAATATGAACACCAACGAACATTTATCATATTGTTCACTTACATTTGGTAGAACATTAATCCTTTTGTTCACTTATCACTAGTAGAACATTTATCAAATTATTCCCTTTTCCTGGTCGAATATTTATCAACTTGTTCTCATATACTAGGTAGAACATTTATCATTTTGTTCACTTATCACTAATAGAACATTTGTGAAATTGTTCCCATTTTCTTGTTAAAATATTTATCATCTTGTTCCCATATACTGAGTAGAACATTTATCATTTTGTTCACTTATATTTAGTAGAACATTTGACATATTGTTCGCTTTTTCTGGGTGGAACATTTGTCATAGTGTTCCTCTATACCAGAAAGAACATTTATCTTATTGTTCCATCGTACCAGTAAGAACAAACAGCGAACGAAAAAAATAATAAATACAGTTTTGAACTTAAAAATTGAAGAATAAACTTGTTAGTAGGTTGTCTTACCTCAGATTTTTCTTGTTTGATTGGGTTGGAAGATCCAATAATCTCTTCCCAAGTGTTTTGAGAAGAATCCTCCATTAATGGAGTTTTCTTCCCAACTTCATCACCATCCACAATGTTAATAACACCAAAATGATCCTACCGGAAAATGCTGTCGGTGACCGGAGAATTATGTTCGGAGGTTCATGAAGGAACAAAAATTGTATGGGGGAAGAAGAAGGGGTTTGGTCGGTGGTGGTCGGTGGTTTTCTCTTTGGACAAAAACCTTACCATTTTCTAACAGCCTATATCCTAAGGTGTTTTTAATAAAATATTATATTAATTAAGGACCTTTTTATAATTTTTAAAATTTTAGTTTTAGTCAAACTGGTTTGACCTCAGTTTGACTCACAGCCCTTATCCATATCCATATGGTCTATAACATGCCCCTTTATATATAAAACTTAACAACTTGGTTTGATATTCATTACAATTCTAGTTCATGAACCTTAGGCCCTGCTTGGTACACCGTGATTTACGGTTTATCATGTGTTTGTAGATTATTGATAAGGGCATCTAATAACAAATATTTGGTAGGATTTGAAATGAGCTTACAAAGTAAATAATCTAATTTTTTTTTCTAATTTATAGAATTTTAATTAGCACCTACAAGAATTGTGAATTTTCGCATTTGCGAATATTCACGGTGTACCAAACAGGGCCTTAATGCAGCAGAATCGGACTCCCTCACCAAAAATTTTTGTAGCAAAATTGGAGTCATCAAAGTTAATTCTCATTATTAATGGTAAAGAGAAGATAAAAAGAAAAAAAGAAAAGAAAATGAATCAAATATTTTGAGTTTATGAAGGAGAGAATGAGATTGATTTTATATTTAGTTACCAACATAGTGAGGAAACTTTTCTAGCTTGTCACCATGAACAGAATCCGTTGCGTAAAACACCGGAGCAATAATCTTCGTGTCATCTTTAATCGTCGGAGGCTTTTGATGGCGCCCGTAATGCCTTGCAGCTGCGGCCGCCGCCGCAGCAGCGACAACTCCAATAGAAGAGGCAGCAAAGATGTGTAAGAGGATGGTTATTTTGGCACTGCCATCTAAAATAAGCAAATTGAAGAGAAGGAGAATACATCAGCAAAGGAATGATCAAGAGAAGAACCATATATATAGAAGAGAAGGGCCTGTATTTTTCCAATCTATACGTAGATTTACCTTTGTGCATGGCTGCTTAGATATCAAAATTACAGGAAAAGAATGGACGCTCAGCTAGAGAGAGAAAGATGAGAGAGAGAAGAGAGAGATCTGATCAAAAAAAAGAGAGAAGAGAGAGAGAGAGAGAGTATACTGTATATGTATATAAACTAATAGGACAAATCATAAGGAGATAGGTCTAACTTTTGGAAGCATTAGGGATTTTATTTTAATTGGCCATAAAAAGGAGGGGTATGTTTCTAAGAATCCTTAGGGAGGAAAAAAAAAAAAAAAAGAGAGAAAAATGCTGGCTTAATTATTTGTGTTTGAAAGTTAGGTTGTACATATGATCGATCATGGATCCCCATCCATGCATGTCAGGTGACCCACTCCTAGCTTCAATGTACAAACACATTTAAAGAACTAGTCTTACCTACCACTGAACGTGGATTGTGATTTTGTTGATCCACATTTCAGCATGGCATTGGCTGAGACTTAAAAACAATCAATCAAATTGTGGGGTTTCTCTTACCCATGTTAAATCGGTTGTCAACAAAATCCAAAAGTCCATAATTAATTTGGTCACGACATAGATGTAAATGTGATAATTCATGGGATAATGCTTTAACTTACAGTAAAATTCTATAGAATTTTCTACCGAATCTAATTCGACGGTGCATGGTACTGTTTTTCACATACCTTCTTGATACACTTCCATCCTAAAATGTTACGCTTATAGATTGTGCCTTTCTATAAAAAATTCTGTAGGATTTCTGATAAATGTAGCATCATCATAATTGATGTGGGGTAAAATGGTTGATAATAAATTATGGAATATTAATTATAAGGTAAGACGTCACCACCACCTGCATAGTTATCAATTGTTGTTAGAAAAATGATGTTTCTGTTTGGTATTTGAAATATTGAACCATTCGTATTCGTACCAAACTAACAGCGAGAAACATTTTGGAAGATCATTTATTGTGGGCAGGTATCTAATGACGCAGAGAAAGCGTCACCAACAACGTTTAAAAGAAAAGAAATCGCTAACTTGAATCAAAGTACTCAAGCTTTTTTAAATTGTGCACAGTCCTCGAACAATTTTCAACATAATTTCGTAGAAAACTATGCACCCATCAAGACTTAACCTCGACCTGCCCCTGGACCTCCATGATATTGATGAGGAAGAGTCTGACCATCTCACCTCATGGTGAAATGGTAAATCATCCCCACGGCTCACACAAAAACTTTTTATTGGTTGGTCTAATATATAGTTTGTTAACTACGTACCCTTCACTCTTAAAGGGGAGGTTTTGGCGGATTTGAGTCTTATTGAGGTTGGGTTTTAAGATTGTATTACCCATTAAAAAATAAATATTAATACGTAATAATAACAATATTTTAGCTAAGTCATCTATTTCGTTGTAAAATTTATGAGATTTTTCTTTTTAATAATTGGATTGTCCAGACCTTTTAGAGCATGCACCTAATTAGTTCTCGAGGTGCCTTCCTCCTGTTAGCAGTTATCGGATTATCATGAGGATTCAAACTCTTGTGAGGTGAGTGCATGTTACACCATATCTTTAGGACATCCCAAGATTTAGATGAGTATGAAACGGGCACCATATATATATATATATAGAGTCAGGATATATGTACAGGCTTAAATGTACAGGTTAGATGTACAGCCTCTTGTGGGACTCACATGAGGTTGATCTAAGGGCCGAAATTTTGTGAAAATGTTCTCCTCATCATGTAGATCATCTTCATCAAAAATCAGTAAATTCTAAAACTTCTAGCCCCACTAAAAGTTGTCTCTTTTTCTCATCGTTCATTTCTCACTGTTAATTTTTAATCAAATTCTGATCAACTTTTGGTGGGGCTAAAGTTTTAGAATGAGCTGATTTTTGGTGAAGATGATCTACATGATGAGGAGAACATTTTCACAAAATCTCGGCCCTTAGATCAACCTCATGTGGGCCCCACAAGAGGCTGTACATCTAACCTGTACATTTAAGTCTGTACATATATCCTGACTCATATATATATATATAT
>MVGT01002317.1:112902-154064 GCA_002174775.1 Macleaya cordata | reverse complement strand
TTTTTTTGCATATACAATTATATTCTTATTTAGATATGGTTTTCTTTTTTCAATAATTCAAAGGGTATCAAAAAAGAGGGAGGTTATTGCACCACCTCTTAGAACGCCCCCTTATAACACCCCCTCTCGTGGGGCCTACATGTGAGGCATTCAGGGGCTGATTTTTTTAGAGGATGTTCTCCTCACTATGTATATCATCATATTAAAAAATTAGCTCGTTCTAAAACTTTTAACCCCCTCAAATTACTTCTTAAAAATTAGTAACTATGTAATCCTTCAAATAGTTACCAAATAGTTACTAATTTTCAAAGGTTAATTTGAAGGGATTAGAAATCTCAGAACGAACTGATTTTTTAATATGATGATATACATAGTGAGAAAAACATCCCCTAAAAAAATCAGCTACTGAATGCATCATATGTGTGCTCCACATGAGGGGGCGTTATAAGGGGGGTTCTAAAAGGGGGTGCAATAACCTCCCTCATCAAAAAAATGTACAACAAAATTCATAACTACTTTTAAATGGTCTTCTCTTTATATAATAGAATAAATATTTTCCTCTGGCACTTGTCATGGGTTTAGGTGGAGTTGACCCAAATCCATATAAACCCCAAGAGCCCCCCCACCCCCCTTATCCAACCGATGTGGGACTAAACCCACTTTGTCACTATTTCACTGTGTCTTCCACCCGAATCCTGCAACGCCCTCGTTGCAGTTGTGCCAACATCTCTACCCGTTGACTCGGGCCACCCTGCATACCCGTCCCCACCCTCTTTTGGGAGACCTACTACCCTTGTGAACACACCTCCCCTGTGTGTGGGCGCTTGGAGTGACATTGGATTGGGTCAGGTCTGCTCTGATACCACTTTATCATAGGTTCGGGCTTCCAACCCAAAAGACTAGCCTATTAGGTGGAGTTGACCCAAACCCATATAAACCCCAAAACCCCCCTTATCCAACTGATGTGGGACTAAACCCACTTTGTCACTATTTGACCGTGGCACACTACTAATAATTTTCTCTCTTTAGATGATCCAAAATGTTGTAGTGTTTCTATGATGTAGGACAAATTGTAATTCGAACTATATTGATTTTTGTGGTTAATTATAATAAGTTTATTCTTACTAAAAATAAGGAGTTTCTTCTTTATTATTTAGAGCATGTTTATGAAAGTTTAGAAGTGTTTATTTTGAATTGTACTTTATAGATTTTTGAAAATTATTTCTAAGTAGTAGATACTTTATAGAACAAATTTTTAATGTTTTAGTAGATTTTTAAAGCGTCAGGCTATATAACCCCCCTTATATAGCCCCCTTAAAAAAACCCCCTTGTGGGGTCCACATGGCATCCAATGGCTGATTTTTGGAGAGAGTGATCTACATGATGAGGAGAACTTAGTTACATCAAATCAGTCTGTTCTAAAACTTGTAACCTCAAATCAACCCATTTTAAATCAACGGTCAAAATAAAAGTTTAAAACTTACAAATTTTTTAATAGCTAATTTGAGGGGATTAGAAGTTTTAGAACGAACTTATTTTTTAATATGATGAAATACATAGTAAGGAGAACATTCTCTAAAAAAATAGCTCCTGGACGCATTACATGTGAGCCCCACAAGCGGGGGGTTATATAAGGAGGTTATATAAGGGGGCTATATAACCTGACCCATTTTTAAATTGTTACGTATAAGAGCTATCTATATAATAACAAAATCATCTAAGGGTGATGCTACATTTACTGCCTAGGCTATTCATGAGGGTATTTACGTCAATTTAAGAATGATGCAGATCATGAGGGTGTGAGATTATAACACAACCGTAGGATGACTAGGCAGTAGGAAAATGCGATAAGTCTAGCATTTTCAAATCATCTAAATTGCTTTTGAAACTAATGTGGCAGTTGAAATCCACAGCTGCAAACCAATATCCTTTAAAATTTCCCTTCTTTTATTTTTTTCAGTAAATTAAATTTCAAATTCTCTCTCATCCATGATGAGAATACGTTTTTTTTTTCTTTACAAATCCACGATTTGCATGCCAACAAGATCTGATTACAATGTCATTCACATTGGTCTTCCAAAATCTCTCCCAACAACTCTATCTCTTAAAGAATGGAAACAATTTCTTAACGATATATCCATTTTAATTGGAAAACCCTAGCTAGAGGGACCAAAATTGATGTCCTAATCAACTTGGCAACTCAAGGAAAATGCAAGGGGCCCACAAATTTGGAGTTAAAATGCTGTCTAACTCTCAAATAATATGGCAGTTGAAATGAAATGTAGCATTTTAAACCTCTCAAAGGATAATGCTATAGGTACTCCTAAGATGACTTCTAAGATGAAGTGGTGAGATATGCTTGTGTAGCATTTTAAATCTCTCACGCCTTTTTTAAGATGTGGTCCATACGACAGAGGTAGAATTTACAGTGAAGGGATCTCCACAGTACATGGGTGGTGTTTGGTAAAATTAATTTTAGTAATTAACACAGAATTTTAGGATAATGGAATTTAGATTTCCCTAATTCCACCTACTGTTTCACGAGAGTAGATCTGCTGTCCCTTTCATGTAGCTAGAGTCTTTTTTTTTTTTGACGTTTATAAGGAAGGGCGGGCACGAAAAAAAAGAAGCAAGTAGAATCCTTTCTTTTTTCCGCCATGTAAATAGAGTACTTACTGATAAAAAAAAAAAGAGTACTTCCGGTTCAAAACAATTTTAAATTTGTCCCACATACTGTTTTTTGAAAATGTAAATGCGGCAATTACCATTATGCGAGAGTGCCTATTCTTTTGCTGGAGGAGTTTAAAATTTAAAATACAACTTTTAATTTCCAAATTAGATTTTGATAAAATTTATATTTTTAGAAAGTATTTTTCGTGATCTTCAAAATGAGACCAGACAACAAATTCTTAAAAAAAAAAAAAGTACGCACCCAAGTATGCAAACTAGATTGTGCATAATAAAAAATCTATGCAATTTGTAATTTGCATAGTTTTGATCATCTACACCTTTTGAATCTTATATGCATTCAAATATGCATGTTTTGATGTTCGCTAAAGGGTGTATGTGTATTTTTAACCCCCATTTATATGATTGAAAACCTATGCCAGTATGCAAGTCGTAATTTGCATAGTTGCATACTTTTGAGCATCTGATCTGCACATTTTTAAGCCTATATGAATTTTAAATTTGCATGTTTTGATGGTGTTCAATAAGGTATTGAAGTTCATGGTAAGTAAATTCAAATGTTAGAACCCATATGTTCTTACTTATTTTGTATAATTCTGAGTATGCAAGTTATATTGGGATATTTTCATAGTCTACTTTTATTCTTCTGCACTTTTTTTTGCCTATATATGCATAAAATTTGCATGTTTGATGTTCAATAAAGTATCGAAGTTCATAGTAAATAAATTCAAATGGTAGGAACCCATATTTGTAAACTCAACTATTGTATGCAAAGTTTAATTTGCATACAAAAGTATGCCGATCTGGGTTTGCATCGCTTCGTGAATGATTTTATTTTCTCTGAATTTGTTAGTCATATCTGAGCTTGTTTCAAAGATCTTGAAAAATATTTTCTAACCATATAAATTTTGTTAAAATTTAATTTATATTTTAAAAGTTATAGTTATTTTAACGTTCAATCAAATTTAAAAGTTGACTTTTCTCTTTGCCACCTGTCCAAAACAATAAGGTTTTTCGTCTTTTTCAATATATATTTAGGAGTATTTTCATCTTTTTTGCTTGACTTTTTGGCATGGGTGCGACATCTTGGGCCTTAAGGACTAGGCATATACCAAAAAAAAAAAAAGATGTCTTGTCCGTAACTTTTGTTGCCATGCAAGGGTGTCAACCAGCCCTAATTCTCTGTTTTGCTTATCTCCTCCCCGTTCTATTGCTTATTTTTAGTTGTGGGACCCACATTAGTCCAACTAACAAATAATTTTTTGTGAGAATGTTCTCCTGAACATGTAGATCATTCTCACAAAAAATTAGCCCATTCAAAAACTTTTAACCTCATAAAAAGTTGATTGGAAAAATAATGGTGATAAAATGGTATCTATATTAATTGATTAGGAACGGTTGGTTTTTCAGTCAACCTTTTATCATGCTAGATGTCTTAGAATAAGTTGGGTTTTGGTGAAAATGATCGATATGGTGAAACGGACATTCTCACCAAAAATTAGCCGTTGGCTGGACTCTATATGGGCTCCACAAGCCAAACTATGCAAGGGGAACAGGGAGGGATATGCAAAATGGGGACAGGAAATCTGCTTTCCTGTTGACTTCTCTTTTTTTTGTTTAAAAAAAAAACCCCTATATAGATTAATAGTAAAGATCAGAAAGGATCGACTGAGCTATAGTTATATCCATAGCCGAACTTAACCATGCTTTTTTCAACGAAAAATGCTAGAATTAATACACGCACTTTGTGCGGTATTCTCTTCCCCCATTCCCATCGTAAGGCTATTACCCCCTCGTGATTTGAATCACATCCTTAAGTTTCGTTGATAGGAACAGAGTTCCTATCCAGGCCAGCACGAACTGAGTTGAACAATGGAATATAAAAAGTAACTAAATAATTCTCTCTTGCTTTATTGATCGTCCCATGTTGGGTTTATATAATTGTTACAAGAGTTTCAATAAACTAGAACTTCTAATTCTAATCAATCATTTAAAAGGAAATAGAACTCTAAAGAATAACTAACTAATAGATTAACAACTCTAGATAACTAAAGACTTTCAACGTAGGAAACATCTAAATGGATAAACACATCCCCATCTGGGTCCCATCATCGAGTCTGCCTCCACTAGTTTGTGCATGCAAAGGTGTTTCTAACATTCGTCTTTCCCAAACTTCAAGACATGGACCACTATTCACCTCAGGGAGGGATGTAAATCCCCCAAATAGTGCGCGCATTCTAGCATCCCTCTTTTTCAAGTTCAACCTTCTACCACACTTGGCAATCATATAGACAGTATCTGACATCTAATTTTACATATTGAAAGCTACTATAATTTTATTTTTATTTTTACGAAGAGAAAGCTACTATTGTTAATACTAGCAAAAAGGGCCTTAGTTTCTTCAAACAACACAGAATTTCTCCAGCCAACTGTAGAAATACCTCTAACTTCTGGATCCAAAATATGTTTAACTTCTCAACCAACCAATTTTAGTTTTTTAAATTTAGCCCAATCGTTATGCTAGCAATATGTTAACAAAATACAATTAGTATGCTAATTGAGTTAAATTTAAAAATTGTCTGTTATCTAGGGTGGAAGTGAAAACACAGCCTATTATTTTTTTTTCCATTACCTCGGATCATGAATTTGATAAGAATTGAATCAGATTGTTTGGTACTTAATGGAGGTTTCATTTAAGTTAAGTGATTTTCGATAAATCAAAATTTCAATCTCACAAAAAAAAAAAACGTAACTTGCGTTCAAATGAATATGTATAAATAACATATGAGAGGTGTTATTACTCCCCTCTTTATTGCATCCCATTGAAGCCCCGCATTTTGTGGGGCTTAAATGAAGATAATCTAAGGGCTAAATTTTGGAGAGGATATTTTTCTCATTATGTAGATCATCATATCCGAATATTAACCCGTTTTAACACTTGTAACCCCATCAAATCAACCCTTAGAAATTTGGTATATTTTATATATTTTTTTTACTATTAATTTTTTATAGAATTTTGATTGAGTTAAAAGTTTTATGATTTTCGGATAAAATGATATATATAGTGAGGAGAACATACCCCAAAAATTAACCTTTATATCATCTCTATGTAAGTCCTACAAAATGTGTGGGGTGGGGTTGAGGATGTAAATACCCCCTCATGTTTTACACGTGAACTATTTAAAAGTGGTATTGTATACCTCGAAAGCCCCTAAATGACAAATGATCTTTCATCCTTCATCAATAATGGCAACCATGGCTGCATTTAGTGGCAAATCCATATTTTTTTTTGGGTGGGCGAGTCAACGTTGATCTGGTCAGCGTTGACCGAGTCAATTGAGCCAGATCCTAAATGTGTTTTTCTCTAATAAAACCATCAAAGTTAAAATTAGACTCATAAATTAAGATTGTGGGCCCATTGTCCCTAAACCTCTCCCTAAGCACTAGCGCAAGTCTTTTTTCTTTTTTCTCTTCGCGCTAGCGATAGGATGTGAACCCTTGTCCTCTTTGGATCGTCTGCTATGATACCATGTTGAACAACTAGTTTCTCTACAAGCACGAACTTTTAGAGCAAGCAGTTGTTTAACATGGTATCAGAGCAGTCGATCCAAAGAGGTCACTGTTTCACATTCCATCGCTAGTGCAAAAAGGAAAAACTAAAAGAAACCTTTGTCAGCGGCTCAGCTCTAATTAAAGGATAATAAATTCACCCTTAAATCTAAATAAATATAATAATGACAACACTCTAAAAAAATAATGGATCCCTAAATTATCCAAACCCAATGGTCAATAGGTGTTTGTACTCTAGTGGTAAATATGGGTCAACAGACCTTGACCCGCGCAATGAATAAGCGAGACGCTCATTCATTGGCCGGGTCATTAATGTACTATCTTCTACCCCTTCATTCTTCATCTTTCACACGATTTTTACAGGTGATTTTTTTTTTACTGATTTTAGGTTATTATGTTATTTAGATGTATTTTCTCAAGTCAAAAGGTTCAAATGTCTTCTTTTGTAGGAAATATTGTAGTGGTGCAATTTTGAACGTTCATCATCAGTCGATTCAAGCTCCAGTAAGTTTATTTTAACTTTGTTGTGATTTTTATTTCTTTTTTTGTTTGTAATTTTAAGTATTTACAAACTACTACAAATATGATTTTGATCATGAATTTAGTTTTTTATGTAATTTGTTATGAAGTAATTTTAGTAATTTGTTATGATATAATTAGTAATTTTTATGTTGTAATTAGTAATTTTTTGCATGTTATGTTTTAATGTAATTTTTTATGAGTTTGTACTGTTTTTTAGTTTTGATGAGGTAATTATTTTAGTTTTTATCTTAGGATTATTGTTTAGGTTGTAATTATTATTAATATTATTTTATCTAGTACTTTTATGCAAGTAATTGTTATTATTTTCAATTTGAGCATGATTGTACTGTTTTTATGTAGTTTGTGAGGAGATAATTATTTTAGTTTTTATTTTATGATTATTGTTTAGGTTGTAAATATTGTTAATATTTTTTATCTAGTCATTTTGTAGAGCGGGAGCGCCAGAGTAGCCAGGTAAAAAGTGTCTCCAGCTCAAAAATAGCTTTGGAGCAGGAGCGGCGGAGCGTTATTCGGAGCGGGAGCGTCACCCCTATACCACGATTTTAGTTACTAAAGATGTAAGCATCCAATGGTTAACCATTGTTAACTATTAGATGATTGCATCTATCAGTGACTATGAAGTGCTTAAATCCTGTGTCAAAATTTTATGTCCCAAAAACTCGACCCAAGCTAATATAGGCTGATATTTGGCAAAGATGATCTACATGATGAGAATAATATCCTTATAAAAGATCAACCCTTGGATCATATCCATGTGGATTCCACGAGATTTTGTGTGAGACTTTATGTCAAAGTAGTTGTGTACAAGTAGCTAGCATTACTCCTTTCCTCACGTATAACTCTCTCTCATGAAACACTTTCATATTTAAAATCCATGATTTCTCCACAACCCACTTCTCCTATAAAAATTCTCATGTTGCAACCTTCTCTCATTGTCAATCTTTTCTTCTTCCTGCAATTCTACAAAGCTTTAGTTTTTATTTATTTATTAATATTTGTTTTGTATTTTACTTTGTAAAATTAATGATGTTATTTATTTGCATTTATTAATTTTTTGGTATATTTCTTTTTGTAGGTTTAGATTGGTTTGAATATGAGAAACATCGAGAGTGGGTTCTCTCTTTGTTTTTCTCTTCTCATCTTTTATTTTTCTTCCTGTAACTCTCCAAAACTTCAAATTTTTTGTTATTTAATTTACTAATATTTGTTTTGTTTGTCATTTTGAGCATTGATGAAATTTTTTTTTTTTTTGCATTTATTGAGCTGTAGGATTTATGGAATAGTCTGAACATATGAGAGAAACAAATCAAAAGTGGGTTGACTCTATCTTTTGTTGGCTTTATTTATTGATTTGATTATTTAATACATACAAGTTATAGAGTTAACAAAACTGTTTTGAAACGAATATACGTATGGGTACGATGGTTTTTATGTTTGATTTGAAGTGTTTTCGGGTACACTATTTTTCTCATTTGTCAAGTGAAACCCCAATTTATTTTTTTGTGGTGCTTTCATGTATTTTTTTTTCTTACAGTAAAGAATATTCCCAATGTATAGAAAATACGTGGAACGAATGTGCATGCAGCTTGTTATTAATCAAAGATTTAAATTTAAATGAAAATTTAAATGAATATGTGGTACCATATTCATTTTGAATATTTCTCGATAATTTATTTATGGAGGATCTCAAATTAAACTATTATCCTTACATTTACTAATTAAAAGTTCATCTATATCTTTAAACATATCTATTTTTATTGAATTAATCAATGGTAAAACAAAACATAGCATTAAGATTGCATGTTAGTTTCGTAATTATTTAAAAAAAAATTGCATTAACATATGACGCACTAGCATGTGACTTTTGCAAAATCTATTCAAGATTAACATACTAAAACTATGGAGAATAAAAGAAAACTCTATTATAAAAATATTCCTACCCAAATCCACAAACATATCAATATGGCACAAATCTCTAAAAGAACGTGTAAAGTCAAATTTGTCTTTTAATTAAGTCAAAAGATTCCTTAATTTTTAGTGCATGTTAGTAATAACTACTTCCTTTAAAATTTTTTTTTTAAAAAATCATAACTTTGAAAATACTAAGTAGTTATTCACAAAAATTATATTTTTGAAAATCATTCATCGAGATCTTCGAAATAAGACTAGTCAACAATAATTTTTTTTTTTTTTTTTGCATAATGCAAATTTGACTTTGCAGTACATGAGTCTTTGCATCCAAATCAAATTTACCTGCCAAAAATATTTTGTTGTCTGATCTCGTCTCGTAAATTTTGATGACGAATGCTTTCTAAATATATAAATTTTTTCAAAATCTAAATTTTAGTTTAAGAGATATAACATTTTAAAATTTAGAAACAAAAGAGATAACTAATTTTCTCTCTCCGCCAGAATTTGCTTTTTAGTTTAAGGGCATAATTGAAACTAAAAATGCATAAAAAAAAGAGTAAACAAGTATTTCAAAATTTAATTTTGTGCAAATGGTAAGAAAAAAACATTTAAAAATGTGATTTTGGACATAATGAAATGTTTGTTGAGTTTTTAGTATTTTGGCAGCCAATTATTGGGGTTTTCAGCAAAAATAAATTAAAACTACCACATTAGTTGGAATTGAAAGTTGGGGTAAATTTTTTGAGTTTGGTTACATTTCTCTATTACAAACATGTAACCAAAAAATTTAAGGATGTATGATATCTATCCTTAATTAAGATTCGATGATTTCAAATTAACGATATAATTAATAAATGTGTCTAAATGAGAAATCATTGTATTGATGTGTAGAGAAGAGACCAGTCACAATTGTAGGAATATGAAAAGATGATAGTGTGGTGGTGAGAAAAAAAATATTGTACTTTTTGTTAATAATTTATTTTTCAAATTTTTTGAAACTATTCGTGAATATCTTCCTTAAAATACCTTTTTTTTTTTTTTTAAAAAAAAATTGGGTAAACCCAATTAATTTATTAATGATAAAAACTCACATACAAGATGGAAAAAAAATATACATGAAGAAATAGGGAAAACAAGTAGATCACAAGGAAATATCCGAAAAAATTCGGAGAAGATGGTTAGCGGAACAAAGTCCGACCAAGTTGATAGATTTGCTTCCTAATGAAGAGATTCTCCCATATAGATAGATGGGAGATGATGAGCCCAACACCTTCTGTACCAAATACGAAAGAAACAACTCGATCTGTCGAGAAAAAGTCCGGTAGATGTCGATCCAGTCCAGTAAAACACTAGATCTGAGCATAATCGAAACAAATCTGGACAGATCTGAAGCACACACACACAAAGAAGGATTATTAGCGAAAAATCGCCATAAAGGCGAGCAAAAGACGCCATAAAAGCGTAACAAAGTCGCCAATAAAGCGAAGGAAGCAAGCACGAAGTAAAAAGAGTTGGATTCCCTTCGTCAGAGAGCTCCGGCGAAGGGAACCTTGCGTCTATGCTGCTGCGGCGCCTTCTTCTCTTTGCTTAATAACTTTAATTATAACATCCCTTAAAATAAAGACATCAATGTATTTTGATGTCAATATTATGTGCAATAATACATGGACAACATACACATCATCATTGTACCAATATGTATTTATAAAACTCGGGATCAACATGCAACAATGTCTTAGTGCAAATGTAGCATATTCGCGTACAATACACGATTTTAAAATTTTTTTTACTTATATCCCTTTATCGTTATGGGTTTTTAAATTGAAATATGTGTATATAATAAAGATTTAAGGGAACATGGATGCTTTAGTAAAGATCCACTACCAGATTCCATTCCTAGCGAAAAAAAAAACTTCATATATTTGTCACGAACTACACAAAATCATTTCAAATAACATTAACCAGTACCATGCCTAGCTATAATAGAAAAATAGATCAAAATGGATGTGCGATTACCACAAACCCAAATTAAGTGTGTGCGTCCCATCGTCTTTAGTTTAGAAAATCTAGAAGTTATCAACAACTTTTTTTTTTTCTTTTTTTTTTTTTTTTTTTTTTTTTTTTTTATGGGTACACCACATTACATGAGTAGAACCTTGGTACGCACCCTAGCAAGGCTCGAACTCAAGACCTCACTAAAGTGAGGGGACGCCTTAACCATCCGGGCAACACCGGATTGGCAAGTTATCAACAACTTAACACCATAGACCAGATTCAATGCCCTATTCATCCCACAAATTAAGAGTGTTGTAATTGACACTTCAATATTTTATTGGTTGTAGCCTAGGTAATTTTTTATTAGATTTTCATAAATCCATCCAAACCTCTTTCTTAATCAAAATCCTTCTACCACCACCTCTCCACCATCGACCACAGCCATCATCCAAATTAACCAAGAAATTAGAAAGATCAAAGGGGTTGCTCCAATGCCAACCCTAAAAATAACAAAATAAGTGACTTGCTGTACTTTTGGTATAGTGTATGTTTTTTAATCGGGAACTCAACTTTACTCTCAGGTCGACCTTTTGGAGCTCGTTAATGGCGTTAGAGTTAGGGTTTTGTTTCAATGGCTTCCAAGATCAAATGCATCGAGCTTTTTTTTTCCTGATCATTAAAAAAGAATTTTAATAAAATAACTTTCTATTATCAAAAGCTCAAGCTTTTCTCACGCCATGATTCCCACTTACAGTTGCAGGCAACATTTAAAAATGAAGAAAAGCAACCTCCAAAATCCTCATTCCATTTCAGATGCGCAAACCACCGTATAGGCATCCTTCATTTGTAATATCTTATTTTGGTAAAAAAAAGAAAAAAAAATATGAAATGCTGCGTATAAACTTCTTTTCGACCATTAATGGCGGATTTCAAATCCTTCTGTGAAACGCCCAAATTGGTTAAGGTGCAACAAATGAACTCCCACTAAATGCATCTCGAGAGACCTCATCCTGAATGAATCACATAAAAAGATAAAAACCCTTCGATTTTGACTTGTGAATTTCGTTGGATAAAACATCAATTCATCCGATTTGGGATATGAGTTTTTCTCTGAATGAAATTGTTCTTAAGTTCTCGCTAGATTCCCAATTAAATCTCTCTTCATGAGTTCATTGGTGTTGGAAGTGGTGGTAGCGGAAGGGTTATAATTATTTAATAGATAATCTCAATACTTATTACATGTGTTTGGTTGGTTTCAATTGCTTGTAATTGTATCTGATTAAAGCTATAATTGTGTGCTTACCATTCCTAGATTTGAAAATGATCAAGTAACTTTTGTTCTTAATTTGAATAAAATTTTTCCAAGCACTTCTATATTAAATCAGGAGTTCCATAAAAAAAAAAAAAAAAAATCAGGAGTTCCATACTAATTACGCCTAGTTCCATTTTTTATCTCCTCTTTTGTAACTTATAAACCAACTTGGTGCACAGAGCATCTATGTTGTATCCATTAATTACAATGCTTGTTGTGATTGTTATGATAGATTTTCATTAGAAATAGTCAGCATACGTCTTCTTTATATGTTATACAATTTGAATAAGTACATAATATTCTTTCTACTATAAGGTTAAGTTTACAACATTCAATGTGGCATAATAGTTCAAGAAACCATCAACTAGAGAGAAGAAACCTATTGCTGTAAAGTTGAAGAAGATAGAAGATCCATGAAACTTAATGTTAGGGGTACTCCTAAGTTTTCTTATTCCTACGATCTTTGTAGCCTTTCTCAACCAATAAAACTTAATGTTAGGGATACTCGTAATCTCTTTTTAAAATGTATAAGTTAATTTTACTTGGGATATAATATTGTTTTGATTGTTTGTATTCTATAACCTATCAATAAGATGCTGATTTGATTTTACTTAGGTTATAACCTATTAATATGATGTTGTATGTACTATATTTGGATTGTAAGATGTTAACATACTATTGGTAGCATTATATTTGGATTGTAACATGTTAGTATACTTCTGTTTGGGTTTTTATTTGGGTTATAACAGGTTAATATGCTTCTGGTTGGATTAAATTTAAGTTATAACTTGCTTATAGGCTATTGTATTGGTTAAATAAGACTATACGTAGTTGTTTTGATAATTGGATTTGTGTTAGGTTTCGATACACGAGTGAATTTAAACTAACAAACACCTGAATGGATTTCTTGTTTATTTACTTTATATGGTTTGATTCTATACAAAGTTTGTTAGGAGTAGATGGTTTAACAAAGTTGATGTTTTATGTTGGATATTATTTTAATCTAGTATATGTGAATTGTGGGTTTATGCTAATTGAGTTATTGGCGTGTCTTACTATGCAAATAGAAATTTAGCATGTAATGTATGTGTAATGAACCTTGTAGATTCGGATAATAAAACTCTTACGAGAATAGTCCGATCTCTTAATCATGAACTCGTAGGTGTACCAACTAAGAAATAATTTAGATAATTAGTTGTGAACAAGTTGAGATGATGATGTGAATCTCAACGATAAGTGGTTGGCTCGACTCTCTCTATGTGTATTCATGCGATGACCGATGGGCCGTATGAGGAATAATGAAGGTGAACCTAGCTGAAGTTGGTTACCTATATATTGAGCGAAAATGGTCGATACTAACACAAGTTCACCCAATGCACAATAGGGTTAACTTGTGGACCACATAAGGTGGGGATCTCTATGTCAGATGCTAGTAGGGTAGCTTATTGTGCTTGTTAATAAATTAGGTAAGTTAGTTGAGCTTGCTCGAAAGTTGAAATGTGATGTAGACACCTTGTGAGTATTCTTTTGAACTACGTTATACTTGATCCCTATTTGGGTATGTAGGCAGCCCCGGTGCGGTTCAGCATAAAAATATAACAAACTCATCTTTATTGTTGTTGATGTTGATTTATTGACTATCATGTTTCCTTGATTGTATAAGCTAGTGTGTTGTCGATCAAATTTTTTTTGAGTTGCCCTTTTGGTAGGAATTTTGTTTTGGCCTATGTTTTGGACTGGATTTTAGATTGAAAGTTATCATTTTGGTTTTGAGGTATGGAGTCATGAGTTTGGTTTCTTGTTTATACAGTAATTAGAATTTGGGGTGTTACATAACGTATGACTTTCTTGGTTCCAAAATCTATTTCACTGTATACATCACCATACCTTTTTTTTTTGCTACACAACAAAAAGATTATATTGATAGAAGAGGGGATATACAAGGCCTAGCAAGAGACCGAAATGAACAAAAATCCAAGACTAAGAGTGAAAGATAGCCTAGGAAAATCTATAGTAAGTTAGGCACATATTTTCAAGACTATGGAGGAAAGGAGGTATAGCAGTGTAGTCCTCTCTACTGCCCAGCTGAAGGTTAGCACCTCTGCGTGCCATGCAGTCAGCCGTAAAATTTACTTCACGGAAGCAAGCTGAGAATTTAATAGAATCGAAAGATCGGAGAAGATTTATCCATTGACCCTTTAGTCTCTGTATCCATCACCATACTGACGTACTGTTGGGAATCGATTATTCCAGTTAAAAATGCAACGGAAAATTAAAGATTTAAAAACTTTAATCGATTCCTAATAGATAGTCGAACTGTTAATATGATCTGAATAAAATATGATGACAATCATACCTTTGAAGCGTGAACTGTAGCCTCAAAACTTGCTGTTAGCTAATGATGATCCCACGAACAGATTTACCGGATCGGATCGTCAGTCTTTTGCTCCAGTTGATGAGAAATTTGCACACTACTTAACCGAGGAACTAGGGTTTCTTTTATCACAACTTTGAAATGACTGGAACACACACAAAATAGGGAGGGGAGAGAAAGTGATATTTTTCTCTTATGGTCGGGCTAATAGAAAAACGCCCCTCTCTCTATATATAGAGAGGTCCCTAATCCCTATCCTATGCTAAGTCCAATTAAGTCTAGTGGGTCCCACACTTTTAGGCTTTTAAATATTTAAACTTCTAAACTTAGTGTCTCACATAAAATAGAATTTAAATATTTTAATTACAAATAACTCCACCAAATATTTGTAACTGAACCCTCCATAAAGTGTGGATATTTAAAAAGAACCCTTCCACTGTTATTACTGCAATTAAGTCCCTCCACTATTTTCTGACGTTCGTAAACATCCCCGGCTTTACTTGTCAGTGCCTAATGTAAATTTACATATTCCGACCATGACCATCACCCATGCAATAGTTCCTAATGATCTAATAAATCTCCCAAACAATTTAGGAGACTATTGGCCAGTCTAGATCATCAGAACCTGCAAGGTGATTCAAGTGAACGTCATTTCATGTGGACTCCGTATTGAACTAACTTATTCCTACTATGGAATAAATGACCATCCATCTTACTCAGAATATTGGATCACGTTTTCGTTTCTGACCTCACTGATTAGCAAAACAAAATTGTCACTACTCTCATGTAGGTTATATGTTAATTCTCAGAATTAAGGACCAATTATTATAACAGTAATTTTGATGATCATTATTGTTAACTGACAACAAACAATGATAATCATCCTTTGACCTGTTCAATGTAATTTAATTACATTAACACATTAGATTAGGAGTCAACACTCCTGTGATGGAGATACATCACATTATATAACATAATCATCCTTTATGTTATAGTCTTTGAATAGATTACGAACTAACTTTGATGAATTAAACCTCTCCTTGTATTAACATACTTCATACAATTAATTCATTTTATTATATTATACTCACTATATATGCATGTTAAACAGAATTAATAAACCATTTATTAAATTCATAAATGTCGTAAACATTGTTTTTAGGGCATAAACCCAACAATCTCCCACTTGCACTACAAACAAAGGAAACTTTCCCTTAACCCCATTCCATGGATATGTGAATCAAAAGCCTTCTGGAGAAGTGCTTTGGTAAAGGGATCTGCTATGTTTTTTGCAGATGCTATCTTGGTGACACTGATGTCACCCTCACTAGCATAATGCCTGACGACATTGTATTTCCTCTTGATATGCTTGTTGGTCTTGTGGTTCCTTGGTTCTTTACAGTTTGCTACAGCACCACTATTGTCACAGTAGAGAACAATAGGTGGCATAGCCTTGGGTACAACTGTAAGCTCAACCAGGAATTTCTTCAGCCATACTGCTTCCTTTGCTGCTTCACTAGCTGCTATGTATTCAGCGTGGAGTCAGCAACGCACTTCTGCTTGATGCTCCTCCATACTACAACACCACCTCCTAGAGTGAACACATATCCTGATGTAGATTTACTCTCATCAGCGTCTGCCTGAAAGTCTGAATCGGTGTAACCAATTGGTACTAGGTCATCTCCACCGTATACAAGCAAATAACTTTTGGTTCTCTGTAGATACTTCAAAATGTGCTTAACTGCTATCCAATGTGTATTGCCAGGGTTAGACTGATACCTGCTAACCATTCCTACTGCATAACAAATATCTGGTCTAGTACATAACATTGCGTACATGAGACTACCCACTGCCGAAGCATATAGTACCTTCTCCATGGCTTTCACCTCATCATGTGTCTTGGGACACTGATCTTTTGAAAGCCGAATTCTATGCCTGAAAGGTAAGAGGCCTTTCTTGGAATTCTGCATGTAAAACCTTTCCAGTATTTTATCTATGTAGGTTTCTTGAGATAATACTATCAACCTTAACTTCTGATTTCTCAAAAGTTTGATGCTTAGGATGTAGTTGGCTTCTCCCAAGTCCTTCATGCTAAAATGATTAGATAACCAAATTTTGACGGAGGATAATGCTCCTACATCATTCCCAATGATTAAGATATCATCAACATATAATACCAAAAATATCACTTGTTCCTGTCTTATCCTTTTGTAAACACAAGCTTTATCGGGATGTTGATCAAAACCAAGGGACTTGATTGCATGATCAAATCTGATGTTCCAGCTTCGAGATGCTTGCTTAAGTCCATATATGGATTTATGCAACTTGCATACCATATGCTCTTGACCTTCTGCTACAAAACCATCTGGCTGGACCATATTAATGTCCTCCTCAAGATTGCCATTCAAGAAGGCAGTCTTGATATCCATTTGCAAATCTCATAGTCATAATGAGCATCAATAGATAAGAGTATCCTGATGGACTTAAGCATGGCTACAGGTGAAAAAGTTTCCTCGTAGTCTATACCCTCCTTTTGAATATACCTTTTTGCTACCAGCCTTGCTTTAAAGGTTTCCACCTTTCCATCTGGTCCTCTCTTTTTCTTAAAAATCCATTTACACCCAATAGGTTTAATACTGAGTGGTGGATTTACAAGTTCCCAGACATGATTGGAATACATAGATTCTATTTCATCTTTCATAGCTTCTTGCCAAAGTCTCGAATCTGTGTTACTAATAGCCCCTTCATAGTTTAAAGGATCCGTGTCTTGTTCCTCAGGAACAACTTGAAAAGCTTCTCCTAACATTATAAACTTTTGGTATTTGTCAGGAAATCTTTTAATCCTCCCACTACGACGAGGCTCTGGTGCAGGAACTGGTTCAACCGGAGGGTTTGGTTAAACTGGTTGTTCAGGTTGAGCTGGCTCATCTGCTTGAACTAGCGGTTATGGATCAACCGCTGGTTCTTGCTGATTAGGTAGTTCCTGGTCCATCGGTTCAGGTTGAACTGATGGATCAAGCTAAACCGAAGGTTCCTACTCTATCTAAACTTGTGCCTGATTAGGTGCACCTTTTATTTCGATATGTGTATTCCTGGATAACCTAGATACTTCCACTGCGCCTCTATAAGATGGTTGAGTCACGGGCAGAGATATGGTTTAATCCATAAACACGTGCAGACTATACGTACCCATACTCACAGGAAGTAAGTTAGGGGTATGTCTAACTCCCACTATCGTTGTATCTTCCATCTCTTCAAGTATGACTTTACTTTGAGGCTTATGATTGGTAATGTGATCCTCTTCTAAGAAGATCGCATTCGCGCTTATGAACACCTTCTGTTCCCTGAGATTATAGAACAGATATGCTCTCATTCCTTTTGGGTAGCCTATAAATACGCACACTTCCGATTTTGGTTCCATCTTGCTCGACTTTCCTTTAAGCACGTGTGCTGGATAACCTCAAATGTGGATATGTTACAAACTAGGTTTGTGACCTGTCCACAACTCTTTGGGTGTTGTAAGAACTGCCTTACTAGGAACTAAATTCAGTAAATATGTTGCCGTTTCCAAGGTATAACCCCAAAATGAAATGGGCAAGGAGGTATAACTCATCATGGACCTTACTATTTCTAGCAAAGTCCTATTTCTTCTTTCAGCAACATCATTTTGTTGTGGTGTGCCTGGTGCTGTGAGCTAGGAAACGATTCCATGCTCAACCAAGTATTCGCCAAACAGGTTTGAGAGATACTCTCCTCCTCGATCAGATTGAATAGCTTTCAATCTTTTACTCTTTTGGTTTTCGACCTCAGTCTTGAATTCTTTGAACTTTTCAAAAGATTCAGACTTATGATGCATAAGGTAGATGTAGCCATCTCTAGAGTAGTCATTGGTGAAGGTGATGAAATACTTATAACCACCTCTAGCTTTAACATTAATTGGTCCACATATGTCTATATGCACCAATTCCAATGATTCAGTGTCCATGGTTCAATGTCCAATGAACCCAGTGGCCCATTTTAAACCAACCTCTTGATCCTGTTTAAGTTAATATGCCCAAGTCTAAGATGCCATAAATATGTAGAATTTATTGAAGGTGCCTTCCTTTTGAGAGAAGGAGACTGAGTCATAACTTCCTTGTTATAAGCAAAGGGTATGATAGGAGATATTAAATACAGACCATCAATCAATGTGCCAGAAGCTTTAACAAAACTACCTTTATTAATAAAAACTTTAGTGGAATCAAACTTCACTGTCAAACCATCTCTAGCGAGACAAGAAACTGAAATAAGGTTCCGCTGAATATCCGGCACATAAAGACAATCCTTTAAAACTAAAATATTATTATCTCTATCACTGCTACTAGTAAGAAGACGAACGTGTCCGATGGCGATCGCCGTAACTCTTGCCTCTGATCCCAAACTCAAGTAGATCTCTCCATCATCAAGCTGTCTTGTTATCTGGAACCCCTGCAATGAATTGTATACATGATTAGTGGCTCCAGAATCAATGCTCCAGGAACCGGATGCATTATTGGCAATGTTTGCCTCGACAACAAATAATTGAAATATACCTAAAGCTTTCTTAGGTTGAGGGGCTTAACATACAGAAATACATAACTAGGTTGTGCAGGTTGCCCATTCAGCCGAATCGGCCATCTATTTTTGAATGATACATTCTAAACATTAAATACTTATAATGTATCAGTTGTAATTAATCGATTTAGTAGTATATTAATTGCTTACAAATATATTACTATTTCTCTTTTAGTTATATGTTAGTTAGTACAATTAATTATCTTGGTAAGGTTAGAAGTTTCAGAATTGACTGATTCTTAGTTTAAATTATTTTCATGATGAGAAGATAATCTATAGTGAAATCACGAGTGCCTTCTTAATTTTGTTCTTTTTGGTGTACTCTAATTTGCTAAGTCGAGAAAATCTTGGTAATTTGGAGGTTTTCCACTTAACTGTACTATCAAAGACATTATACTGTCCAATGTAAAAAATTACATTAAGTGACAGATAGATTATGATTATTAGTTCTGCAGTGAGCTTATGTCTTACGGCCTTTGGATTTACTTTCATTAACATGTCTGGTAATAATACCCACTTTTAAGGTCAATTGCATTTTGGAGTTGTTTGATGAGTGCATTTCTTTGATCTTTTATTTTGATTGAAATGTACAACATATATATCAGATTCTAAATTAGTGTCAGATTGGTAAGTGTATCCAGTTGATTTCTTTTGTTAAGAGAAACCCAATGTAAGTTATTTGTTTAACATGTATTGTTCTTGCAGGATTGGTCAATAGCTTTTCACCCAAAAAAAAAGCATTACGTAAAAAAAGAACCATTTCTCGGCAATGCATGGGACAATTGATCGGCCTGAGATGTTTATTTCTTTATTAGTGAAATCTGTAATCTTATTTTTTTGTAGTTAGTACTTGTACAATTTGAAGTGTTACATATTGAGAAGTCCTTTTGTAATTTGTGTTGTGGATTAATTTTTCTTTGTATAATTCTTTGTTGTTTTGTTTGGTGAACTTTTGTTTGAATTTTTTTTTGTTTGCTCAAAAATTCTTTGTTTGAGATTTCAAAATGTTTCTATAAAATTCTTCCGTTAAAGGTGATCAATATCCAGATCGATCCTGCGGCGGTATGACTTTTGTGAATCGGTCCCGATCGAAATGGGATCGATCCGGTATAGGTACCTATTGGGAATCGATTATACCAATTAAAAACGCAGCGGAAAAATAAAGGTTTAAAAACTTTAATTGATTCATAAAAGAATGGAAATCATCCCTTTGAAGCGTAAACTGCAACCTCAAAACTTTGTTGTTAGCTAATGATGATCCCACGAACAGATCTACCAGATCGGATCGTCAGACTTATGCTCCAATTGATGAAAAATCTGCGCACAACTTGGACGAGGAACTAGGGTTTCTTTTCTCTCAACTTAGAATTAATTAGAACACACACAAAATAGGGTAGGGAGAGAGTGGCGTTTTTCTCAATGGATGGATAGAGAGTGACGCCCCTCTCTATATGTATATATAGAGAGGTCCCTAATCCCTATCCCATGCTAAGTCTAATTAGGTCTAAGTAGGTCTCACACTTTTAGGCTTTTAAATATTTAAAATTCTAACTTTAGTGTCTCACACAAAATAGAATTACTAAATATTTTAATTACAAATAACTCCACCAAATATTTGTAACTGAACCCTCCATAAAGTGTAGATATTATAAAAGAACCCTTCCACTGTTATTACTGTAATTAAGTCCCTCCACTATTTTTCGACGTTTTTAAATGTCTCTGGCTTTATATTTATTTACTTGTCAGTGCCTAGGGTGAATTTACATATTTTGACCCTGACCATCATCCATGCAACAGTTCCTAGTGATATAATAAATCTTCCAAACAATTTAGGAGACCATTGGCTAGTCTAGATCATCAGAACTTACAAAGTGATTCAGGTGAATGTCATTTCATGTGGACTCCTTATTGAATTAACTTATTCCTGCTATGGAATAAATGACCATCCATCTTACTCAGAATATTGGATCACGTTTTCGTTTCTGACCTCACTATTTAGCAAAACAAAACGGTCACTACTCTAATATAAGTTATATGTTAATTCTAAGAATTAAGGACCAATTACTATAACAGTAATTTTGATGATTATTATTATTGACTGACATTAAATAATGATAATCATCCTTTGACCTGTTCAATGTAATTTAATTACATCAACACATTATACTAGGAGTTAACACTTCGATGATGGAGATACATCACATTATAATATATAATCATCCTTTGTGTAATAGTCTTAGAATAGACTACGAACTAATCTTAATGAATTAAACCTCTACTTGTATGAACCAACTTCATACAATTAATCCATTTTGTTATATTATACTCATAATGCATGTTAAAACTGAATTAATAAACTTTTATTAAACTTATTAAATGTCGTAAACATTATTTTTAGGGTATAACCCAAACAGTACCATATTAATGGATCAATGTCTAGATCGATACTAGATTAATTAGGCAGTAGTACCACAATTATAGATCAATGATCGATCTTCACTTTAAAACTTAAGTGAAAAAAACTACTTTGAATTTGTTTGTTTTTAACATATTAATGGATCAACCCCTAAACCATAACAAGTTCTTGTTTATAATTTCTATTTTTTAACCTTCCTACCAATCCAGATATAGTAAAATCCATTGACCACTTGGAATTGAGCCATGTCGGATATGATGTTGATCTATTTAGATTGATATAGCAAGTAAAATTTGACACTTAAGCAGTTAGACCAATAATGAACTATTTATCTAGACCCATTGATTGGTTATTCTATCCAATAGTTCCAGACCCTTATGTACCGCATTTAATCAAATTTTTTCGTAAGCCAGCGATAAGTATGGTGTATATTATAGACTGCATTTAATTATAATTAGAAAATACTTTGATTCAAATTGAGCTCGTCAATCTAGACCCATATTGTTGTTTCTTAATATGTTTAGACCTATGAACTAGGTAATCTAGACTCACTGTCTAGATCCTTATTGTAATACCCTTATTCCTTGAAATTACTAATGTTGGGGGCATCCCACTTTTGTTAAAGGCCCTTTGTTAGAGTTTTAGTATGGTTGGGTTGATATTAGTTTTAAATATAAACTAACCCCAAACCTCTTTTATGCTTTGATCGACCAAGAGAGAGGGAGAGCAAGAGAGAAGGTCGACTAGGATTTTAGAGGCAGAGAAACTTCAAGTTTCTCTTGAAAGTTGATTAAGGAAGAATCATATGCGTGAGAGAAGGGGCTGAAGGCTTCAAGTGCAGGGATTCTTCTTCTTCCTTACGATTGCGGAGAAGGTTTTGCTTTGAGGCAAGTAATAACTTGCTCTTTTGGTGTAGATTTAGGTTTTTTCTATGATGTTGGTATGCTTTCTCAATGACTGAATGCATGAAAACCTAGTATATATGTTGTTTATATGTTAACTACATGAATGAATGCGAGTAATCTATGATCGTATAATGTGTGCATATTTCTAATGGTTAGAATGCATGTAATCTATGAATATTTGATGGATATATGATTCCCTAATGTTGTAGGTGAGAAAAACAATGATTCCACGGAGTTTTGTTGAAGAACAAAACCTAAAATCGCAGAAAAACTCAGGGAATATCGATACCCAAAGAACAGGTGTCGATACTGGCATAAGCCTGACCAATAGGCGAGGCTAGTATCGATACCAGGCTCAGGTGGTATCGATACCAACCATGCCTGTTTCTACGATGGATGTTGGTATCGATACCAACCAAACTGGTGTCGATACCAACTGACTTATTGGCCTTATTTAAACTGTTTTGGAGCTTTTAATGAAAATAAGCTTTTGATTAATCGCTATCATGATATAAAACTTGCATATAATATGAAAATATGTGTTGAGGAGCATAGAATGCATATCTAAACTACTTGTGAAATATTTCCATGTTGATGAACACATGTGGACACCTACAATGTGAATGAAACCTCTGTAAGCTTAATGTGTGCTTAAATAACTTGTTTGGCTTGTGTCCAAATATAGTTTAAGTCTTGTATAGGCATGGTCCTCTCTAAGAGAGGTCTACAGAATTACCAAGTGAGGTCTACGGAATCACTTGACACGTAAGTAACGCCGACAGATTTACCAGTGTTCGGGGGACGGATTTTGATGATGTTCCTCGGATTCACGTGGCGCACGGCCAGTGTCTCGAGTGAACTGTAGGGATGGGTAACATGTAGGTAGTAACTAGAGAGCACTACTTATTGCGAGAACCTAATCTTAAGTGAAGATCATAAAACACAACAGTCGTGGATCTTGTAAATCTTTTATCTTTTTAACCATGTTTACTTTGTCTCATGTCATATCTTTTATCTATGTCATAACACTTACCCTTGTGTAGCATATGGATAACCCGAATCTAAGTCAAGGGAACCAGTAAACTTGCTGGCTAGGTTTTGACCTAGTACCGTTAATGTTTTCAGGTCCAGGTCAGCAGACGAATTTTTGATAGAGGCGGGGTATGGAAAAGGCAAGAATAAGTCTTCGGAGACTTCCTAGATTTCCGTGAAGACATAGGATAATGTTTTAATAGGTTTAGTTTGGTTTGGACACATGTTTAATCCATTATTCTTCGAGAATATTCGCTCATTCATTTGTTCATTTGACAGCTTATCTTTAAGTTAATAAAGTATTATTCAGCTTTATTTTACTTGTGTCTTGAATGTGAGTGCAAGCTTCTTGTTAGCTTGGTGTAATGCACACACCCCAGAGCTACAGGTTGTTAATAGTTCCGCCGGAATGCCTAGTTCTCATTGAGTAAGGGCTGCAGACCTGAGGGCAGAGCATTACACTTATGTACCGCATTTAATAATATTTCTCTGTAAGCCAGCGATAGGCATGGTCTATATTACTTACCACATGTAATCACCAAGTCTTTATAATTATATTCAAATAGAATGGGTCACTCTAGACCCCATATTGTTGTTTTTTAATCTATCTAGACCTACGAAGCAGGTAATCTACACTTATTGTCTAGACCTTTATGTACCACATTTAATAATATGTCTCGTAAGCCAGCGATACGCATGGTGTATATTACTTACCACATGTAATCACCAAGTCTTCATAAGTTAGATTCAAATAGAATGGGACACTCTAGACCCATATTATTGTTTTTTAATCTAACTAGACCTACAAAGCAGGTAATCTAGACTCACTGTCTAGACCCTTATGTACTGCATTTAATCATATTTCCCCATAAGCCAGCGATACGCATAGTGTACCTTACGTACCATATTTAATTATAATTTCAAAGTATTTAACACTAATACAGATACATATTACTCGTTATCATTTTTTTTTTGAACATGAACGATAAGATATATATTGCGAAAAGAAAGATATACAATACAAAATGTACTTGTACCGAGGTGGAGCCAATCAGGATGAGAGGCTTCCTAAACTAACGGCTCAGTTTAGAGCTATAAAGTAAATTATACAAATAAGCCATCCCAGTTAAAGATACAGATATCCAGAGGTTATTTGAAGTCCCTATACATGTTTGAGACCCAGAAGTACAAGAGGGACTTGATGTCAGTACTGAGTTGGTGAGGTGTGCATAATTTCCCTTCAAAGGCCCGACGGTTACGTTCGAACCAGATCTTCCAAACTACTGCCGCAGGAATGAAGCTCCATAATCTTTTTCCCACCTCTGACAACCCTTTGCTGTACCACCCGTGGATAAAGTTGGCAAATGAGTCTGGGAATGGCCAGCACCATCCTATCCGAGGTAGTATTTCAAACCAGATCACGCGGGAAAATTCACAATGAAGCAGTAGGTGGTCAGTTGTTTCTTCAGCTTTGAGGCATAGGTAACAGGCATTGGCATATTGGTTACCCCTTTTTTTGAGGTTGTCGATGGTAAGGATTTTCCGATGATACGTAGTCCACCTGAAGAAACCGATTTTTGATGGGATCTTTGGGTGCCAGATAAATTTCCGAGGGAAATCGTCTGATAGGGATTCCACTAGGAAATCGTATATTTGACGGTGAAAACTCCTGTAGATGTAAGTGTCCATTTGTAAGAGTCAGTTGCTTCATCAAGGGGCGGGGGGATAGGACCAATATACTGGAGCAAGATTACAACCTGGGAAATCTCTGTTTGCCTTAGATCCCTGTTGAAGATTATATTCCATTCGGAGCCTGTGGTAGCCTGTGTCACGAAGTCCGCTAGTGAGCCGTTCTTTGCCGTTGATAACTTAAACAGCCCAGGGGTGAGGTCCTTGAGTGGGCGATGACCTGCCCAAGAATCGTGCTAGAATGATACACGCGATCCCGAGTGAATTGTAAGTGAAGCCAATGATCTGGTGTTTGCACAACAAGCTGTGATATGGCGCCAACAGGCGCATCCGTATGTAGTTTTGACTTGTTCAGGGTGCCAATGTGATGGGGAGGGTCCATATTTTTCCTCAATGATAGATAACCAAAGCTGATCTTTCTCCTTGCTGAAACGCCAACCCCACTTTAAGAGTAGGGCCACGTTCATTGATTGGAGTTGTTTGATCCCTAAGCCTCCCTTCTGCATAGGTTTACATATGTCTGCCCATTTTCACTAGGTGGTATCCACTTTTACCTTCTTTCTTAGCCCAAAGAAAGTCTCGCATCAGCTTCTCCAGTCGATCGGTGATATATTTTGGGGCCCTGAAAAGTGAAAGGAAATAGATTGGTAAGTTTGCTAGAATGCTTTTCACTAAGGTGATGCGCCCTCCCTTAGAGAGGCATTTGTGCTTCCAAGTGTCTAGTTTCCTTTCGAAGCGCTCAATGATAGGGTCCCAAAGATTTAGAGCGTGCGTGGGCTCCTAAGGGAAGTCCCAGATATGACATTGGGAAACTTTCAGTTCCGCATCCAATCCTAGAGGCCCAGTCATGTAGTTTTGGTGCCTGGCCTACACCAATAATCTTAGTTTTGGCAAGGTTGATTCTGAGACCTGATACCACTTCAAATGCTTTTAGAAGACTTAATAAGTTATATAATTCCAACCAATCCGCATTTATAAAGAAGATCGAGTCGTCAGCATAATGAAGNTCCATTTGTAAGAGTCAGTTGCTTCATCAAGGGGTGGGGGGATAGGACCAATATACTGGAGCAAGATTACAACCTGGGAAATCTCAGTTTGCCTTAGATCCCTGTTGAAGATTATATTCCATTCGGAGCCTGTGGTAGCTTGTGTCACGAAGTCCGCTAGTGAGTCGTTCTTTGCCATTGATAACTTAAACAACGCAGGGGTGAGGTCCTTGAGTGGGCGATGACCTGCCTAAGAATCGTGCCAGAATGATACACGCGATCCCGAGTGAATTATAAGTGAAGCCAATGATCTAGTGTTTGCGCAACAAGCTGTGATATGGCGCCAACAGGCGCATCCATATATAATTTTGACTTGTTCAGGGTGCCAATGTGATGTCGTGTCCATATTTTTCCTCAATGATAGATAACCAAAGCTGATCTTTCTCCTTGCTGAAACGCCAACCCCACTTTGAAAGTAGGGCCACGTTCATTGATTGGAGTTGTTTGATCCCTTAGCCTCCCTTCTGCATAGGTTTACATATGTCTGCCCATTTCACTAGGTGGTATCTACTTTTGCCTCCTTTCTTAGCCCAAAGAAAGTCTCGCATCAGCTTCTCCAGTCGATCGGTGATATATTTTGAGGCCCTGAAAAGTGAAAGGAAATAGATTGGTAAGTTTGCTAGAATGCTTTTTACTAAGGTGATGCGCCCTCCCTTAGAGAGGCATTTGTGCTTCCAAGTGTCTAGTTTCCTTTCGAAGCTCTCAATGATAGGGTCCCAAATCGATTTAGAACGTGTGTGGGCTCCTAAGGGAAGTCTCAGATATGACGTTGGGAAACTTTCAGTTCCGCATCCAATCCTGGAGGCCCAGTCATGTAGTTATGGTGCCTGGCCTACACCAATAATCTTAGTTTTGGCAAGGTTGATTCTGAGACCTGATACCACTTCAAATGATTTTAGAAGACTTAATAAGTTATATAATTCCAACCAATCCGCATTTATAAAGAAGATCGAGTCGTCAGCATAATAAAGGTGAGAGATTACCATACCATTTTCCTTGACGAAGAAGCCATTAAACTTACCCAGGATTGAAGCATTGTCGAGAAACCTTGAGAAACCTTCCATGGAAATGTCAAAAAGTAGGGGGGATAGAGGGTCGCCTTGTCGTAGGCCCCTCGAACTCCAAAAGTTTCCAAAAGATGAACCATTAATTAATATAGATAACGAGGCTGTCCCGAAACAGAACTCCATCCATTGAATCCATTTGGAGCCAAAGCCCATTCGGATTAAGATGGATTTTAGGAAGGACCAATTTATTCTATCGAAGGCCTTTTCCATATCAACCTTACAGACGATACCGGGGTTGTTACTTCTAATTCTAGAGTCAACAAGTTCGTTTGCTATTAGGATTCCATCAAAGATCTGTCGTTCTTTGAGGAATGCGGTCTGTTGCGGGCTAATAAGTTTAGGCATCACGACCTTAAGCCTATTTGCTAATATTTTTGAAATTACTTTGTATGTACAAGTTAACAGGCTAATGAGTCGAAAGTCTTTGATAGATTCTGTTTGGTTCAATTTCGGTACGAGGGTGATAAAAGTGGAGTTGTGTCTTTTGTCTACACAGTTTAAGAAGTAGAACTCATCAATATATTTCATGAAATCCTTACTCATAAATTCCCAGCATTTAGTGAGGAAGGTTATTGGATACCCGTCTGGACCTGGGGCTTTTTCTGCTCTAAGCCCTTTTAGTGCTGCGATGACTTCTGTTTTTGTGAAGCGTTCTTCCAAGTGTAAGGATTCCTGCACAGAGAGACGATCAAAATTGATTCCGTTAAATATAGGTCTCTGTTTGAAGTCATCTGAGAAAAGATTAGAGTAAAAAGATGTGATGTGATCAATGATGGCTTCCCTGTCAGTTGTGAATTCTTCCCCAATAAGCAGTTGATGGATTCGATTTGATCGTCTTCTAGAGGAGGCAGTTTTGTGGAAAAAGGAGGTATTTCTATCTCCCACTGCAAGCCAGTTGACCCTTGATTTCTGATTCCACTTTTTTTCTTTCATAGATTCAAGCTTTTCTAGTTCGATCTTGAAAGATGCTCGTTCTGAACGTTGAGCAGCTGTGAGGTTTGTGTCTTCTTCTAATCTATCCAGCATCATTATGGCATTCAAGGTATCACCAATTTTAGTCTCGAGTTTACCGAATTCTGATCGAAGCCAATCTTTGATCTTGCCTTTAAGGAGCTTCAATTTTTGCCATAGGATCATGCTCGGACTGCCTATAACTATGATGGATTCCCACCATTCCTTCAATTTTTCTGGGAAACCTGCAATATCAAACCACATAATTTCAAAGCGAAAAGGGGGGGGCCCATGTAGTATCATTTGTGTCAAGCAAGATCGGGATGTGGTCTGAGGCGGGACGAGGTTGGGCTACCTGTGAGGAGTAGGGGTAGTGTAGCTCAAAATCAGGGGAGATTAGAAATCTATCTATCCTACTCTTGGTCTGATTTTCTTGACTATTGGACCAGGTAAATTTGGCACCAATGAGCGGCAGGTCGATTAGTTCGAACGAGGAGATAAATGAGGAAAATTCGGTCATGCTTCGTGTGATTCTGCTGCCCCCCTTTTTCTCATTTTGATGGCGGATAACATTAAAGTCACCACCGAGGAGCCATGGGCCTGAGATATGGCCATTTACATCAGACAATTCCTGCCAAAATTGAGATCTAAACTGTGTTCTAGTTGGTCCGTAAACCCCTGTTGTAAACTAGGTGAACAAATCCTCTTTAGAGCTACATTCCACTGTTAGTGTGAATTCACCCTCTAAGGCGGATCCGACATCTATATTATTTAGATTCCATAAGATTAAAATACCTCCTGAGGCACCTACAGACGGGAGGTCTGCCCAGCCAAAATTCTGAGAGCCCGTTATCTCCAGAATATCTCTAAGTTCACAAACCATCATTTTGGTTTCCTGTAGAATAATTAGATCAGCTTTAGAATACCTGATTAGGCGCCTTACGACTGACCTTTTCCTTTTGGAGCCGAGACCCCAAACGTTCCAAGAGAGGATCTTTGGCTTCATTGAGGGGGATGTCGCCCTTTAGCACGAGAAGGCCGAGCTACTCTTGTAGAGAGAGTTAGGGCCTCTGAAGGATTAACATCTAGTCGTTTAGATTCGCGGCTTAATTTTGTCGAGATGAGCGGTTGTTGCCTGCTGAATCCGAGTGGTGAGTGGCAGGAGCTTGAGTCAGATGGATGGTCGTTTGAGAGAGGCTTGTGAATGTCAGGTTGTGGTATTGCCGATACAGGTGGAATTGGTACCTCCGCCGTTGACTCCGTTGTGGTATCATACGTTCCAAAAAGCCTAGCCAAGTCCTGCAGTGTCTCATCAGGATTAGAAGAGAAATGGATTGGAGTTGGCGATCTGTTACCTGGATTGGGAGAGTCGAGTTTGCCCTCTGAGCTGGCGTCTTCATCTAGTAGAGATTCCTCCTCTTCTATGTCAAGAAGGAGATTCTTGGAGCATTGAAATGGGTTAATTTCCTTCCTCTGATCTAAAGGGAAATGAGTTTTGTCTATGGGCCCATCGGACTCTAAAATTCTCCCCAAGATGTTCTGAGACAGAGATAAATTTACGTTGAAGGATAACCCCGCTTCCTGTCCTAGCTTGAGGATGCTGTCTGTTTCTTGGTGAAGCCAGTGTAGTTGTTGACCCTTTAATTTAATCTTTACATTGGAGTTAACTTCCTGGCCTGGCGTTGAGAGAGGAGAGGTCTGCCACAATTGCATGGAGTGTTGTAGTGGATATGGACCATTCCTCTGTCTTGGTACTACTAGTGTTCTGCTCTGCTGTGAGGATGATGGGAGGTTGTACGGTGGGTGCCAGGGAAGTGGTTGAGGGGATGGGTGGTGGTCAGGATCATCGAGGTACTGTAAATTTGTGGGCAATATTTCGATAGAGCAGAGGTTACCTATTGTAATAGTGGGCTGGGTGGTATCTGTGATGGTTATTCTTGTCTGTAGAGGTGATGGAGGATGGGGTTGTACTGGTTTTGATCTTGTGTTTGTTTGGGCTAAGGGTGGGGAGTCAGGTGGGGGAAAGTCCTCTTCAGATATTCTCATGATAAATGGGCCTTGAGTGTTATGGGGTGAGGTTGATGTGCAAGATTGGTGAAATTGGGGAGGATAGATGTGGGATTCGCTGGGTTGGAGAGTGGTTTGTTGGGTTGTGGTCGTCGCCTTGGGGACCCACTTCTTTTTAGGCTTTGTCCTACTTTTGGTTCTAGATCCTGATGATCTGAGAGTGGTCTTGTTGTTGTGGTGTTGACAACTATTCGAATTGGAGGCCCCACGTGACATCTGTCTATTTGCATTTAATGTTTTTTTTCCGCTGACGATAACGGTCGAATTTCTGATGAAGACCCTTTACTTTTTTCGGGTTCGGTTTAGGGCCCATATCTGATTTTCGTTTGCCCAAAGGTGATGACTCGTCGGAAGACCCGCTTTCATCGTCTTCTCCGGTCGGAGGTATGGGAATACGACCACGGTCCCAGAAAGGATCAAGGGGCTGTTTGAAGTCAACTTGAACGACGACTCCAAAATGTTCCTCGGGGGTACTGAGGTCAATCCATCGGGGTATGCTGTTAAGACCTTTGTTGTTCTTTACTCCGACACGGATTGCAGAGAGGTCTTCCAGGTAACGCGTCTCATGGGAGATGTTGGTGAGGTCGCCATATAGGGATGCTAATTCTTCAATCACATCGGTTGACCAAAAATGCACCGGGATCCCATAGAAGGCCAGACGGTAATGAGGATGTTCTGTTTGTGGGTTGAGTTTCAGTGCCTTTGGGGTCCATTTCTGAATTACAATTTGTGAATCCATGAAGAGAATTTTAGGGTTTTTGTCAACGGCCGCTTTCTGGTGAACTGAGTTGAGGAACAGTATTGCGCTGAAGTCGTCTCTCGTTACGAGATCGAACTCTGGCTATCATCGTCTGTCACTACTTCAAGAGAATGTTTCGAGGTACTACCTAAAGTAAGCGGATCATCGTAGTTGTCTTCCCTATATTCATTCGCATACGAGTTAGAGATTCTAAATTAGATCGATGTTAACCTAATGCTGGATCGATTCGACAACGACAATATAATAATGGATCAATGTGCACTTGAAACTAGATCGATCCGGCAGTGGTACTATATTAATGGATTGATGTCCATTTAAGACTGGATCGATCCGGTATTGTTTGAACAAAATTGGATCGATGTCCAACTTCTTACCTATCGTCATAGACCCTATGTATTAACATAACCGTATGAACACTAAATCCACTACCAAGCAAAAATGTCCACCATTTACCAAGCTTTAAAGGTTCCAACCATAGTAAATACATCGAAAATTGTTAGCTATTTTTCATAGATCAATCACCACAATGATATAACTTGGCATAGTTTTGCACAATGAAATGGCAGCATAACAATGAAAGCCCCATATAATTTGAATAACCTAATAGTATTTGAAATTCATAATGGATAGTAATGCATGCACTTGGACATAGTAGAAATACAAACAGGACTCCATCATGATTTGTCCAAATTTCCAAAAATTTTCCTGCACGTACATTTACATAGAACGGATAGTAATATATGCCCTCCATTGTCAACATTGAATGACACCTTCTATTTCTTGCACAATCTACCATCACTGCACAATGAGTCAAGCATTACAAAGCCTATCAATATATGACAGAAATGGAGAATACAATAAGCAAAAAAATGTAAAGGGTAATTAAATGCTATATATCTATATATAATCTACATACCGAATTTAGTAAGTCTATACCTGTTGGTTAGCATTTAAATTAACTAACAATTGTTAATATCCTCCGCACTATATAGAAAGATCAACGAACATAAATTTGCCAAAAAAAAAAAAAATCAAGAGTCAATGAGCTCAATTGAGACCTAGTTGGAACTACTAATTTAATCATATCAAATACAAGCTCACCAAATTAATGGACTTTTTAAGAAAATTATTTAATACAAATCATGTAACAATCCAATAGACCAAATGTATTCATTCAACTATGTTACTCTAGCTTAGTTTAGATTTTAATCCTATCTGAAACCAAATAACATTTTCCCATAAAATCTAGCTCTCTAAAATGCAAACATATGCAACTTCTGAACAAAATAACTAAAACCCAATCCGAACAAAAATGATTTTTAAGGCTTAAACCCTAAATCATGCTTGTTAAAAATTGGGGTGCACTGTGTGAACTTGCTAATGCTTAGACCTAAATTACTACCATGTTGCTCAACATCTTTTGTAAATATAATTCATTCCTTTTTTGGTGTACTGTGAGACCTAAATTTCTTGTTAAGATGGAAGATTTGTATGAAATGAAACTCAAGAGAATAATTATAGTTGTGTCCATGCCTACCACTTAACAGACAAGTGATATAAACTATGAAAAAACATAAATTCACAAAGCAACCCAAAGAATGAGTAAGGCAAAGCATGTCCTATTTGCAGTGTAGATCAAAATTTATATACAACAAAATCCAAAGAACAATGCTAGACGTACTCCTAATTTGACGTAAAAGTTAACCGATTGATGACGTGGCACTATTTTGCGTCTCAAAATCTCTGCACTCTTTTAAACCCAACGAAGACTACTTTTACTGACTTTTTGGGAAACGTGTCCCTTCAAAACATTTCTTTACCCTTACCCATATTTCTTCCCCCAATTTTTTTCTGTCGTTTAAACCCATCTGTTCTAGCGACTTCTTCGACCGTCGGAGATATCTCGCCCACATCTCCGGCAACGATTAATCGATAACAGATCTGTGGATTTCTCCGGTATACCAGGTCAGCATTATTATTTTTTTTTCTTTCACATTTTGAACCACAATCCTCAGATTCTTTTTTTTGTTATTTTTACCCTAGATCTGTCAACGACAATGGCGAGAGCACAGATCTTTTAGTCTCTGGTACCAAGTTAGCAATTTTTTTTTTGTCCTTCACATATTTACCCTAGATCTGTCAATGGCAACGGCGAGAGCACAGATCTTTTAGTCTCTGGTACCAAGTTAGCAATTTTTTTTTTGTCCTTCACATATTAAAGCACAAAATCTCGAATTTTTTTTATTTTTTTATAACCCTAGATCTCTCTGGCAACGGCGAGGGAGATCTTCCGGCGAGAGAGACAAGGTTTCATCTCCGACAAGGTAAGCTTTTTCGAGGTATCTTTACTATTAGCTCGGTTTTTTATTTTTTATTTATTCTGAAAACCCTAGATCCTTTTATTGTTAGCTCGATTTTTTTTAGGTTAGCTCAATTTTTGTAGGGTTTAGGTTAGCTCGATCATTATTCAGATCTTAGGTTCTTGAGCTGCTTGTGTTTGTTACTGAAACTCTTATTGTGTTTCATTCTTTCGCTGCTTGTGTTTGAACTGCTAAAATATTTGATCAGTGAACATCTTGGGGAAGCATATTTGTTTGTTAACTGATGTTATGCTCAAAACTGTTAATTGATTTCAGTTTCCCTAAAATTAGTGTTGGGATTCATCTAATATGCGTTTAGGTGATTGTTGGATCTTTTTATTCATGTCCAACTATGAGAAACAGGAATAGGATTAGTAGACAAGATCTGCTTCGGTATCACTGTTTTTATCCTCTTTTAGAATAGAATGTAGTTTGAACTTTGTGAAATTCAGATTCACAACAAAATGTTTGCAATTTGGGTATCACTGTCGATTTCAGTATCATTGTTTTTTATGCAGATTTTGATTTCAGATTGTTAAAGTTGATATTTTGATTTCAGATTTTTAAAGTTTATATTTTGATTTCAGATTGTTAAAGTTGATATTTTGATTTCAGATTGTTAAAGCTGATAGTTTGATTTTAGATTGTTAAAGTTGATAGTTATATTTAAATGACTGGGAAGAACAAAGGTATTTGCCATAGCTGCAGATTGCAAGGGCACTACTTGCCGAAGTGCCCGAAAAAGCGACGATGCACAAATTGTGGTGCTGGCTTTGTGAAATTGATGGAAGTGGAAAAAAAGTCCGAGAACATAGGGAGGTTGTTCTTCTGTTGCACTAAAAATTATGGACTTTTCAAGTGGAGTGATAGTTCACAGCATGAAGAACGTGAATCCAGTGGTGCTATTTCTGGTGAATCTGCGACGGAAGGTGCAATGGATGATCTATCGCGTATATTCAAAAATCTCGCTCGGATATCAGAAAAAGAAGATGTTGAGATATCATTCCAAGTAACTATTTGCAAGGGAAAGGTAAAAACGGATGAAAAGTAACAACATTGGGGTGTTCCTTGCTATTGTATTTTTTGTTGTCTACATAGTCATATTGTTCAACAAATTGCTTTAGTGAGGTTTTGGAGTGAACATACCCATCAAAAAATGCATTCATACTCTCACTCCGTTGAGTGCTTGACATTCCTACCCAAAGGCTAGTTTTCAAGAAACATGGTACCCAACGATTCCTCTCTTTGTACAGCCCAGTCAACCAATCATTCTCTTGCAATTCATAGTTTTCAATCATCTCAGGCCAACTCTGTTCAAACTTCTCAGGAGTATGTGTATCATAAACCACACCATGCATAGCAAAGTAGATGGAATTGTAATGATTGTGGTTGCCTAGCTTTTTAGGTAACTTCTTCAATATATGCCACAAACACCATTTATGCCTAGTCTTAGGGAAAACTATTTCAATTGCATTCTGCATAGCCCTATCTTGGTCAGTAATTATTCCATTAGGAGCATAATCATCCATGCATTCAAGCAAGTCCTAAATAGCCAAACAAACGTCTCTGTAGTTTCATTTGAAACTAGGCCACATCCAAGCAAAGTCGATTGCCCATGATGATTAACTCCAACAAAGGGAGTGAATGGCATGTCATACTTATTAGTCAAGTATGCGGTATGAAAGGTAACTACATCGCCAAATTCCTTATATGCTTCTCTACTCCTATTATTTGCCCAAAATACATTCTTCAATCGAGACTTTTCATCCAAGTCTATATTAAAGAAAAAGCCTGGACTTTGTTTTTGCATCTTCGAAAAATAAGCTTGAATTGCAAGAGCATCTCCTTCCCCAAGTCGTACCGCCTAACTTTTTCAACATAGTTTCTACAATCTTTTTCCGCACATGTCACATTTCTGTGTCCACCCGCTTCATTCACAACTGAATTATAAGTTTTGTGTAATAGAATTCCCGATATATCATTTAATTCAATCTTTTTTTTCACAAGTGCACTGATTTCTCGATTGCAACGATACATCCGGGATTTGGATGGACTTGTTAGATAGTTATGCTCAAGATGAACACTGTTAATTCTCCATTTTCTGGACATGTCTAAAGTTGCTGAATTCTTAGCTTTGCACCCAGTTTGAATGGTTGGTTGGGGCTTCAAAGAGCTACATGTACTCCAAGTTCGTTTGCCTTCTCGACTACAAGCATACGTCACATATCTTTTAATCCCATCCTCACCTTTCTTTGTTGACCTTATTCTCACCGGAAACCCCATGTTTTTCGCATACCTTTTGTAAAGTTCAAAAATTTCATTATAGTTTTCAAACTTCATCCCAATCTTAGGCTCATCCACTACTTCAACATTGTTCTCAATTTTATCATCTACTACTTCAATATTGTCAATTTTATCATCTACTACTTCAACTTTGTCTCCCATTACAGGATCATCCACTACTTCAACATTGTCCCTAATTAGTGTCTCATTGAAATATCACCTATTCATAGGTGAATGTCTTAACCAATAAACACTAATCTAAGTGTATATGGAAGGGGGATCAATATCTACCTATTTAAAATTTAATTCACTATGCAAGCATAATAAGTAGTAATTGAAACAAACAAGTATTGACTTATTCGATTCTCAAATGCGAAATTAATGAAGAATCAAATATTTCAATCTTGAACAAAAATCATTCACACATATAAGCAATCAACACAAATAATTTTTGTTGACGGGGAAAAACCTAACGGAAAAAACCTCGGGACCTAGTCCAGAAATTACCACTAAGAGTTATGAGAAATCTTACAATCGTTCATATCAACAACACGACTCCCTAATGCAAACTCGACCGGCCTTTCTCCACGACCCGAATCTACGAATCGCCTCTTTAATGGTGTGTGTGTGTCTCCAACTCGGAATCCACCAAGCCTCGCACTTGTTAGCTCAAATCCTCAAGCCTCTTGTACGCCTCCAACCAAGAATCCAGCAAGCGTCGTACTTGTATGCTCGAATACACGAGCCTGCACCTCGCCGGAACTCCACCGGTGACAGTAATGGTGTTTGAAGATTTGGGTATTTCTTCAACACTCTATGGCTCTCATGCTAGAATGATATGCAATATCTAGCTAAAATGAAAATCCCTATGAGAGTAGAACAAAAACAACTCTCAATAAGAAGTTAGCTCAATCTTTCTCAAGATCTTGAAGCCCTAGCTAGTTGGAGAAGATGACTACAATGGTTTCTCACTCTAAGCTCTAACTCTCTTCTTCTTCCTTGATACATGACCTAAAATGGTTTGCTTCTCTTCTATATAAAGAGAAGGAGCAAAACCTAAGGTCATTTGGGTCAAAAGACCAAAAGGGTATGAGTCCCTAGGTCTAAAAATCGCACAACCCAGAAACCCAGGTGCAGAGTATCGATACAGCCAAAATGTGTATTGATACTGAGCTTATAGATGAAGTCTGTATCGATACACAGCTCATCAGTATTGATACTGGCTTATAGTTGAAGTCTGTATCTATACACAACTCAACAGTATCGATACAAGCTGGGTAAAATGTGCAAAATTGATTTTGCAAACCATTTCTAGTCCTAGCTAATGCCATTAAGACCTGATCTGGCCTTGGTATCGATACGACCCCAGACAATATCGATACGGGCAGTGTAGTATCGATACTAACCCCAGACAGTATCGATACTGACCTAGCCTGTAAGTCAGCTAGGTCAGTATCGATACTACCTTCAGAGGGTATCGATACCACCCTGCCCATAAGCTAGAATATCCTTTAAAAAGTGTCTAGACGGTTCTAAGTTCATCCTAGCTTATGTGGCTAAGTCCTAATGCATTCTAACTACCTATGAATTATAAACATAGTAACATACCAATGTGTGGTGAGTTCCGGTGGTGAGTTGAGTTCGATGGCGTGCTTTCTCTTCGATCTTCGATGAAGTGTGAGTTTACACGAAGGATACATCCTAACTCTAACTCAAGCAAGGACATACATTTGAGTTCGTTGTCTCACCATGAACATTGACAAACCCAAAGGGACCTTTCACTCATTATCGGACAAATCCCCCTCCATTCCTGAACATTGTAATTTTAGAAATAAAAATGATGAAGAATAACACATATCCATAAAGATTGAAAGTTAGGACCACAAATGTAAAATAATGTATAGGGTTTTTCAGTGCACATTTCTCTAATATTAACAAATACAGTGAATATGAAATAGAAAAGATAACAATTCTCAATTGGGTTTTTTTTTACTTGTTATATATCATATAATTTAAAGGGAAGCCCATAAGAGAGATAATCAATTGCAAGCTTAAGAAAAGAAACTCAACAGATCTATCTAAGATACAACTCAGTATAAAACTTAAACATGTAAGCATCCTACCAGTAAAGTAGTAGAACAAATATAAATTAAAGCAGTAATTTAAAGATAAAAAATTCCCAATAAACAGATGATGCATAAAATCCGATTGAGAAAGAAGGACTCCTTTTAGAGATCCCTTAGTTGTAGTAGGATTATACTTGTTTGGATCGATATCACTACCATCAGCTAGCCTGAATTTGAGCTCAATATGGTGTGTTGTAGTGCTTGCAAAACCTAATGTCGATCATTTACCTCTAAAAAAAATTGGTAACCTAGTACTGGAGACTGAAAGATCTGTGCTCTCGCCATTGTCGTTGACAGATCTAGGGTAAAAATAACAAAAAAAAAAAGAATCTGAGGATTGTGGTTCAAGATGTGAAAAAAATAATAATGCTTACCTAGTGTACCGGAGAAATCCACAGATCTGTTATCGATTAATCGTTGCCGGAGATGTGGGCGAGATATCTCCGACGGTCGAAGAAGTCGCCAGAATAGATGGGTTTAAACGAGAGAAAAAATTGGGGGAAGAAATATGGGTAAGGATAAAGATATGTTTTGAAGGGACACGTTTTCCAAAAAGTCAGTAAAAGTAGTCTTCGTTGGGTTTGAGGGAAGCTGCTAGCGTAACACCAAGACTGGTGTCGACAATTGAGGTGGCTCCTAGGTGGCGCCTCAAAATATGCGCAGCCTAGTTGCCACATCATTACTGCAATTTCAACCAAAAAAAATTAAAATTTTCTTCCAATTTTTTTTTTCTTTTGCCTTTTTTCAGGCGCGGAATCCCAAAAACCACATCCATCTTCTAGATCTATTCCAAATAATCCAAGGGTTGTAATCAAAACACCCAAAACAAAACAAAAAAGAAGAAAAATAGATCTAGTTTTTTAAATCTCAAACCCGTCCAAAACCGAGAGAAAAGTTGAAAATGTGTTAGGGTTTCCTAGATCTCGGTGAAGAAGGAAGGTTGAAGGAAGAGAAGAAAGGTTGAACGAGCTGATCGTGAGGTCGACGAAGGGTAGAAAAGAGAAACAGATTGCTAGTTTTCAGTTAGAATCAGTATATTTGTTATACTATTCCATTTGCACAATTCAAGTCCCCTTCCTCCTAAAGCAGCAGGCCTGTCTCTTTTCAACAATAAAAACACAGTGGTAGACTTTTATTAGAATGTACCAACATAATAATATTCACTAAAAATAATATCCATTCAAAACCATAGTTAATTAGGTTACAATACCCTAATTCAGACTTAATTACAATTTACCATAACAGAGGATGTTCATTACAAACCTAGAAAAGAAAGAAAAAAAATGATAAGAAAGCTGCATATCTTCGTAACAAGATTGCTCCACAAACTACTTTTTCAAACTGCACTGGCTTATCACGTCACAAAGCTCTTTGACTGGTGTTTCAATGGTAACCTTGGTGTCTTATCATGAGGCTAAAATGAACTCTCGATCAGTTGTGGATGAATACAAGCATGTACATAACATTCAAAGAATTAATTCCCCCAACAAAGAAAAATACAAGAAACTCTTTAAAAAGAACCTATGGACCCTGTTTGCTGGAACTGCGATAGGTTCTCTAAGATTTGTTACCGCAAGAAACCCTTGAAAGTAATTGGGATCTGTCAAGCTGGGGAACACGTTGTAGCATTAGTATTGAAAGAAATTGAGATCTGTCAAACCCTTAAGTTACCATCAGCAACAACAACGTCTGTGAGCTACACGAAGTAGAGAGAGAAAGACATACCAAACATTCTTCGACCTCACGATCAGCCCTTCTTCGACCTCACGATCACCTCGTTCAACCTTCCTTCTCTAAGAAACCCTAACACATTTTCAACTTTTTTCTGGTTTTGGACTGAGGGTTTGAGATTTTGAAAACTAGATCTATTTTTTTTCTCTGTTAGTTTTTGTTTTGGGTGTTTTGATTACAACTCTTGGATTAACTGGAATAGATCTAGAAGATGGATGCAGTTTTTGGATTCCGCGCCAGAAAAAAGGCAAAAGAAAAAACAATTTGGTTGAAATTACACTAATGATGTGGCAACTAGGCTGCGTATATTTTGAGACGCCACCTAGGAGCCACCTCAATTGTCGACACCAGTCTTGGTGTTACGCTAGCAGCTTCCTTAAAAGAGTGTCGAGATTTTGAGAGGCAAAATAGCGCCACGTCTAGTATTGTTTAAATCCAAATCAAGATTGTTATCAGTAGTTATAGCAAAACCTCTACGTACACATTGATCCACATCATATATATTCTTTTCTCCAACTCCCGATCTTTTAAAAATTGTTTAGATTATCATTTCCACATCATAAAATTATCACATAACACCAAGATATGATCAGATTTTACAAAGTACTAGATGCCATCATAAGACAAATTACATATGTTTTTACTAAACCAGTTATTTAGATTATATAGAGCAAAATAATTTAATCTACTTAGAGCATCTCCAATGCAAAAGTCTTATAAGACAATGTCTTATCTACGTGGCATGTCTTATAAGACAATGTCTAATCTACGTGGCAACAAAATCTTCACAATAGACATTGTTGAAAAAAATGCATCTCCGGCCCTGCTTGGTAAGCTGGAAACGTTTGCCGCGCAAACGTTAACAGCTGTTTGGGTGAATTATGTGTGCTTGGTATGCATATTGCAAATATTATTTATGGTAAATGTTTCCTGCGGTCCCACGTTTTTAGGCAAAATATCCAACAATCGTTTCCGGCTCTAAAATAGCCGGAAACGAATGCAACACTCCAACAAACCAAAAATAACCCATCGCCTTGCCTTAGTACGATACTCATCGAGGTCTTCTCCAAACTGTAAGTTGTCACCTCTTTCTCCCTGATATCTCTTTAATCTCTTACTTTCTCTAATCGATCTCTCTTTGATCTAACTTTCCCCATCTCTCTCTCTCTCTCATATATCCCAAATTAAATAAAATCCTGGGTGTCATCTTTCAAAACAAATACAAAAAAATCCTTCTCATTACTTCCATGAATGAAAATCTGCTCGCCTCCATTAAAACTAGTAAGGATTTCTCAAGACAACATAACCCTAAATCTTCCTTCACCTTCTTTTAGAAAAAAAAACCTTATTTTACTTCCTCCTTCCTTCAACTCAAGTTGCCAGCACCGCCATTAATGGCAAAAAAAACATGATTGTGCTTGTGTCGTTATTGTGCACCATGGGTGATCTGAAGATATTTGGGGTACGAAGAAGCTCTTGAAGGTATAAGCTCCATACTCATACTAGATGATGGTGGAGGAAAAAGTCATGAAATCATGATTGTTTAGCCTTTCGTTCAGTACCTGAACAAAACAAGGGACAAATTAAATTGATTAATTAAGGAGTTTTATGCCCTAATAACTTGAAGAAAAAAACAATTTGATTTTTGGATTACTCTGAACCATTATCCTTCTCTGTTGTTTATGTGATTTATGGCAAGAATTGTATCAAACTTGTGACATAGAGTATGCCTATCAATTGTTC